>BCJK01000015.1:294866-503616 GCA_039545395.1 Filobasidium uniguttulatum | reverse complement strand
GGAATTGAGGCTGCAATGGGGAAAAGGAGCTGGGTAGGCTTTGCAGGAGAGGCAGCTGGGAGAGCCATGAGGCAAGGTTGTCAGGATTTCTGTCAAGCCTGTCTATCAGGGCAGCTGCACAAGCGACCCGACCTACCAGGAATCGAGGCTGCAATGGCAACCTGGTCAATCAATGCAGCTCCAACAGCATTCAGCGAAAACGCTCACCTCGATCCGATGACTTGACAGGGGGAAGCATTAGCTCAACTGGGATTCCAGGCCTTACTGGGGTTGCTACATCTTTCTTGCGAGACGAGGATGCTATACGTATAGGTGGGAGGTCGGAGTAGCCCACCCGCACAGGGGTGACTCTATCTGGCTTGGAAGAGGGAGCAGGAGTTGGTTTGGCATGAGACTCGGTCGAGAAGAGCCTCGTGTAGTCCACTACTCGGGGAAGGTTTTCTTGGGGAGCAGGAGTTGATTTGGCATGAGATTCGGTCGAGAAGAGCCTCGTGTAGTCCACTACTGGGACAAGCTTTTCTTGGGGAGCAGGAGTTGGTTTTGCATGAGAGTCGGTCGAGAAGAGCCTCGTGTAGTCCACTACTGGGACAAGCTTTTTTTGGGGAGCAGGAGCACTGATGTATCTATTGGGACTCATGTTGGTGTGGTGCTGGCAATAAAGATGGAACGCTGGAAGGAAGTTGAGGGCTGCAGTGAATATGCCTAGTTTTGCGTCAAGATCTCGATGTCTTTACGTAGCAGTGTAGCGGTACAGTATGACTGGAACCCTTGAATACGATTCATTGGCAGCATAGCCATCAAAAAACGGATCGTTGTTGTTGTTTACTTTGTTGGGTATGTACGGTTAGGTAAATTTCAAGCGACATTGTAAACAAACGAYACAAGAGTCCTGAATGTGGGTTCTCCAGCCAGCTTCTTTCTCGACCCCCTCCGTCACACTATCACCACCAGCCTTCTGTCTCGCCCAGAGGATGTGCTCAGGGGATACATAGGCATATATGTGAAGCATATGGCAGCGGATAAGTGGGGATCAAGGGAGATATGACCACCTCGAGGTTYTGCCAGATGTATGRTCATGTTTTGAAACTCGAAAAATCAYGTTTGAAAGGCCTGCGCATCCCGTTTTGAGAGAATTGACATCCCGTTTGGTAGGCCTGGACGTCACATTTCGCGCGAATAGCAATCACGTTCTGAGAATGCATCTGTCAGGTTTTGTCTTTGGCGCGTGGCCCGCACAACTTGTTGAGATTGATATGATCCGGCCGTTGGTGTTCATGCAGGTGCATTGATGCATTATCACTAGTGGTCCAGAGTTGTTATTACTATGGGTAATGCATGGGATATTTGGACATGCATGGTTACAAGGGAGTATGTCCAATAACTTGACTTATGGGACAATGTGGAGCAGTTATTGGGACAAGATTTGCTAGGCAACACACCATCCGGCGCCAAGAACGCTGGTACTGGGTCAAGGAGAGAAGCACAGGATAGATTGATTGGATAAGGTGAGCATTAGGAGTAGATGATGAGATTACAAGGGAATTCCTGCTGTGACAAGGCATTGGCGCGTGTCCAGGCGACGTGTATGCTGCTGTCCATCCGTCCAAGCCTCCAGGGACTGCGCCCAGCGCGCGCAAGACACAGATGCAACATTGCAAGACAAGTTACGGATAATCATGCCCTGCATCTCAATAGGGGCATGTGACTGGTGTGAAATCAAGGTCAAACCATTGGGCTCAAGGTTGGGTTGGAACACTATTTGAGTTCAAAAGTATCACAAAGTCTGTCATGAGAGTTTCAATGATTGATGATGTCCAAAACTGATTTATATGTTAGCTTGACTCATCTGCAATAGAAAGGATGATGCATTGTACTCACTGCATGTTGAGCATCATGATCCGGACACAGGTTGTGCGCACATTCATGTGCCAAAGTCAAAAACCAGAATGTCCAGGCTTCTTTGCAACGGCCCATCCGGACATCAAGATCATGCCATTCAATATAATAGCGCCTGTGCACAAGTCATGTTGAATCATTGTAAACCAGGTCTGCTGACAAGAAAGCCGCATGTGCACCACCTACACGTTCAAGAATAAGGTTCCCTTGCAGTTGAAGGCGATTAAGGGTCCTGCTGCATCATGAAATATATGAAGCCGTGATGTCTCGAGCTATAGTGCACCCAGGTCAGCACAAGTGATTATCAGGAGGGCATTGGCTGATAAGCGGAGGATCACATTCACCTACCTTGAACACTCCTGCCACAGGCACGATGATTTGATTAGCAAATCTTGTGCAGTCATCCCTAAGATTGTGCAGAACCTCTGGTCTATTTGCAAGCTCTAAGATCCACAGAGTCATGTCAACAAGTTCAAGCATGTCAAGATGATCAGGGATGGGCAACCTGGCACTGTTCTCACCTTGGCTTGTATACAGATGTATGGAAGAATCAGGTAGACGACCTGATGCATGTTCGAGAACCATTGTGAGATCGTAGCGCACTTTCAATATCAGAAACACGCCCAGAGTCGTGACCAAGTGTCATCGCTTACCAAGCAACACAAGATCCACATTCGAACCGTTTAGTGTACAAAAAGCATTGGCTCTTTTGTGAAGGTTCTCAGCAGCCAATTGCCTGGCATTGTGCACCTCCATTGAACTTGTAGTCCTTGAGGCAGCCACCGCCAAGAGGGAAGCTTTACGTATATCCGACAGAGAGGTGACTCGGCTCTCCTGTGACCAAATCAAGCTAGATAAGCACAGGCTGGACCGGGCTGAACAAGTGATCCATGACTAACTTCAGAGTCTGGTAGGTGATTGATATCATCACCATTGCGCAAGTTCTGTTTGGGTTGTGACACAGATGATGATTCGACGCGGCGTCTCATAGTGGCATTGATCCGCTTGGGGGGTGATGGCCCTGTCCTGCATATCGAGTTGCTCGTATCAGTCACGTCCAAGTGCCTATACTCGTCCGGGGCAGGGGCCACGTTGGTCTCTGGTTCTAACAAATCCTGAGAACCCGGCTTTGTTGCAGCATCAGCTGATTCAAGTGCCTTCTTCATTGTCACTTCAAGGCTTCTTTTGCGAAGTATACGATCAACTATGATAGATGGAACGGAACTCATTAACGATCGCCAAGGTTTGGTATTTGATGTCTTACCATTATATCCCCTTCGTCGCAATGTTTCCAGAGAGGACTCCAGGACCGTATGCATCACAAGAACATCCTCGTTACGCCAGCGGTTAAGCAGTGCTCTGCAGATACTCGAAGCTAGTCTGAGTTTCCCATAGCCAATCAGCGCTTCGTTTCTTCCTATGGCACAATGAATGACACATCACTCACTCATACATGTCAACGGGCTTTCGACTCGAGACGTAAATTGCGATCTGACCGTTTCCTTTGAGCGTGTGAGCAGCGGTGACGTGCTCCAAGATACTGCGAGATTGTTCCATTTTCAACTCTCGCGTCAATTGAATATCATCTGTTCCTATGACCTTCAGATTGTCCGTTCTGCCTGATGATGATCTGAGCCATGGTAGATCCACTTTGAAACACGAACGGCTCCGGCTTGACATAAAGACCGCAAGCCGCTCCAAAAGATGGTTCTTGATCGAGGTTGTCAATTTCGAATCTTGATGGCTCTGGCCAACAAAGCGGTAACTCTCTTTCACGCATTCACTGATACGCCTTGCCCCCAGCCGAATGTAAAAGTCTTCCAAGGCGGTCTCCTGTTTAGTATGTACATGACAAAGTCGATGCAGGCCCTGGGTCAGGGCAAAACGCCAAAGAGTCAAGGGAGCGAAAGCGGTCATGCGTACCTCGGGCACTCTCAGGATTTCGTTGCAGAATAACTTGGCAAGATATGGGTCGTCAATAACAGCAACCTCGGAAGCCTTCGCCAGTGAAATTGCGACGCCTTCCTCGGCAGTCAAGTCTATGTCTTCATGTGATTGGTAGGCTAGAGCGTGGCTCTTGGGTTTTGGCATCGCTTTCAACGCTACAAGCATCGGAGCAGAGCGAAGTTGTTTTCTCAGATCCGCCTGAAGGCTTTCGTATCCTGCAGCCAGAAACAGAAGTTGCGACAGATACCTGCGAATCTATATGAGTCTCACGATTGAGTATCAGCCAAAAGGAACAGCGGACAAGACTCACTTTTGAGTGGAGCCGAGACTTTCCAAGACGCTTCCAGGGTCTTTTATGAGCAATCTAGCTACTTGTTCATGAGACGGCTGTGTTTGAACGCCGCAGAATTCCAAAAAGATGTTACCTTCTCCAAAATTCACAAAATGATAGACATCTTTGAAGAGGTCGTAGGTCTCGGTGGACCCCATGTCGGATCTGATCAAAGTCTGGAATGGCGTAGCAGACCGGCCGTCCGAGACAGGGATGAAGGCAATCCGCGATAGCGCATCTAAATGGGGTCGAAGATCCACAATCCGGGTCGCCATGTATGAGAATGCTCTCTGAGCTTCGACAAAGGTTGAGGGGGGAGTTTGTCTCAGATATTCAATGAGAAACGTTGGCTCTGGACGTTCGTATAGCCCCAACATCCTAGCGGAGCTTTCTGTGAGGCTGTCGATTGTCAAACATCCCAATGCAGCACATCGTTTGTCAATGTAGACCTGAGTCGGCAATCCTAGAAGACGCATTCCATGAGAATCGACAGCGGGGACGAACGCAATATTAGGAAGCTTCTCTGGGGCACAAAGATCTGGGTAGGATTGAATGTGTCTCAACAAATAGTTGATAGCGGCCTGATTTCGCTCCGCTTCGACTGCAGCATCTAACACAACGCTCAAGGTAGCGATTTTGCGCAAGCCTAGATCGTACATGAGTTTGGCCTCGGCAGAGTGAGTTTTCCAGGGGTGAGTCCCATAATCCAATGTCTTGATTCCGAGTTGTCGGTTTTCTGTCGTTGGCTCACATAGAGCGCTAGCCAAGGTACGGTCTCGCCCCCTTTCCGACGTGTCGGGTCCTTGAGACTCTCTCCATACAGAAAAGGCCGGAGTCTTTCTCAATCTTTCAATTTCTTCAGCTGATAATAGATGCCGTATTGAGGCTAGATAAGTCACTAGGTCATAGCATGACCATATGGACTTTCCTACAAGCCTGGTGAAGATGAGCTGCAAGTCTATGACCGAGCGAACTCCCAGACAGTCCAGCATTGAAAGGACTGTTCCTTTTGGCTGAAGACGGGTGAAAGACACCGTAGGCAGGTCTTCGAAGAGTCTTACATTTTGGTGATAAGAGTCACCGGGCCGCTTCATTCCAAGACTGGTAGGTACGCAAGCAACATCCCTCAAAAGATGCTCTATCTGAAGACGTTGCGCCTGTGAGATTCTTGCCCACGCTCGGCTGACGACTCCGAGTATATCCTCTGCGTTGGATGGAGACTCGAATATTCGATTGTTTATGGAGTATTTCAGCCATTCAGGAATTGAGAGTTCGCTCCAGCCAAACAGAGATGTCACCTCGCAAGTCTGAAGCTGGTTCGTATATAGGTATGGTATGCAGTGGCAAGGGAGACTAGCGGTAGGTGGGATGGTATTGGGGTTCAGATAAGACGAGATGTTGACCAGATGAATATCCTGTGGGTCCTTCTCAAGGGTGCTCTGCAACTTGATCACCTTGAGCAGGTTTGCGCGAGTAGAGCTATGACCTTCGGGAAGACGTTGCAAGATTTTCCACCACTCCACAAAAGCGGACCATTGCTTTTCGGTCAGTGGTGCACGTTTGAGCTCCCCTACGACATCATCGAGTCCTATGTCTTCCAGCAACCCTCTCTCTTTCAACCTCTCGATGAATAAAGGACTTGTTGTAAGGATAGCAACAGGAATCCCCTGCGTAAATTGTTCCAAGAGGTGTTGCGGTAGACGCACTGATCGCGCATTGAGCACACCTTGTGTCGAGATGATAGGGAACCAGCTACTCCCGACGCAAGAGAAGAACGCAGTTTCCACCAACTTGGCGACTTGGCTGGAAGGTGAAGAACGATAGAAAGTAAAGTAGTTCATCACATAGGTGGCTTGGTCTAGCAACGACTTGATTTTATCCTCTTTCGAATCCGGACCATCTTGTGGAGGTCTGGAATGAATCACTGACCATTGAGTTCGAATGTCTGCGATACGAAGCTCATAGATGGCTCTCGACAAGAGTCCTGCCATGTAGAGAAGCTCCTTGTTCCACACACTGACCGATCGGTCGTTCAAATCGATCGATTCTCTTTCCACGGTCGGTATGAAGCGGGCGGCCAAATGACCTCCAAAACCAGACGTTTGGCCGGTCGCTTGACCGATGAATACTTTACCTTCTCTGGGCCGGATGCCCGAGAAGATGTCGAGGTCTTTGCTGAATGTCTTCTCCGATTTCTTTTGGCAAGAAGTATCACGATCAGAAAATATGATGGATAGCCTAGTTGATGATGGACAAGGCTTCTTGGTAGCTCGCTCCAGGTCAAGTCGAAGACTTGTAGGTAATCTTGCCGTCAGCTGGGATTCGTAGATGGTCAAGTCGATTGAGTCTGTGTGCACTTTGAGGGGATCCTGCGGCGGTTCCACCTTTGGAGGCGGTTGCGGCGACGACTTTGTGAACATGGAAGTAAACATCGAGACTAGCCCTTTGGGCTGCATACCTTGGTTGAGTGAACGTAGCTCAGGCGGCTCCTTGTGACGATGTGAGTCCGTGTCATAGATCCAAGCCATGCACGAGGACGATAATGTCACCGAAGTCCCCGATAGCTGGGCCAATTGAAATAGTCCTCTAGGCGACTTTGTACTTTGAAGTCTTTGCTCGGTGAATTCGCTCGTCGTACTGGTTTCAGCGACGGTATTTTTGTCCATGGTTCGGACCAGCCGACAGGCGTTCCAATCATCGATGAAAACCTCTATCGTTTGCACTGTATTCATGAATGTGAGACTCTGTGCCAGGAACCTGAAGTAAAACAAGTGAGTTTCGATTCCAGTTTCAAGAGGTAAAAACAATGCCAAAACAAACCTACCTCATAAAATCCATGGGTCCCTCGAGTGGTGTGGGATTGCGTAAATTTATCGAGAAACGTGTCCAGGGAGCTCCAGTGAGACTGCCGCTCGCTCCATCTTCAACCTGTGGCAGAGATCCAGTCCGAGCATAGAGCTGGTCCCCGCCGTTTTTCCAATGAAAGCCCATCCAACGATCACCACTTTCTACCATAGGCGATTCTGTGACACTGAAAAGAGCATAAAATCCTGATAGGGGTAATCGCAAACCCATCACAAGCAAATAATGCGGTGTCCGTGTCAGAGAAAGTTTGGTTCGGTAGCTGACTCCCATAACGAGCAAGCTTACCTACGCCAAATGCTCCAATCTTGTCATCGTCAGGGTTCCCTTCCGCAATCTTCCTCAGTCTGCTCCAGTCTGCATCACCAAACACGTCGCCGTCATTCTCGACAATGTATCGATGAATCTGTTTCACCCACACACACACAATTTAATCATGTGAGCATGGCGGAATTGACAGCATTGAAGGAACTCTGACCGACTTTGGTGCTCTTCAGGTCAGGTAGACTGCGATTCGGATCTGCGACTTGTTCCATCCCAACTTCGGTTTGAAACTTGATCCGCACTGATTGTGCATTCGCATCATCCGCATTTTGCAAAAGCTCCCTAAATATTGTATGCTCGCCGGCATATCTAGCCAGGATCTCTGAATGACGATTGGAACACATGAGTTACCAGCCGTTGTCCACTGCATTCAAATATACAAGTGTGCTCACTATCAATCAAAGCTCGTTGATTCACCTCGACCGAAAGGTCTTCACCTTGGTCCCATTGGACTCTGCTATGTGACATGGCGTCGACCTCTTTTCTTGACCGAAAGTGAATCTTGTGAAAGCTCAACCCTTGATGGTCATTACCACGTCTTGATGCCGATGCAAGTGATACGGACTGCTAAAATGCCTCGTATCAGACGTTGATCAGACAAGGCCTTGGATATTCGAGCTCTGACTCTTGAAAGGCTAGTGTCGTATTATCACCCCGAAGAAAGTGTAGGGCAAGTAATGGGTGTCTAGGGCTTGCAGTTGCCTTGTATACCAAGGTAGCTTGCACATCAGGTTGTGGCATGTACTCGTACACAATTACACATTACGCAGCTGGGACTCGCTCGATAGCTCGGTACATGCTGGGTTTACTCGTTCGTGCTCAGACAGGTCAACATTCGCACTCTCTGAAGACATGACGACATGAGATCATATTCAAGCCAAGTCAAGCTCAAATGTCGGGCATGGAGGTCCTCATCGAAGGCGAAACCTATACAGAGCGGATGTCAAGCCCTCCATTAGCTGCTTGGACGTCAAGCAGTGCAGCAGTTGCAACAAGGTGACAACAATACAAACGTCGCAACGTTGAAACAGCGAATTCTACAGGGCCGGGCACCAAGCAACCATGGCGGTAAAGCAGTCAAGTCAAAGTTAGCAGGCCTTGATTCAAGTCCATGCGCTTTTGAGAATGATAACGATAACCCATAATGTAAAAGATGGACAGAGCCTTGTTGGATAACAAATAGTGACCAGACTGCATGTAAAAATCCCATTAAAACCAGTGTATCGAGCCGTTCATCCTGATGTAGGTTGGATAAACGTATTATAGACCAGGTTGCTGACAAACATTCGGTAAAGAAAAAGCATGCAATGATGATGGAGCAGATGCTTGACGACCAAGGCCAAGCCAACGCTTGGAAAACGGAGCTTTCATAACCCATCACTTTGCGACCTCGGTCTGTTCAACAAAACAAAAAGCCATCGCAGGCGTCGGGTCAGCCAGAGCAATCCAAACCCAGAGAGCTAATTCATTCTGACCTGAGGGCCCACCGCAACCTCAGGGGTCGGCTTGGTGTTTACGACTTCTCCGAGAGGCTCAACAGCCAAAGGAGCGGCGAGCTAACAATCATAGCAACAAACATGGTCAGCCATGGTTGTTTGACAACGGGAAAAGTCCACATGACATACCTCGGGGGGAGCAGCAGCACTCTTGTGCTCCTTTTCCGGTGCAACGTCGCTGGAAGCGACAATTCCCTCGGGCTTCTCTTGCTTGGCGATGGGCTTCTCCTTCTTTTCCCCGAATCGAGTGTCAATGTATTGGCCAATCCGAGCAGAGATGCGGCGGTGCATCTTGGGAGCAGAGTTGGACGACTTGAGCTAGTAACAAATATGTGTTCAGAAAACATCCTCTGGTGCACGAGTCAGGCAATAACATACTTCGGGTTTGGGTTGCCCAGTGACATCAGCGCCAACAGGAGTTTGAGGAGCGTCCGATCGAGTCACGTCTTGAGTAGTCGAACTGACAGGGATCCTGTAGTGTCGGTGGTTTAGTGACCAGCACCTGTCAACACCATTTGTTTCAAAGACTTACTCAGTCTTCTTGAGCTCCTTTTCCGCTTCAGGAGCCTTGGCACCTGCCTCGGTTGCAGGAGCGGCCGCATTGGATTCTTCAATGGTAGGTTGTTCAGCACCTGCAGCAGGGATTTCGGTAGTGCTTGGCGAAGCAGGCTTGTCAGTAGAGGTGGGATTGGTCTGTCAAAGTCCAGTACCTGTCAGTGGGTGGCAAGACACGAGCGCCAGAATAGGGGTTCATGACAAACCTTGACAGTTTTATCCTTCTTGTCAGGACTCGAGCCAAACATGCCAGACAAACGAGCAAACAAGCCACGTTTCTCCTGCAATACCATGCGATGACAAAGGATAGTGAGTTTCAAGCCATTGATGCGCTGTGCAATGAGACAAACCTTTTTAGGAGTCTTGGGGCTAGCCTCGCCAGTGACGGCCTTTTCCTCGGGTGCAGCAGCAGCCTTGTCCTTGGTCTCGACGTCAGAGACAGCGACAGCAGGCTCTGCAGCAGCCGTTGTGGCTTGGGGAGCAGTAGTAGAGGTGGATCCGGTGGCGTCGACGGCAGCTACTGGGGCTACATCAACGGCCTGCTTCTTATCATTGGATTGGAGTGTCTAATGATCAAGACTCCATGTCAGTAAAAGCGAGTCTTTCCACATACAAAAGTCCAAAGGTACAAGATCCTGGTTCGAAAGACGGTGCACTTACAGACTCTGTTTCCTTGGCAGCTTCGACTTCGACAGCAGGTGCGGCAGCCACTGTTTCGGGAAGAACAGGGATAGTTGAACCGGTGGTGGTGTCAACGACAGCGGCTTCCTTGATGTTGGACATTGTGTGATCAGATGCTCCTTTTAGTGAGGGTTAGTGACTGTGTCAAGACGTCAAGGCAGTCAAGTGCTTGAAGATGCGAGTTCAAAGGTGGCGTTGAAGATGCAAAAGATGGTAGTAGAGTAGAGAACGTAGAGAGTTGAGTTGAGGAGCAGTCGTGAAGAGTCAAAAAGGGGCTGTTGCTGAAGACTGAAAGGGATGCATCACTGCTGTCCCATCCTTGTGAGATATATGTGAGAAAGCGACAAAGGGGGAGGCCAAACGGCACTAATGCATGTGATTGAATTGATCGCTTGATGGCGAGACTCTCCCTTTTTGTTTTTCTTGTGTTTCTTCTGATGGTCGTGTGGATCACTCGTTCGGCGGCGGGAGTCGTGGCAGCAGCAGCAGCAGCGGCGAGTGAATGTGTTGTTGATGTGCCGTGTGTGCGTGTGCGAGTCAAGTTGACCATTTCTGCAACAGGGGCTCAAGGAGGTGAAACGCGAAATCATCCTCCGTCCTGTGCGTTACGTACTGCTAGCGAGCGAGAGCGACAGGTTGGAATCTCACTGGGCGCGGCGAGCAAGGGAACAATGAACAAGCTGACAGAATGCAATGAATGGTATATAAATCACACACTAGATACCTCTCACACACACACTCGCACACTCACCAATGTCATGTTTACACCCATAGTGCACCAGTAGTGTGCTGACATTCAATGATGCAATGATGGTTGGGTGACAAGCCAAAATCAACGGAATCATCCCTGTGTTCATGCCCTCCTGTGTTCACGAGTGGTTGCACCCGACGTCTCACGTCATTGACACTTTGGCTTTATGCTTGTTGGGTGTGGAACAGTAGGTGATTTCGAGAATCAAGAGATGGAGCTCAAGAATGATTACCTAGCCTGGGCGAAGAGATTCAAATTCGGGTTCAACTCGTGCATTGTCATTCGTGGCCCATGCATTGTCCCATAAAGTGACGCGAGTGACGAGCTAACAATGACGTTTCGATGTGTAGCACATGTGTGCATAGATGCATTCATGACTTGGAAAGAGCATCGAGCATCGCTCCCAACCATGACTAACGTAACGACTCATCCGACTTTTGTTGGATCTACTCTCTGCATGTGGAGAGACCGAGTCAAGCTAAGCTGGTGGTGGGGACTGGCTGGAAAGTGATGAATGACGGTCCGGCGCGGCAGAGGAGGCGGCAGGTGTAGCCACGCAGAACCACGTGACTGGCCACGGGTCGAGGTGAGAGGATTACGAGATGAAGGGAGCGAGGAAGCAAAAGAGCAGAAATAGATCGAGTAATAACCTGGCGAAACCCAGCCTGCATGCACCTCTCGTATTCTCTAGCCATGAGTAAAATACAAGAGTGGTGATAGCAGACATCTCGGGTGCTCGAATCCACTCGCTTTGGATCCTACTCTTTTGACTCTGCTGAAGAATTCCTTGATCGTCGAGCAAGACCACTGCTCTGACAGACTCGCACGAAACACCCACGAGCAAAACTCCTTACGTACGGTCAATACCCCTCTCTTGGTACGACATGGCCCTCTGCTGGATACAATCGCTCGACTCTTGCAAATCTAGCTAAACACAACAACCTTGGTTCGCTTCCGAACACCGGCCCGATACGCTTCTCAAGCAGACAGCCAGACAGAGACATTCCTCTCACTCTCTCGTTTTTCCCAAATTCACCTTTCAAGACGTCTTTCTTAGACGACGTCACTTTGTAGGCTTATTGGAGCCTCTACTGTCAAAAACCTGCAAATCCCACCGTCGATACCGTCACACCATGTCAAACGAACTCTACAATAGTGTTCAACCATCCAACGTCGGAGGAGACCGTTCGCATCCCACCACGTCTACTGGAATGAGCAACACCAACCTTTACACGCCTCACAACAGCCTCTGGCAGGACCAATCCATCATGGCAAGGCTGGCGTCTATACAGAACAGTCCCTCTCAAGTGAATAGCCTTAGCCCGATGGCATCCAACGATAGTCCGGGTCAAAGTCACGATACAGGCTACGCAACGAGCGGTCCTACCAGTCGTCTGGTCAATCAAGAAAAGCCACCAGACGCCGACTCATACCGTAGGGATCCTCATCAAGCAGTACAAATAGCAGCTTCTGCCCTTGCGACCCTTGGAGTCAACAGCAACGGTGTCGACAAGCTCCCACCTCGAAGACAAAGCTCTGGTCAAGCAGCAATCCCCGATGCTCACAAGAGCAGCAAAAAGAAACGAAAGGGCAAGCAAGGTGATCAGGCAGAGGATGACTCGAGACGAAAAACAGCACGGGCCTGTGATCAATGCGTCAGTGGCGAAAATTTTCCCGTCTCTATATCGAGTTCCTCGTACTCACTTGTGGTCTTTTTTTCCCTGCGTGGTCCCTCTAGAGAACCAAAAAAATTCGTTGTGAAATCATTGTCGCGCCCGATGTAGAGGACGCTCATCCACGAGGCATGTGTCGTCACTGTCAAAGCTCACATAATGAATGCACCTTGTGAGTGACATATCATCTGCTCATTGTGTTCGCCTCGCGCCGCTCAAAGCTTTTTCATTCTTTCAAAGCTACATGCCAATCACCGAGACAAGATTCAAGAAGCGAAAGAGTAGGATCCGAGTTTCCTTTTTGACTTGTACAATGACCCGATCGCTGATCACCATTGGCCAATGTGACACCCCCTTACAGTGGACACACCTGACCGTCATCAATCCAGTGGGGCTGAAGGTACAGGCCCGTCACCCACCAAGGACATGCGCCATTCCGACCGCTCTGTCCATGCTCCACAGTATACTTCGCATGTCACACAATCACCAAGTGATACCCAAGTCTCTTCGGGCCAAGGTGACATGAGTAACAAGTCTGATCAGGCTTTGCCCAAAGCTGGCATGAGTGGTCGACCCATGAGCGGAGGCCGAGTCGAAGGTAAGTCATTCCACGAATACTCACAAAAAAAACAACGACGCTCAATGCCCTACCTCTAGGTCCCACTTCAATATCATACATTCTACACTCCACGTCCTCATTGTCGAGAAAATCAGTCGAAGAGTACGACATGAAGAATCACCAGACGTGGCAACTCACAACAGATGACGGAAACGGCGTAATCAGAGTCTCCAATCCTCCTCCTTCATCATCATTTAAACCCACTAGTGGATTTCACGCATCATCCAATCATCCAACAGACACATCGGAACACCCCATCCTGACCGCTCCTCTCATGTCGACGCTCGTCAACTCGTACTTTACTCATATAGGGCCATTGTTTCCTCTCTTGTCCAAGAAGGAATTTGTTGAAGGGGGGAACCCCCCTCCGCTGCTATTGTATGCCATCGCCGGCGTTGCAAGCGCCAGACGAGGCGTCAAACGCGAGGTATTCAACGCCATCAGAACGGTGCTGAACGGCATCATTCAAAACAATGATATCCTCTGCGAACCATCGATTGTCAATGTGCAGGCACTGGTACGTTGAATTCACGATTCCTTTGCAACCACGAGGTCAGAAACATCCCTAACAATTCATCCCTTTCCATAGCTCATCACCAGCTTGGTAGCTGATCTTCACGCTCAGCCGCATGCTTCTGCAGTCAGTGCTTCGTTGACTCGGGTCTCCGCTGCCATCAGAATGGCGCAGAACCTAGGGCTTCATAGAGAAAGCGTGACAACGTCGAATGACCCCGAGGAGATGGCCAAAATCGAACACCGGCGACGTGTTTGGGCCACCTGTGTGATTGTTGACCGATGGCAAGTCCCCCCCTTCAATTTGTCCCTTGCCGCCGCCATCCACCCCGACGGTCATGCTGACGCATCGTTTTCTTGTTGAATATAGGATCGCTGCTTGTCTCGGTTTGCCAATGATGATTGACATTGCCGACTGTGACTGCCTGTTACCGTCTCCCTACGAAGTCATGCCAAGGCGTGATGACGCAGGAGGCTGGGTCGCCTCTGAGCATCAGCCATTTGCCGTTCTCACTGAACATCTCAAACTCACCATTCTACTCGGAAGGGTCCTCAAATGCGTCTACAGTCCCATGGGCCTGACTCAAACAACCAACGAACAACTAGGTGCCCTGATCACCGCAATGAACGATTGGCAGATTCAATTACCCCCCGAGTTAAAGTATACGGGCAGCGACAGTAGTATGGAAGCCGGACTGCTCCATTTGGGTTACGTCGCCATGCAGTTCCTCTTTTGGCGAACGTTTATGCGCCTCAATTATTCATTACCCCCTCATATCAAACTAAGCATGGATGTCGCCAGTTGGACCAGAATGATCAAGACGTCAAGCGATGCCATCGAGTGGCTAAGCAAACACGAAGATACCATTGACACGGTGTTTGTCTATGCGTATGCCATCAACAATGCGGCGCTCGTGCAATACCATACGTGGGTCAGGCGATCGACCCCGGAAGCCCTGGACAAGCTCAAGATTCTGCGTGATATCGTTCAGAAATGGGAAGACGCCGTTCAACCGGATCACATGAGTATGCGACGCAAGACGATCGAAGTCATGAGTCTCCTGTACGAGGCAGCGAAAAAGGTTCACGACAAGGAATCAAAGTACGGCAACGCCGTGTTCAACCCTACCATTGGAGTTCAACAACGTGATCCCGAGGTGTTCAAACGGGTCGTGTGGAAACCCGATCCCGATGATCAAGGCGAGGGGGTCTACGTGGCCACCGATTATGACCCCGTCTCTCAACAGGTTCAAAAGGAATTACCACCGGGTGTTTTGGTCACTGAGGCAAATCTGTCGAGGCCGTCTGAAAATGCCATGGACCAAAACAACAGCGCCGGCGCCGACAATGCATCAAAAGCATCGACCACAACAAATAACCAGCCGCAGATGAATATGCAGTACAATGATATGCTTGCCGCTTATGGAAACATGGGCGGGGGCGATAACAGCCTCATGGGCTCCGGTTTTGCAGCAAATGGAACACCATTGCAATCAGTGTCCTACATGGTAAGTGTCTCAGCAGTGCTGTTCCCATATTCAACTTGTCGCACGTGCTGACCACATTGTGCACCGCAACAGAACATCAATCCCCAAGATTTGCAACAAACAAATGATCAGACGGGTGGCGATGCTGATAGCAACATGTCCAATCTGCTCAACATGTGGGATCCCAACAACTCCGCTGCACTCAACCAAGCGCAGCTTCTCGATAACAATATGCTCAACGGCCTTCCCCCATCATTCGATTTTGATGCATGGTCCGAATACTTTAACCGTTTCGATTTTCCAGACATGTCACAACCTTCATAAATCTTCCACGGCGATATCTTGCCTATTCATGATTCGGACCCCACAACTTATGTATACACTCTTTCTTCACGGTTGTAGTAGATTTGATCCAGCTCTGACATAATCAATAATATTAGGTGACGATAGTAGTAAAGACATTGGGCAAAGCCCGCTCATGTTGGAGCTCATCTATGTATTCAAGTGCATCTTCCGGTCCCGATCTGCCAAAAGACCGGAAGCTTTCAGCGTTTCTCTACAGTGTGAATGATAAGAAGTCAGCGAGACGACGTCAGGATTTCATTCACCAGGTCGGACGACTCACTGCCAAACACTTTGGTCAGACTGCTTCGGACGACTGATGCTGCCTTCTCAATCTCCTTCTTGGTGAAAGCGGCCGAGATCATGATCTTCAAACTGGGGGCAGGCTCAATCTGCTCCTGGCCTCTGAGCCTGGCAGATCGAGTGATCAAGACACCATGATCGAGAGCGTCGTCAACGACCTCTTGTAACATGACTTCTTCCAATTCGATTGACTCGGGCGGTGAGAGCATAAAGATATGAATCAGGGCGGATGCGGGGTGGGATGGGATGACGATCGTCACATCTTCGAGCTTGGCAAGTCCAGCGCGGAATGTTCGTACATTTTCAGCCAGTTGAACAAACACTTGAGGAGTCTGGTTCATAATGTCGATTGCAGCCGAGCCAGAAGTGGCCAACAAACCGGGCATCGCAGCTGAGAATACAAACGCAGCACCGTTGATGCGCTGCATACAATCGCAACAGTTATCAGAAGTATGAACCTTGAAAGGATGATTTGATGGCAAGCGCCGTAATCTCACCTGGTGTGAAGTGACCTCGTCAGAACCAGCGCAAAATCCCCCTCCGGCATTTAGCCCCACGGCCATGGATCCAACCAGAATATCAACGTCGGAAGGCTGTGAGAAACAATCACATGGTGAGACAAAAAGACAGTATTTTTGACAAGGTATAGTGCGCTCACAGAAACACCGCAATATTCTGTCATGCCTTTCCCTGTCTTTCCGATCATTCCGAACGAATAGGTCTCGTCGAGGATCAACCTGAACTTGTGTTTTTTCTTGAGCTCAATCTGAATGATCAGAGTCAGATGTCAGCTGGTGTTTGTTTTCAAGAATTCACCGGGCAGACTCACGACTTTGGCAAGGTCCAGCAAGGCACCGTCATTTTCAAAGATTCCTTCCGAGATGATGAACCTTCTCTTGAGTGGCCCGCCTTTCCTTTTTGCTTCACTTTCGACCATTTGTAATTGTCTCTCCAGATCTTCCATGTCATTATGATCGTACCATTTGACAGTGCATCGCGCAATCTGAAGACCTTTCTGAATAGCAAAGTTGACGTTCCTATCTGCTACCACGGTGTCGCCGCGCTTTGCAAAAGCCGGAATAACGGAAGAGATGGTAGAGAAAGACTGAGAGTATATGATAGCAGCCTCCACCCCTAGGAACTTGGCCAAATCATTTTCAAGCTGTGTATGTACATCTATTCATTCATCACTCGATCAGCAGAGATAACGCAAGGAATAAACATCACTTCTTCAACTGACCCAATGTACCGTAGAATCCTGGAGGACCACAGGGTGAAAGTCCATACTCTCTGAGAGTATCAACGGCAACTGTTTTGATCCTGTCATCGTTCAGCAAGCCTATCCAATTGGGGCTCGCAATGTTGAGTACCGATTTGCCAGTGGAGGCCAATTTGGGCTTATGGGAGTTAGGCCCTTCAATGGTGGGTAGTTTGAGCAAAATGTCTTCTTCGTACTTGTTCGCTGGTGCGTCTATCAGAGGAGCGGGCTGCCACTCGTCGACAAGTTCGTCAATTTCCTATAGGGGTTGAAATGTAAATGATCAATAACTCATTTGAGGATGTCTGACTCATGGACGCTCCTACCTTTTCAGTGAGTTCAACCCAATTCATCGAAGAGCCCTCAGCCCTCGTTCGACGACTGAAGAGCGTCCATAGGGCAAAGAACACTAGGAAGAGCTCGAGCAGAGATCGATATGGGTCATTCTGTGAACAGTCATTGCCGTGTCAACAAGATGTCATGACATGAGCACTCTGGAAAGACACAATGCCGACGTTGAGACAATGTGTACACACCTGGTAGGAGCTCTTGATATAACGAATCACGATAGGAGAACCAGGAATGGAGTTGAAGCCGTGCTCAATCTTGGAGAATGTTGATGTCAACAAGTCAATGATGGGTATGAGCGGGGAAGGGGTTTCGGCCGCGGCACTCATGATTGACCTTTGAGAGAGACCGAAGAAAGCAGTGACCAATGTCCTCTCGAGTGAGTGAGATAGCTTCCCTTTTCACTTGAAGCTTGAGTTGTTGAGAATCGAACGAGCCCCTATTTCCCCTATTTCCGGTGCAGGCAGCATTGAACTGCAGCGCGATACTCGAGGCTCGCTCGCTTATTTATTGCCGCGATTTAAATACACGGGCATTTCGAAAGCAGGTGACAATAGTCGCAATCTCTCTTTGGGCCCTCCAATCCTCCAAGTCTCATCTGCTTTCTTCTCCTAGTGGTCCCCCGATGCGACATATGGCATCAAATCATTAGAAAGACGTCGCCAGGCATGCATGTCATTCTTGGACATTGTAGAGACAATCGTCAATCGGGTCAGAGAAAAGGACGAAAGTAGCGTGCAAAGAGCAATATACAACCGGCATGACTAGAACTTGAACTTCTCCCTGTCTCTTTCAGCCCCGCCTCCCCGTCTCTCACTTGTTCGAGCCTTCTTTGCTTGGGCAATCACCTCATCAAATTCCCTTCGGTCCACATCCTGGCCTGGAACATGCACCCTCTCCTTTGCCGATCGGGATGATTCATATTTTGCCCGGAGCTCTTCTTGAGACATGTCTTCCAAAGAGTCTGGATCGACAGCCATTTCGACTCCAGCTTTTCGCTGTAAGATAAAAGGTGACGCCATCAAGCACGGAACAGGGTCACGATACAGAGACATTGACTTACCTTGGTCCCTCGGTCGTCCTGGCCCAGGACTCTGGGTCCACCACCACCGGCACCCAAGTTCGAAACGTCATAAGTGTTGGAACTGCCCATGAATCCCCTGCTGGAACTCTGCCTCTCTGGAATGACTTGATACAGCTCTCTCGGGACTGGTGTACTAGACACTTCTGAAGCAGCCGTGTCTTTTCTCAGTTGCATAAAGTCAGGAGTCTCAAGACCACCAGGGAAAGACGAAAGCTGCGTTTGAGTGCCTGATGGGGTCTCGAGACCAGATGGCGTTTGCAACGGTTCGTCGGGATTGTGCCCAGAGTCAATAAGTTCTTCTTCGTCCTCTTCCTCCTCTTCCTCATCCTCTTCCTCCTCAGATTCTACATGGAAATAAAGTTAAACAACGAGCGACAACCGCTCATGAATATGCGAAGGCTCACCTTCGGCCTCGGGGTCCATTTGTCCCCACAACTCCTTTTCGACATCGTCTCCAGACGTTTGAGCGTCTTCGCCCAACACACCAAATGGATCTCCATACAATGGCCGGTTGTACTCGTCTACCATCGGACGTCCCCAGCCACCGGGATGGAAGCCCCATTGAGCACTGCATACAGCGGACCAGCCGTTAGCGACCTCACAAGAGTGTTTGTAGCTTGCAACTCAACTCACCCGGATGGAATGGGAGCATTCAGACCGGGAATGCGGAGGTTCGGATAGCTAGGCGGTGGCCCATATCGCTGCATTGCAATAAGCCATGGAGGAGGAGCCAGAGGAGGAATCGAGAGCGCTTCCTTGAGTTCTTCTGACAGCTCGCCAGGCTTTTTCATCCGAAGATCCGTCTCAAGCTCCTTGCCTTCGTAATAACTGTGGCAACACAGAATCATTGGCGGCTTGTAAAACGTGACGGTGAACCATGATGGACTTACGCTTCACCGAATCTGCTCATCGAAGGTTTGGTCTGATATCTAAAGAAGGCGTCATGAAGCTTCTGATAGTCAATGTCAATCTTGCCCATTTTCGGCTGAACCCTCTCCCTAGTCTTTTGCTTCAATGACATTGTGGCCTCCTTTTCCTTGATGGCATCTCGTTGATCAGCGATTCCTGTATCTGCGATCCAGGAAGGAAGTTGAAAGGGGGGCTTTTCGATTCCTCGCTTGCCAGACAGATACTCTCTCTTTGCCGACCAGTGGACAGGGACGGGGACAGTACTATTGAAAATGGTTGAGACGATGAGTGATGCATTCTGAGCGGCGACTATCAAGGATCGAACGCACTTTCTGTATGCTTTGAGACTGACGAGCAACCGTGGATCTCGAGCGTCACAGTCTACCCACTCAACTACTTCTGGCTTTGAGACCAGCTGCTTGAGCTCCGCCACGGAGAGTTTCTGAGGGTCGTTTTGGTGAGTACTTGCGATGCAGACCTTGTGGGGGGGGGGCACGTCAGCATACTCACAGACATTTGTTTTCTCTTCTTTTTACTCAATCGTTCTTGTTGTGCCAAAGCCCGCTCTCGATCTTCATCATCATCATCCTCTCCGTCAGAATAGATGACCTCGGCTTTTGCTGGTCCAGCATCCACCTACAAAACAGCGTTGAAACGATGAGCACAACTATGCAATTGATAGGACTAGATGACGGATTGCACCCTCACCGCATTGTCCGACATGATCTGATCTGCTGCTTCGCCTTGGAACTTTTGAAACACTGACGAAAACTCGGCAAGAGCTGGGTCGTTGATATCCAGTACCATTGGTTCATCGGGAATATCCTTGGAGGTTGAGGGCATCTGATAAAAGATGTAAATCAGTCTACAATGCCCGATTCTGCACACGAGGGACGGACTGTCAGAGATTCGGCTTACAGGTATGTTCTGCTCCTCTTCCTCTCGTGTCTCGACCTTTGAAACACCTTGATCCGCCAGTTTCTTGGCCTTTGCTTTCATTCTCTTCAATTGGTTTTTGCTTTTAGCACCTCCTCCCACCTTGGGAGGGGCAGATGGCATCGCGCCGTCCCCATCCTGCGCAGCGGTAGGAATCAACTTTCCAACCATTTCTGTAGGTGCAGACTTTTCGGGAATGTTGCATGTATGGTACTGTGAGCTTCGTACGATTGTAGAGGGCAGGATGTCTACCATCTACCAGTAGGTGCATGCTGGGCAACCTCTCTTCGCACGCGTCGCCCTCTGGTGCCTCTTTGCTGACGTAAGAGAGGGTCTTGTTTATGTTTCAAGAGTGGAGGCAGCAGGGGTTGAATGAGTAACCGTGACCAGATTACTTGTAATGTTTGGGACTGCTTGCTGATTGTCATGTCCAACGAGCACACTCAGTCCCATTTTCTGAGCTACTGCAAAGAGTTTAGCGTCTAGCTTGTTCAGAATTGGAAGACCCAAGATCACTGGATTGACACTCGACATGTGCTCCCATGACAACGATGAAGCACCTTATCAGCATCCCAGTGGGACGAATAATAGCGGACCACCACCTCAAGTAGATGATGTTGGTATGTTGCTTACTTTTACTGTCTCTAGCAATCAACCGGAACTTGCTCTCACCAAGGTACCTTTTTTGACGTCATTTGACAGATGAAGCCAAGTAGGTAGCTGCTGGCTCCAGATGTCATTGCATCAAGTGAAAGCTCACTGTCCACATTGAATGCTTAGCTGCTTCCGGATCTTGATCTCGACTGACAACCACGTTGGGTACAATGAGCGCGATCCAATCCGAGGTCAGGATTCTTTCAACAGTTTCCGCGAAGTTTTGGAGATCGCTAGGGAACAAAATGTAACGTTGCCCGCCCGACTTTCATTGTCCACTCGTGACCGGTGCCTCATTCAGAGAAATTCTCTTCGCAGGTCGATTTCGTATTATTGGGTGGTGATCTATTTCACGAGAACCGGCCTTCTCGAGAATGTCTTCACAAGGTCATTGCTCTCTTGCGAGAGTTTTCAATGAGTGACAAGCCTGTCGAAGTTCGTTTATGATTGTTGTCTGGGTCATGAGACGACTCCTGATTGGCGAGTTGCGAATTTTACAGATGGAGCTACTGAGCAACCCTATGGAGGGCAAGACCCCGGGATTCAAGTGAGTCGACATGTCTCTTCAAAGCTCTCATGAGCATTGCGTGAGCTGAATTTTCGTCATGTGCAGCTTTCCGGCTATCAACTATGAAGATCCGAATTTCAACGTCGGTATACCTGTCTTTTCAATTCACGGCAACCATGACGATCCTCAAGGAACCGGGCCGGTGAGTCTACTCCGCTTTCCGTCAGATTCGAAAACGTTGAACATTTATCTTGCCGACTCATAGCAAGGGGCCTTGTGTGCGCTTGACATTCTGTCTGCTGCCGGGGTGATCAACTATTTCGGTAAAGTCCATTTGGCAGCGTCCCAAGAGGATCCCAACGATCCCAACGCCTCTGGAATCAAAATCAAGCCTGTCCTCTTGCAAAAGGGCTCGACACGGCTAGGGATGTATGGAATTGGAAATATCAAGGACACAAGGTTACATTATGAACTCAGAAGCAATCGAGTGCGAATGTATATGCCCGAGGATGATGGAGATAGTTGGTTCAACATGCTGTTGGTACATCAAAACCGGTGAGTGCAAACGGTGCCACCCTTTTTCTTACGCATCTAGTTTCCAACGGCCATATTCGCAGGGTGAAGCATGGACCCCAGAATTCCGTCCCTGAAGGAATGTTTGACGACTCCATTGACTTGATCATGTGGGGGCACGAACACGATTGTCGAATCGAACCTGAACAAGTCCCAAATAAACCCTACCACATTACTCAACCCGGAAGTACCGTCGCAACCAGTCTTGCTCACGGTGAAGCCATCCCAAAGTGAGTCTCTCATGATTCGTTCGTCGCCTCGGCCGACGTTGTCAGTAACGTTATTGTGTCTCATGATTACAGAAAGGTCGGGCTATTGACCATTCAAGGCCGACAATTTCAAATCAATCCTATACCATTACGTACAGTGAGGCCATTCAAGATAGGTGACATTTGCTTGCAGGATGAAGCCGACGCGGAAGAGCATGATATTGATCTGGAACGAAGGGAAACGATTACAGCGTTCCTGAGGCTCAAGGTAGGTCATCCCACTTGCACACAGGGGTAGACTTTGCCCTTTGGCCAATTATGACTGCTTTTAGATCGAGGAACTTATTTCCGAGGCTGAAGAGGAATGGAAGGAAGCCCATGGACAATCCACCAAAGACATGATGTTGCCGTTGATCAGGCTCCGAGTCAGTCTTGAAATGTGCCGCTTTTGTCTCTGAACCGCCCTGTGCTAATGAATGCATTCGTGGAATACCAGGTCGAAACCACTGGGGCTCGAGAGTTGACCAACGCCCCTCGTATAGGAGCAGAATTCAAGGAGCGGATAGCCAATCCCAAAGATGTCATTCAATATTACAAGCGAAAAGTCGTTGCGACAAAGGGTGAGTATGGGAACATCACAGCGGTCCATGTACAGTCATGGCGAGACTGAAATCACACCATGATTCAACTGTCACAGGTGACAGAGTAGAGGCAGACGATCCCGACTTGTCGGACCTGGAAGAAACTGGCCTCTTGAACACGGACGGCTCAGGCGAGGGCCCTTCGAAGATCCGCATGGGGGAGCTAGTTCGCAAGTACCTTCAAGCTCAGACACTCGAAGTCTTGGGAGAAGATGCTTTGGAGGATGCAGTCAGTAGATATGTCGACAAGGATGATACGGATGCAATCAAGGAGTGGGTATTTTCTTGATGAGCATGACAAGTCCTGGCGGCTAACTCGTGAGAAAAATCGTATAGCTTTGTCAAGGACACGTTGGAAGGAGTCAGTGTCAGTCTGAAGCGGAATGAGACCAATATCGACTATGAGGACGCTGCATCTTTCAAACAAGTGGTAAGTTGGGAACGAGTTACCACTGTTGGATCCCAAACCCTTGACTCCTTCCACTATACGTATCATCCGTAGGTCCAAGCACAAAAGGGCGCCACAAGAGTCCGGGGAGAGGGAAACAAGAAAGGGAAACAAGCTTCAAAAAAAGGCCGGACCTCCACGGTCATGAGCGACGACAGCATGCGTGAGTAGAGCGGTCTGACTTTATCGATATCGAAAACGTTGGAATGGTAGTTTACGGATCGATTCATCCCAGTCGAAGATGAAGATTTTGATATGGGTGGAGAGTCTTCGCACTCGGCAGGAGCTGCATCCATTCCACCACGCCGTAGGCAGGTTGGCACACGCACAACGACGCAAAAGTCCACTGCGACTGCGGGCAGACGAGGAGCAGCGACGAGGGCGGAGACACCGTTGGTGAGTGCTGGCATTTTGCAACTCACCCGTGACCCAAACACACACTGCTGAGGAGGGATTTTTTTTCTCGTACCCCATTGAAAACACAGTTTCAAGACGATGACGAAAGTAGCGAGGTTCTCGAAGACAGGTCAGATGACGAGGCAGAGTTTCTCCCGGCGGCAAGCAGGTCCAGAAATGCTACGTCAAGATCGACGCCAGCTGCAGCCGCACGAGGACGCAGCGCTGTTGGAGCCGGTCGGGGAAGAGCCAGAGCAGCCACTCAAACGACGTCGACACAAACACGGACGAGAACGACTCAACCGAGGCCGACACAAACACGGGTCACGGCGCCCAGGCGAGCAGCAAAATCCAATAATCTTGCAACTGTGAGTTTAGACATGGGCTCTCGAGTTCTTGAATGTGCGCTGAATGGAGTTTTTGGTCTTGTTTGATTCAGATTGAGATTTCGGATGATGATATCAGTGACTGAGGACACTAGGCCAGCCGAGTCATTGTCGGAGTTGGACCCGTGAGGCATATAGGTTTATGCTGTGTCCATTGTTGTCAGTTGTCAAAGAGTCTAGACATGAGTTGTCCACGCCTCGAGGGATCTATCCTCTTTGGTATCGTCTAGTCAATCATTGTCAATAGGGAATGGCAAGGGACCGCGTAAACACGTGTGCCCCTCGACTCGAGACGGCGCGATGTGCGTGTGCCTGGCTCGCGCGCCCGGAGCATGCAGCAAACCTTGATTGCTCGAAGCGGTCCAAGTCTCTCTTTTGCTGCGTGGCACCGCCGGTCAACGTTTGACATTCTGGCTTCTCTCTATTGACATCCCTTTTCGAACAAGAGGACCATCATTCACTTTTTTTCTGGGCTCTCTCAACTTGTCTCTCACACTCTTTTCTGTCTATCACAAGCTCAAACTCAGCGTTAAACTACAAAAATGAAGGCTTTAATTCTTGTCGGTGGTAAGTTGACTGGCGTCTATTTCATCACCGTGAATGGGTGTACATTGCTCGATAACTCGACGCATCTCATCCCGTGCCTGCTGTCCCCATTCTGACAATGGATTGCAAAATGCACCTGATTTTTTACAATCATAGGATTCGGTACCCGTCTCAGGCCCTTGACTTTGACGCTTCCCAAGCCATTGGTTGAGTTTTGCAACAAGGTGAGTGGGTGGTTGGGCCAGTGTGAACTCGGTAGACTTTGACTGACAGGTCGCGTCATGCTTTGCATTCTCGATAGGCTATGATGTGAGTGTAAAACGAGTCGACTCAAGATTGGTGAAAAGATGTGGAGCCTGATCCGGTGCCTTTTATTTTCTCTGCGTGTTGGTTGTCACAGTTTGCACCAAATTGATGTGAGCCGTTGATTAATCTCGTTGTGACGATCTCAGCTGACGTGTGGGATTCACAGGCCCTTGTCAAAGCTGGTGTCAAGGACATTGTCCTCGCTGTCAACTACCGACCCGAAGTCATGGTCGCCATGCTCAAGCAGACGGAAGAAGAGTACGGTATCACCATTACCTTTTCAGTTGAGACTGAACCGCTTGGTACCGCTGGTCCTCTTGCTCTCGCACGAGAGGTCCTCGGCAAGGATGACAGCCCCTTCTTTGTTCTCAACTCGGACGTGACCTGCACATACCCCTTTGAAGCTTTCCGAGACTTCCACGCCAAGCACGGATGCGAGGGTTCCATCATGGTTACCAAGGTCGCTGAACCATCAGCTTACGGTGTCGTCGTCACGAAGCCTGGCTCGACTGTCATTGACCGATTCGTTGAGAAACCTGTAGAGTTTGTCGGAAACCGAATCAATGCTGGTATCTACATTTTCAACCCCAGTGTTTTGGACCGAATCGAGGTGAGTTTGTTGGTTCCGGCCTGGCCACATTCACACTTTACTTATCCCATCCGGATCCACAGCTTCGACCTACGTCTATCGAAAAGGAAATCTTCCCAGCCGTTGCCGCCGATCATCAGCTGCATTCCTTTGACCTTGCCGGATTCTGGATGGATGTTGGTCAGCCCAAAGACTACCTCTCAGGTCAGTCCCTACTATCTTTGTTTGGGCATCAAACGACGACCTAGACTGATACACATTCATTGGACATGTATGCACATTCAGGTACCTGCCTCTACTTGTCTCATCTCACTGCCACCCATTCCCCCCTTTTGACGGATCCTACCCAAAACAAGTGGGTCCACGGTGGTAATGTCTTGGCTGATCCTGTGAGTTGAACTGCATGTGAAATCGATTGATCCGTGTCTCATGTCCGAGATTATTCATCACAGACTGCCGAAATCGACCCTACTGCCCTTGTTGGTCCCAACGTCGTCATTGGCCCAGGCGCCAAGATTGGTCCTGGAGCCCGTCTCCAACGATGCGTTGTCATGGCCAACGCTACTGTCCGAGATCACGCCTGGGTCCAGTCTTCCATCATTGGTTGGAACTCCACCGTCGGACGATGGGCTCGAGTCGAAAACATTACCGTTTTGGGCGACGATGTCACCATCAAGGATGAACTTTACGTCAACGGTGCCAGTGTGCTGCCTCACAAGAGTGTAAGTGCTCTAGTTTCGTGTGATTGGGCCATGCGACTGATTGCACCCATCTCGACGCGCAACGTAGATTTCAAGCAGCATTACCGAGCCTCGAATCGTCATGTGTAAGTGGGCGATACGTTGTCTGTGGACTGAATATCGATTCGCTGACTCTGTCCATTTCTCCTGCATCTCTTTTTACAGAGCACCATTGCATCACATTTTTTCGCGCACCTTTTTATTACATGTCTTGTTGGTGTATTCACTGTTACACGGTTTATATCGGGAAGAGAAGGGCTCTCGTCCCGTATGCCAATTTGGATTGTTTCGAGTGCTTGAATCATTGAGCACCATGCATCACGAGGAGATTGTAACGATGAGTGTGTACAAGTTTTCGGTCTGGCGTCGTCGTGTTCAAAATGTCGTTGTGCACGTCGACCATCGATCGAGCACGGTCATGACGATTGACAAGCGCTCAGTCTTGCCGTTGAAAGTGCAGCAGCAGTAGTATTTGAGTCTATCTGACAGCTCGTCGAAACTGCTCGTCCGAAACTGTATGTGCCCAGGCCGGCATGTCCGTCGGGCGCTGATGTTATCGTCGGCCAGTCGTCAGACGCATGCCATTCAAATCATTCAAACCTCAAGCGCCGGGGCATTGGGGACATGACATTCATGCTCTGACGGACTCAACTCGTTGGTTCAGCTAGCTACAGGTTAGCTCAAATACACATGCATGTCATCATCAAGGAGAGTTACATCGGCCGTTCAGACCGTCTTGACATGAGACAGCAGTCAGTAGTGTACGTTACGTGTTGCAGGTCGTAATGGGAAACCAGTCCAATCTTGATCATGTGACAAAATGATCCATATCGGTCCAAAGCAATTGGACATTGTGGCGCTACCATGGCAAGCAAGCTACGGTGCTGCAGGTAGATAGGCGATGGTGGTGGACTTGGTGGTGGAGAGAGCGGTTGGAGGAGTAGCAGTCGTACCAAGACGAGCGAAAGACCCGCCGCCGCATTAATCATTTGATCCGCCGGGTTCATCGGCCGGTGGTCTCGTCCCAAGCACATTTCGTCTCTCTCTCTCTCTCTCTCTCAATCTGCAATCGCTACCAACAGAGCCCTTGCTGACCCTGTCACAGCACCAGGTCTTCATCCGTCCGGGGACTCCAGGTGTGGGAACGGGGTAATGATGGGCGAGAGTAGGGCCGGAATGCCAACGTAATAGTGTAACATGTATAAAGAGTCGAGGGTGGGTGAGCCAATGGGAACGAGCGCATAAGCCGATTCATCATCGATTTCGACCCAAGTTGTGTTTCCCGGCTATATAGCATCCAACCCCACACACACACACACACAAGTGACACAACACACATCCCATACAATCGAGTCCCCATTGCTTCATTGCCACCACCATGCTCAGGTCAAGACCCGTTGTCAAATCGGCCTGTTCCAGCGTCAGGGCCCAGCAACGGCGGCTCCAGTCCGTCCTGGTAGCACCTCAGCAAACCTTGACTAGCTCTCGTTCGACGGCGGCACTGAGCTCATCTCGACGGCGGATACTTGCCACGACCAGCCAATCTACTCCTGTTCTTGCTTTGAATGCATCACGGCGGTCGTTTGCAACCGTCACGGACCATGAAGAAGCTCCGATCGAAGAGGAGACGGCTCACGAGGAAGAAGTAGAAAGAGCCGAAGACGATGTTGATGTTTGTATCGTCGGAGGTGGTCCAGCCGGCTTGAGTGCTGCCATCAGACTCAAGCAGCTTGAACAAGAGACTGGAAAGGAGATTCGAGTGGTTGTGCTTGAAAAGGGTGGAGAAGTCGGTGAGTCTAGGGTCGATCGTGTTCAATTACCCCTAGGTCGCTCAAAATTTTCTGTGTGTGGGGGGGCAAATCAGGTGCACACATCTTGTCTGGAGCTGTGCTCGAGCCCCGAGCGCTCAATGAATTGTTCCCCGGCTGGGAAGAAATGGAAAACCCACCACCCATGGGCCAGCCAGCGACCTCTGATGCCATGAAGTATCTCACTCCCACGGGTTCGATCCCTCTCCCTCACCCTCCTCAAATGTCCAACAAGGGCAACTACATTGTCTCCCTCTCCCGAGTCACTGCTTGGTTGGGCGAACAAGCCGAAGAATTGGGTGTCGAAGTCTACCCTGGGTTTGCAGGAGCCAGCTTGGTCATGGCCGAGGATGGCAAATCAGTCAAGGGAGTCTGCACCGGAGACGTTGGTATCGATCGTCAGGGTCACCGCAAAGACTCGTTTGAGCCTGGAATGCAATTCAACGCAAAGTGCGTCTTGATCGCTGAAGGTGCTCATGGATCCTTGTCCAAAATCGCTCAAAAGCACTTTAACCTCCGGGAAGGCGTGGACCCTCAAACCTATGGAATCGGTCTCAAGGAAGTCTGGAAGGTTGACCCCGAAAAGCATCAACCAGGAAAGATTGTTCACACGATCGGTTGGCCTCTTGACATCAAGACATATGGTGGTTCATGGTGTTATCACATGCAAGACGGGCTCGTCTCTCTCGGACTGGTCGTCGGATTGGATTATGAGAACCCATACCTCTCGCCATACAAGGAATTTCAACGAATGAAGCACCATCCTGTATTCAAAGAGTTGTTGGAAGGTGGGGAATGTGTTGCCTATGGAGCCCGAGCCCTCAATGAAGGTGGTTTGCAAAGTATCCCCAAGTTGTATTTCCCTGGAGGAGCCCTGATAGGATGCAGTGCCGGTTTCCTTAACGTGCCCAAGGTGAGTGCGAATTTGATCAATCTCTTTATTGACTGGATGCTCATATTGTCATGGTCAATCATCAGATCAAGGGAACTCATAATGCCATGAAGTCGGGAATGATGGCTGCCGAGACCGCTTTCAAGGCCATCACTGCAAACGCTACTGCAGTAGACGCCGAAGCAGCAGAGCAGGAGGGCGAACAAGAAGAATCCGAAGAAGAAGCTGATGCAGCACTCCCCGAAAAGGACCACAACTCCCTCAACGAAGCTCTCGAAGGATCCGCTCGTCAAGCCGTGGACATGTCACCCTACGAGACAGACTACAAGAACTCTTGGGTCTGGAAGGAGCTCAACGAAGTTCGAAATCTCCGACCTTCGTTCCACAACCCACTTGGTCTCATTGGTGGTGTTGCTTACTCTGGAATCGACAGTCTGATTCTCAAGGGTCGAGTGCCTTGGACGTTCCACAACAAGGTAGAGGACTTTGAAGCCACCAAGAGGGCATCTCAATGCCAACCCATCGACTACCCTGCCCCTGATGGCAAGCTCTCATTTGACATTTTGACATCGGTCAACTTGACCGGTACAAATCACGCTGAAGACCAGCCTGTGCATTTACGACTGCCCAAGACTGCCGACGCAAAAAAGTCTCACACAGAAGTCAACGTCAAGGAATACGCCGGTCTCTTGGGCCGAGTCTGCCCCGCTGCCGTCTATGAGTACCAGGACGCCGATGCAGGTGAAGAGGACGCGGCTGGTAAAAAGTTTGTCATCAACTCGCAAAACTGCATTCACTGCAAGACATGCTCGATCAAGACGCCAACCCAGGATATCACCTGGTGTGTGCCAGAAGGCGGTGGTGGACCCAAGTACAGTGAGTGACTTGTTTTTTGACCATATGACGTGATCTTTGGCTGATGCTTCAAATTATACTTTGTAGGCATTACATGAGGGAAACAGGGGCGTCAACGCTATGGCAACCTCCCTTCTTCGATCCTCATTTTCCATTCAGCCCTATTACACTCCCATCCCCACTGCCAGCACACTTGCCTCAAGACCGTCGCTACTTTTTCATCATCAACGGCTGAGCTCTCTTCGACCGAACCGGAGCAGCTCGGGTCATTGATGATCTTTTTCATCAGCGCTCTGGAGAAGCGACCGCGAGGTCCGGCAAGTTTTGACCCTGTGTATGCGTGCGAGCGCATGGTTTGAGAATAAAACATATTGTTGTATACCATATGAGACCATGTTCAAGGATGTATGATCATCATGAAAGAATAAACGGTCACACGGATGGGGCCTGAATCAGCAGTCGGTCGGACATGCTCATTCCAGCTCAAAAGACTTACACCGCATGATTTGCCGATGATCATCCTCACACCGTCTGCCCTCATAAAACCGAATGTACCATTGCATCCATCCTCTAGGGTCCCCTTTCCATATCCATCCACTCTTTTCCCACTCTTTTAGTCCTTGGCCAGCAAGCACCCCGAAGCGATTCACGTTTGCGTCTGGAACGGGGTTTGCCAAATGCGTCGTGGGAGAGTAATCGGTATCCGGTTCGCGAAGCTCCAGTGGAAGCGAGGCAATATCTTCCGATGAACTGAGAGGGGCCTTGAGGACGGAAGAATAGTCGTCCCTATAAACAAACAACGAATCGTCGTCAGCCACATCTGTCAAAGACCAGGATTTTAAAATGTTTGAACATACTTGAAGTAGGCTCCGGCAAACGCGCCCCCTTTCAACACTTGTGCTGGTGTCAAGTTGGGTTCAAAAACTCCCTTCCACTGGCCCTCAAACACGAGCCGGCCTGTCCCATTGTCTTCTCTCGTAGGAACGGGATACGTCTTGGAATAGTCGTCACCCTCCTCCCCTTCCGAGGAATCTGACCCCTCTGCTGTGCCGTCATGATCTTCCCGATGGCTTGTATTTCGTTTTCGTTTCCGACGTTCCGACGACGATTTGGATGGTTCATATACCACACTCGGGACTTCGACTGCTTTGGCCGGTGGAATTTTCTTGTACCGAGCTCCAGGAGTCGATCGTGACGAGATACGCCGGTCGTCCCAGTCGTCTGGCAAACCGGTCACCAAATCTTCGTTGTACGTCTTCTTACTACTCGTATCCTGAAGAGCCTGAATCCTCCCGGAACGGCGTGAAGGTTCGGCTTGAACTGGTGCTCGCTTCTCGGTCGGTCTACTGATCCGGCTCTTTTTCGGGCGAGGAGGTTTGGCAGGGTGAAAAGGTTCTTCAGAGAGCTTGCCAAGTCCAAGTGACGCCAAAAGCTTTTGATTGTCTCTGTCGTCCAAAACCCGAAAAATAGAAGGACTGAGCTCCGTGTTTTTACAGGTCATCCGAGGATCAAATGTCCCACTCACTGGATCGTTTTCAACCTCTGCTCCTCATAATCCATGACTTGTCTCTCGACATCCTGTTCGGTATCACTGTTGAGTGACATGGTTCCGTCCGTCTCCTCGTGACCGTTGTCGATACTGTTGCCATCGCGACCGTTTGGTGAAGACATGATACTCAGATCCTGTCCTTTCTGCTCGACAAGGAGAGTGCAGACTCCCCATATCCTATCGTACTATCGTCTCATTTTGTTCATTGGCATTTGACGGTACAGTAGAACCTGTCCTAGTCCGTACCCTTCGGGAGTCGGGGTATGGCACGGACTACGCACCAGGCGCTAGTCACGTGATCTGTTTTTGGTGGTCACGTGACCTTTTTGGGGGCATCACGTGACCAAATTCTTGTTTACTTTGTCGTTTAGAGCATCTTCAGAGCCTGTCTGTTGGTCGTAAAGCTCACAAACTGGATCAGAATGTTGGTCGAACTTCCCTCGATGTCGGAATAGTGATGCAGGGAAGCTGGATCTTGCTGTGGTGCCATTGTTCAGCCGTTCGAATGATTTCCGAATTTATGCGTACTTTAGAGCCATAATTGACGTCACATCATGCAAAACCGCCCCGCGAAACGCGCGAACCGCGTCGAGACGCGTCTAAATGTGGCCAAAATTTGCAGCTTAGAGCAAACRATGACATYGAGCATTCGAATTTGCTCAAAAGAGAACTTGATATCTGCGGTCAGGCTTGTAGATAGTCTCACTGAGYTTTTCATGTGTTATACGATTGATCTGGGCCATTGATTGCCTGGKTATGACACCAGGGTGCTTGGAACCAAAGTGGGATTTTACTAGTAAATTGACCTGTCATAGTCCGTACTTGGCTGAAAGTYGCACGGAGTACGGACTAGGCTGATTACGTACTAATACGGGCGTTTTGGGTTAGCCCGCGCGGAATAGTACGGACTAGGACAGGTTACGCGTTAGGGCAGGTACGGACTAGGACAGGTTCTACTGTAGCTAGGAAATGTCTTGTGAGGTTCATGACGTCATGTAGCATTTCGTTGCTTTGCGGAAACAAATCCTAGCGCGGGATCGATCGATGAATACATGCATGCAACATCCAATGTACTCGAGGAGTCGAGGTCGACCTCGAGACTTGGACAAAGTCGGTAGACGTGGGGAATACGCAAGCAAGGGAATGAAAAGACTATACAATACTACAGGAGACATGTGGGGGAATTAACTGATACAAGGTTTGAGAAATCCGCAACTTTCCATACACGATTTTCAGTTCTGGTTTGCTCGACGACTCCATTCGCACCTGTCGGCTGGCGGCGGCGGTTCAAGGAGCAGAAAACACATCGACAACAATGGTCAAGACGCCCAGGATGATTTCCACTGCAATGAGCCAAATGACTATAGTTTCCAGTCGTTCTTCATGTGTGCTATTCACACTCTCTTTGAGCAGCTTGAGCATATCTTGCAAGACCTGTCCAATACCAGCACGGTTTAGCAAAATGACGGTCAGCTAAACTGCTAGTGCACCCGGTCATGAGTAGATCGGAATCAAGCAAGACTTGCCTCGACTCGAGCATTTAAAGTGTCGATTCGCTGGGTGATCTCGAGGTAGCTTCGGGCTGCTTGGTACAGAGGCTCTAGATCAGGATACGACCAAAAGAATTCCTGTTTGCAGCATCATTCAAGTCAACAACCCATGGATGAGAATCTCTCTTTTGAGATGCATTTACCGGTGTTTCGAGAATAGAGCCACCCCAATTAATCCGCAAAATGAACAAGCTGCCGATCTGCTTCATAATTTCTTTTCGAGACATGCCGATGGCTCCACTTTCACTGAGAGTCTTGGGCAAATCTTTGGTTTGCTCAATCGTTGCGGAGATCAGAGCTTCGTAGAGAGAAATTTTGACCGATTGAGAGAGCGCGTGGGACAGAGACAGTTTGGTCCTGTGTGATGAACGATTGTCAATTTCAGTCCAAGAACCAGGTCGTCATGTAGATACGGCAGAACTCACATGAATGAACTGCCTTTGCGTAACGTAATAACATCGTTGTATATCCGCGAGTAATTGGCGTAATAGAAATTGAGGTCTTCCATCTCGACGTCCTCTACTGCTAGACGTTCACTTTCGAATTTACGACTGTGCACGAAAGGAAATGGACATCAGGCAAATGGGTAAAAGCCCTTTGAAATGAGAACAAAACGTACAGGTTTGCTAGCATCCGTTTCTCTTCCCGTTCTGTCATTCCCCAGATAACAACAGTACCATACTCAAAGATGAAGACATCGGGAACCCAAGTCTCATCGTCATCCTCGTCTTCTCTATCACTTGCAGTTTCGTAATCGGACCCTCCTCGCCCGCCTCTTGCACGGTTCTGATGCTTTCCTCCTGGTGGACCGGCCTGGAGGCCTGATGGTTTTGTTGCGAACCCAGTAACCCTTCGAGCAAGGTGTTTACGACGTCGTTCATGAACTTCACGGTCATTGAGATCTTGTGCCTCTCTCTTGATCCGTTCAGACTGGGCTATCGATGATTCAGGGGGTGGGTGTTGACCAAGGCTGAGTGAGCTAGGTTCCTCCGCCGGAGGACTCGATAGATTAGGGACATGCGATACATCCAATTGCGCTGCTGGATCCGGGTCCGAAACTTGTTGGTGATCCAAACCCAATAGATCGCCCTCGGGGACGGTATGCTTGCTGCGGGGGGCTGACGCCGACCGCTTGGGATTTGATGTACCAGGAAGTGGAGGAAGATACGGTGTATGGAGACACTCGGTTTCAAATAGCCGAGGGTTACAGCGATAACTTGGAGCACGAGCGAGGAAAAACTTTTCAAGTGCCGGTAGATTGAAAGCACTGATCATTGCCAGTCATGCAAAACGAGACACATGTTAGGAAGGAGAGAGCGGGACGGATAGCATGACGGTCATCAGCATCAACTTACGCGGCTGTACAATACGCTGTCACTCGAGGCAGCTTTGCTTTCTCAGTCTTGGTCAGTCTCATGGCATCTCTCCTTGCTGACCCTGCAGGAATCTGGGCAAGAGCAGAGTAAAACTAGGGCGTGGACGGGTTTGTATCAGCATCATGCAGACCGCAATATAGCGTGTGTTTCTACACACCTCTTCTTGCTCGCCGTCGACACCTTGTTCACCTTGCCTGTCATCCTGATCTTCGGTCTCTTCTTCGTTTGCAGTAGACGACGTTGGCAGCACCTTTAACTTGGTGGAGCTCTTGGACGTTCTGTCATGGCATGCGTCTCCTAGTTTTGAGTCTCGCGTTCGTCTGTATCATTGATACCAAAACAATGTACATACCGATATGGACCCCTCGTCTCCTTTCTCCCTGCCGGAATACCTGGAGCTTGAGAATACGGCAGTGGCAACCCCTGCGAACTGACAGAACCACCAGCACCACCAGCATTACCACCAGCACCACCCGCTCCTGAGCCTGAAGCCCCTCCACTTCCGGGAGCCCCCGGGGCGCCGGCATTTGTGCCAGGCTTCTTGAATGCGGCCGCCGCCGCTGCTGCTGCTGATATTGGCCTCGACATGTCGCTGCTTCTGTCTCACTACTTTTGCCTATTGACACACTACTCGTCACTGGGAGCTTCCCAGGTTGATGTAGTCATGACGAGAGGTGGAGGTTCGTGCGCGTCGCCTTGATTTTGTAAAGATGTAGGGTCAAGTAATTACTGGTCAAACATCTCAAATAATATCGAAATAGCAAGTCACCTGGATCGACACTTGAGCGGTTCTCGTGGTATCATGTCAGCCCCTGTAGATGGAAAAGCCCAAGGGCTACCGAAAGAGCCCCCTGTGGTGCAAAGTACGCCGCCATCGACGATGCACGAACTCCTGGAAAACCGGGTATCGGTCATTCAAGAGGGTGACAGTGTTATGCTGAAATTGCCTAGTGACATAATCAAGGTCGTGACCGTCCGCAAAGATGGGTGTGTTTGCTCGTGTCTTGTGCTCCATCAGTGTGTTCATATGACGACTAACCGATTTGGTCACCTTGAACAGGGTAATTTCTGCCGGCAAGTATGGATCATTCTCAGCTTCTCAACTCATTGGCAAGCACTACGATGTCACCTACGAAGTCGTCAACCCACCTGGAGCACCCAAAGCTGCAGAGGATTCCCCTTCGGCAGGTGAAAGTCCTATGCAAACCGATACCGCGTCTGACAGTGGGGAGGGCTCGACAGAAAAGGAGACTAAATCAGCCAAAAAGGGCAAGCGTCGAGCGGCACCCTCTCAGCCTGCAGTGGATGTCAATGCTGTCAGGCTGTTGCCACTCAGGCCACCACGAATGGAGGAGCTCGGTGGGTTGATATTTGATTCTCAAAAGTACATCCTCAACTGACCACGATAAGCTGTCGTCTCACAGAGGAAACTGACGCAACCAACGAATTCATCGACGACAACCCTGACCTGGTAACTTCCGATCAGACTGCTCCCTTGACCTTTGAGGAGATTGCTGAATTGCGGAACGAAGGATTGACGGCCGAAGAAATGATGCAGTTGCAAGAGCAAAGGCATGGTAGATTTGATCTCAAGACTGAATTCAGCAAAGACAAGTGGAGGAAGCGAAAGGAGAAAAAGTGAGTCAACCCGTCAATCCCGTCGCCTTGCCTCAAAGCTGACCACAACTTCCACCCGCACTGTCTCAGATATATTCAAGCAGTGACTCCGCTTTCTCCCACCATCAATAACATGCTAGACTTTCACCTCGTTCGATCACCTCACAACATTCTTAGCCTTCGAAGGGACACCCTGTCCCAGCTCCTCAACCTGGCTTCTATCCGCCCTGGCGGACGCTATCTGGTTGTAGACGACACGTCTGGGCTTGTTCTTGCCTCCATCCTTGAGCGTATGGGTGGTCAGGGTCGGATCTTGGTCTTGACGGACAACGAATCACCCCCCGCATGGCCAATCCTTGAAGCCATGAACTTCCCCAAGTCCATCATTGAAAATTGTATCGGCTACTTGAACTGGGCTCAGGCCGAAGAGGACTACGTTCCCGTAGAAATGATTCAGCCCGAAAGGGAGGAGGTGGTCGAAGGGAAAGACGATCCCAAAAGCCTTCGCATCAAGCAAAAGGAAGCCCAAAAGCTGAAGAAGAGGGGAGCTTTGTTGGAGGAACTCAATGATTTGAGAAACGAGTTGCATAAAGGCAATTGGGACGGACTCGTTTCGGCTTCTGTCTTTTCTCCCACTTCTATTCTCGAAAAGCTTTGTCCTTACCTCGCGGGATCGTCCTCCATCGTCATTTATTCGCCCTATCAACACATTCTCGCCCAGACCCTCAAGTTTATGAAGGAGAACCCAGAGTTCTTGGCCCCCAATCTGACGGAAAGCTGGATGAGAAAACATCAAGTGTTTCCCGGGCGAACCCATCCTGAAATGTCGGCAAGCGGTACAGGAGGGTTCTTACTACATGCCACGTACGTGTTTCCCAACCACGAGGCTGGATGGTTGACTGCTGCTGCCTTGAAGAAGCGAAACCGACAAATCGAAAAGGAGCGAGAGCAGATCAAAAAGGCCAAGCTCGCAGAAAATCAGGGTGCGGACACGACCGATCAAGACGTTGATATGGCGGAGCCTCTTGCTGAGACTTCCCAACAAGTCGCCTCTTTGGTCAACACGGGGTACCTCCGTCTGCCCCAAAAGCGGTACTATCGTCAACGAGCGCACGCCAACGTATTCACCGACCATAACCTCCAATACCCTCTCTCACCGTACACAATGGACTGGTCGCCTCATTACCCCGATTACTGCTCGGCCCCCCAAATCAGTCAGGATGGTAATCCAACATTGGCAGCATCGAACAAGAGCAAGAAAGTCGAATTTGCCGACGTTGGATGTGGGTTCGGAGGGTTGCTGATCGCTTTGGCCCCACAATTCCCTGATACCTTGATGCTGGGTCAGTAGTTGAATCGATGTTGGTGATATAATACCACGACTGTGGACTGACCCAGGTCTTGTTTTGCGTTTCTGCTAGGAATGGAAATTCGAGTGTCTGTCACTCAATACGTGCATGACCGAATCATTGCGCTTCGACAAATCCAAGACATGTTCCCGTCCGACTCGTCCGAAATCGTTACGGAAGACATTGTATCCAAAAACACTCATCCAGATGTCATTGCCTACCAAGCAGACTTGAGAATCCGGAACAAGCTCGCGAAAAAGGCAAAAGCAAAGGCGGAAAGGGAGGCAGCAGCAACAGCAGCAGCAGCAACAACATCGACCTCCAACACTGAGCCATCGACCGATACCCTCACCGTCAAAGCAACGGACAACACCCCTGCCGAGGAAACCCAGGTGACTCCCAAGGCCGACGGAGAATCCCACGAAGACCAACTCGAGCGTTTGGCGGAAGAACGGGAAAACGAAAAGGCGCTCAGGAGCAAACAACCCGGTGGTTACAAGAATGCGAGTGTCATTCGAGCGAACGCAATGAAACATTTGCCCAATTTTTTCGAAAAGGGTCAGTTGAGCAAGATTTTCTTCTTGTTCCCTGACCCTCATTTCAAGAGGAGCAAGCACAAGGCTAGAATCGTCACGTGAGTTGCGCGCATGTGTGTGCCTGAGTCGAGTTTGATGTGCTGATGGAGAGATTATCTTGTTCCCTTTTACCTAGCACAACCTTGCTCGCCGAATACGCTCATGTGCTCAAAGTGGGGGGAATCTGTTACACTGTCACTGACGTCAAAGGTGGGTCACATCGTGGTTCGTATGCGTGCGTCTTCCCATTCGCCGAGACTGATAAATTGCGTCGATTGCCCCGTACAGACCTTCACGATTGGATGATGCACCACTTGCAACTTCACCCCTTGTTTGAATACATTCCTACCGAGGAACTCCTCGCCGCCAAGGATCCCGTCTTGTTGGCCGCCATGACGAGCACAGAAGAGGGTATCAAGGTCGAACGTAACAAGGGACAAAAGTGGGCTGGTTGTTTCAGGCGGATAGAAGACCCGCTGGAAAAGGTGACCGAGGTCATTGATAAGCCTGTGACTGTCAAACGGGTGGTGCGAAGGGCCGCACGGGAGGTGTAGAAGGTCGTAAAAGGTGTAACATCAAGTATAACATCATTTTATCTCTTTATTGCTCATCAATGGGTGCGATATTGCGTCCTTTGCAGAAAGTGGGCCGTCATGAATCGTACACAATGCTTGCTCTAGCGTACTCGAACCGGGACCTGCCATGTGGAAAAATTTGTCGCTGACAGTTCAATGTGGCAAACCAACTCTCGATTATCCGATTTGGCGACGTTGACTTTGCCACTGTTGCTATAGTCGAGCTCGTCAGTAGAAACATCCATACCTTTACGTAGAAGCCCACCTGTCATCTGTCTCACATCCATCGCCATGTGCGCAATGTTTGATGATCAAGGCTATCTCCCTCGAAAGAGCTCGGAGAGTGGTGCGGTAGGGCCCCTGATCAGAGCTCTTCCCTGTCTCCTGGACCCAGGGTACAGTGACGGGCAGAACCGCCATTCAACTATAGCGTGCACTCGTAAATTTGCAAGTATGAGAACTGTTTGATAGCTTTGATCACAGAGCCTTCACGTTGAATGGTCTGGGCTAGAGACTTGACCCCCTGCTTTTCCACTTTGGGTTGTAAAGTATCCATCCACCAATTTCGTCACTGGCAAGTTTTTGACCTATGAGTGCCTTTATTTGTGCTAGACAACGATGAATCTTCATTTGACCATCTGGAGTTGCCTACTCGGTGAACATGTTTCCTTTCCGGCAGTCTGAGCGACTATAATGGATGGCCACGACAAACAACATGTGACGGGCAAGTGAATCACTCAACATACAGCCTGCTATGCAAGCACGATTGTCGAGATCTGATCCTGGCCGACTTTTTCTTCGGTCAAAAGAGTTGAGTCCCTCATTGGGAAGGCGTTACAATCCGCCAACATGTCAATGATCACACCAACTGACTCGGTCACTGTGATCAATGTGGACTTTGTCAAGAGTTACAAAGTCGACACTACTGATCAGGCTCGAGCGCAGTCTACCCATCGTGCTATCTGAATCCATCCTCTACCGGCATAGGCCTCACAAGTCCTCACCTTAAGCAATTCAGGAGGCTGATATAGTAGTGGTGGCCAGGACAGACATGCACGAGAGAACGAATCAACTCAGAGTCGAAACACTTGGGGCGCCAATCGTCCTTGTCCGAAACGCGAGTGAGAGAAGAGACGCCGCGGATGCAAACCTGGCTGGTGATATGATTCCGGCAAATGACAAGCCAGCAGGTCGTTGACGGCCAAGACGTTGCGAATCGACAGTCTCATGATGACATGACATCCGTGCTACTCGTTCAAAGCCAGTTCACTGCCTTGTATCTGTACGTGCTCAAAGCAGATGGCTTATCAAGGGACTATTCCTGAGTGATTGCGGTCAGCGCAGGGTGACATTCAAGGCAGACTGTTTCACAATTCCACACTAAGCTGCAATAGCGGCAATCCATCAAGCTATCGTCTAGCCATTTGTCAGGGTCCACTGCATGTCACATCGAATAAGCAAAAGAGAATGGAAATGAATGGTGTTCAGATCCCAACATAGAGCCAGCAAGCCTCTGGTCCTAGACTAAAAGAGGTTGGATACACATTGAGATCTTCGACTCTACTCTTTTGGTTCTTCTTACGCGTCAGCAGCTCGCTGCCTTCGCCTCTGGTCACGCTCCTCTGTTGGACATCAAGGTAATACGAAGTGGTCAGTAAACCAAACAGAAAAAAGACCAAGCACGCGCAAAGAGGACGTACCAGCAATAGAGAGCTTGACACCCTTGCCCTTGGGCAAAGAAACCAAAGGCTTAGAGCCCTCACCGATAACGAAAATGTTGGAGAGACGGGTAGCAAAAGTCCTGTCCAAAACATCCTTGACGTGGACAATGTCGAATCCACCCTGGTGCTTCTCTCGGTGAACAATGACACCTGATCGACCCATGTTTCGTCCTCCGGTAACCATGACAACGTTACCAACGTCGAACTTGACGTGGTCGACAATCTTGTTGTTAACCAAGTCGAACTTGACGGTGTCGTTGGCCTTGATGATTGGGTCAGGGTAACGGATGGTTCGTCCGTCGTGGGTAAGGAGGTAAGGAACTCCCTTTTGTCCGAGAGAGTGGGACTTGACCTTCAAGAGCTTGAAGGTAGCCTCCTCGGGGGTGATTCGGTGGATGGTGAATCGTCCCTTGACGTCGTAAAGGAGACGGAAGTGCTCTCCGGACCTCTCAATAGTGATGACGTCCATGAAACCGGTGGGGAAGGTCTCGTCGGTCCTGACCTTTCCGTCGACCTTGATGGTCCTCTGGGCCATGATGGCGGTGACCTCACGACCGGTCAAGGCGTACTTGAGACGGTTTCGGAGGAAGATGGTGAGAGGAAGGGACTCTCGGAGCTTGTGAGGACCGGGAGAGGGTCGGGGAGCCTACAAGTATCCAGGGTTTCCAACATCAGACTGACGAAAGCAACGGCGACCAGTTTCACTTTTGTCAACTCACGTAAGTTCCCGACAACTTGTCAAGCATCCATGAGGAAGGAGCCGCCAATCGCTTGAGGTGCTTCTTGGGTCCACGAACCTGTCAGCCGAAAAAAGTCAATCAGCCTTCGTTTCGCGAAATGCAAAATGGTTTGCAGGGGTGAGATGTTGCAGAATTGGGTCAAGTGATTTGGTCGGTTGATTTGGTGCAAGGCGTTTTTCGTGTCTCAAGTCTTGTAGAATGATGGTTGTACTGGGCGATCCAAGCTTCCACTCGACTGAAACCATCCAAATCTCCATTCCCCATCGTCCATACTCTTCATGTTTGACCAAGCCGATTGAAGGCTTCATTGAATTTGCTTGGCTTGATCGGATCCATTGTCGATGCCCATTTCATGTCCTTGAAGTCCTTGTCCAAACTCGACCCAATTCTGCAACATCTCCGCACCCCCACTCCCGCACTCCTCGTAAAGAAAACTCCAACAAGTCAAGACCAAGTACGCACCATCTTGCTGAATTACACTACTCTTTTGTTGTCGGAAAGGGTAGAGGAAGTCCTGAGGAGATAGACAATGCCAGTCAAAACGAATGGTCACTTCAGAGACGAACAACAGCGAAATCACCGCCGTCCACCGCCTGGAGGGAGAGGAGGGCGCAAGCGCTGCCTCACTCCCAGGCGGCAGTCAGGTGCGCGCGCTTTCATTTGGCGCAGTCGAGCTGTTTGGCTGGGGTTGGCAGAATATCACGCGCATACTCGTGCCGCGCGAAAGCACCAGTGTCATTATCACCGACATCTTCCTGACATTTTGTGTTTTTGAAGGGAGACTGCCTGACGGGGGTTTCAAGTCTCGACCAACGCGCTCGGGGGGTTTCAGAGCCGCGCGAATGCATGATACACAAACCGAGCAGATTGCAGGCCTGTCGACTGCCATTAGCAGTAGTCACATGTGGGAAACTACCATTACAGCCCACTAGTTTAGATAAACACTTGTCTCAAGCCTCAAGGGCATGACAATCCCTGATTCAGTCTCACGTATATCCATATGTATATAATTGTATCATTCACATTGCATGCTCAAACAACACGGCTATTGATATTGACTGCGTGACAAAGAGCATGCCCACAAACCAAGTCGCTCCAAGAGTCTGAATGATACGTCCAGTCTTTTGGTTGTTGTCGCGTATCAACGCCTCTGTTCCCACCCACGAGTCCCCACACAGGATCTCGATTTTCCCGACGATAGAGTGAAAAAGATATGCATAGAGCGACTGAGATAAAGCCCTGGAGAGAGAGAGATAGACGAATCCAATGGAGTAGAAAAGAAGAAGCAGGGAGCTAGTCGAGTAGCGTTGCAGCAAAAGCAATAGGTATAGGCGTCGTTCAAGTCCCATGTAGTACAACACCGAAATGAGAGGAAAATGAGATGGAATGAGGGGGGAAGGAAGAGCGTTGGACTGGATGATATGGTTCCCCGAATGGCAATCAGTGTCATTGAGCAGCGGCAAATGTATAAACAACCGTATGTCGGTTTGCAGTCGTATCGTCTATGTCGTAAAGATGCCCAAAATCTTGAACGGAGGTGTTGGCTTGCCCTCTTCACCGAGCAATTTACACTCGATAAAGTGTGAACCTCGGGACACACTTCGATCTATCACACTCAAGGTCGCCATGACCGTCGGCACGTTGGCTGATCCGCTCAGTTCGACAGCGCCATTGACATTGTCGTCTACCCAGCACGAGACACTGCCCAATGGGTTATCGGTGGGCCCTTGAAGGTAGTAGATTGCTACGTCTCCAGCACCGAGCTTGATGGGCACACGAAGCCGTGATGTAGGGAGCTCGGCGTACCAGTAATGTCGGTCCTCGGCAGCGTCATTCTTGCTCGGGTGGTGAACGTGCCATCCTGAACCAAAGAATAGCGAGGGTGGCAAAGGGTTCACCAAGTCATTGGCAGAGACGCAGAATGGCTCGATTTCTCTAAAGTCGAGAATGTCCGATGGTCGATCCGAGAGTCGAGCAGGAGGGACCTTGAAAGAAGCAAACTTGGAAGAATCTTTGGGGTCCTTGACGTTGACACCGTCACCAGCTCCTTGTAAAAGGTCTGACCCCTTTCGCTGTCCCAACCCGCCAAACAAGTTGGGTCCACCAGTCGACAAGTCCGATCCTTCGGAACCCATGTATGGTACATCAAATGCATGGCCCATGGTAGCTGACCACCCAGAGCAGATTTGCTGCATCATATAACTGATCAAGACGTCGGCCAATAGGTCGTGACCGGCATCGTTGGCGAGCACGGGATCAATGTAGAATTGCTGCCTGGCAGCCTCAGGTTCGGCGAGGTACTCATGGTAGAGCAATCCCTTGGCGCTAATGTGAGGAACGTCGTAGAACTGAGCGACCACGGTGTGGAAAAGCTCAGGTCCGGCGTATCCGTTTTGAACTTGAGATTGAGGGGAAAAGTGACCGAGAATGATGATGGCTGGCATGTCCGGTCGGACGAGAATGGATCTGACGAGCAGCTCAAAGTGGGTGAGATAGGAAGGGTCGTTGGGGTCGCTAGCATCGAACTCCAAAATGACCAAGTCGGTGTGATCAGGCAAATGGTGAGCCGAACAATAAGCAAAGTAGGCTGAATCCGTCTTCCTGGTGGCTCCGTTCGTCAGCTCGGAAGCTGGGTGGGGAAACACACTGTTCCACCAATTGAAGAATTTTGAGGGGTAACATCGAGGGTGGATTGGATCATCTCCCGCTCCGTGACACGCCGAGACAGATCCTCCGAGCACGCTAATGGTTACTGGCAATCCGCTGAGAGCCTTTTGTATCACTCGCTGAATTCGAGCGTTGCTTCCTTGATGTAATCTACTCTTGAGAAGTCCCCACTGTCCTCGACGATCGGCGACACTGTCTCCTGGGCCGAAAATGGGACAAAAGTCGAATGGTGCTGGGTCGGTTTGAGACGCGTTTAAATAATCTCGCGGTGTCAAGTGATGATCATGTCCAGAGAGGTCCGCCGATGAAGCTAGTGATGGCAAAATATCAATCAGTATGATGCCCTCTGTACAAGTGTCAAAGTTGTATTGGTCGATGCTACTCACGGACCATCCATCTTCCGACTGTCAGCAGCCCAATCACCACCATGACCACGATTCCCACCTTTCTGGCAGACAAACCCGTTCCCAAAAAGCCATTGATTGGCATGCTACTCAATCTCCGAGGTGTAGGCGCTGCTGACGAAGGTCCGGCCTCATCCTTGTGTTTGTTGTGATCTCGCTCTCGCATCATGTTGCCAGTCGGCACGTTCATTGAAGGATCTCCTGGACCTGTACGGATCGACAACCCTGGCTGAGAATAGGGAAGTGTCCTCGCGGGCAAGGCAGAGCTGGAACTGATAGACTCTGATCTGGACGACGACTGGAACGGCGGTAACCTTGCACCGCCAGTCTGGTGGTGATCGTGTTGATGTGTCTCTGCCTTGAGCTGTTGCTGCTGCTGCAGATGATCGTGGTGAGCGCCAGCTGCAAACGGATCTCTAAAGGTCGTGTCGTTGGGCTGATGGCCCTGTTGGGTGTCCGTTGGAGGAGAAATGGAACCTAGAGGAAATCTCGGACTGAGTTCCGCTGCCGGAGTGAACGGTGCAGAGTATGAACCTCTTGCTCGCATTGAGATAGGCAGGAATGTGTGTCTCTTGTGTGTGTGTGTGTGGTCGTTGCTAGCAGGAAATCCTGGCTGCTGGGCTCGTGGATCTGCGTCTGGTGCGGAAGCTATGACACGCTGGCCAGCTAAAAGTAAGCTGTAACAAGTAAGGGGGCGAGCGAGCGAGCGAGGGCGACGCCTGCGTTGTTGCTTGGCCTGCGTGGGTGCGCGTGGGTGAGTCTTTAGAGCAGCAAAAGGTTCCTTGGAATCAAGTCGAGTAATGGATGGTATTCAAGAGTAGTACAAGTAACAGTCACGACACGATATGGAGATTGGGTGACTCTGAAGATGTAAATGAGCTAGCTACTAGAGTGAATTTGCCATGCAAACAGCTGGTATACCCTTGTCGCTGCTGCGGCTCTTGCTTTGGCCACTCCTGCTGCTGGCCACCGTATAGTACTCTATACCGCGGTGCGTCGGCGTCTTCTAGCTGTAGAACGTGCCAGCTGCAGTTACTCTGCTGTCCTGCTCAACGTCAACAGATCTAGAGCGCGGCATGCAACCGACCATGCAACCAAGATGTACAACGTCATGTCAACAATCCAAGCAACACAAGCTTCAAATCGACCAAACTGTATCAAGTTGAAAGGCATGACTTGTGGCCAAGGCAGAGAATCTAAACATCAGAGGCACAGACCGGTGGCTAATCAAGTCATGAGCGCTGAGCCCTGAGTATCTGATGCAGGCCAGTCGCAAGTGCTTTTGCTGAGCTACTACTGGTTAGCTGTGATACGCAATCGCGAACGAATGGGCCACACAAGCGATCGATTGATTGCATGCTATTTCAAAACCTCGCTTCAATAACTTGTCGAGTTCACCCTGTCCAAACGACGACGCCCGTTCAATTGAGCGTCAATCAAATGAGCTGATAAAAGTGACTGGTCATTACAAGGTAGCTCTCACTTGGACCACCGTATCCTTTGTCGAGCTAGGCCATAATGTCCATGAAGCCTCGCACGCAAAGTATACCTATCCATCATGGCCTGACGTACCATTCATTCCTCGTGGGTCCATTTCGACTTGCAGCGAGACCATCCAAAACGGTCTCATTGAACTCATGAAACCTTATAAGTACCACGCAGGAGAATATCTCTGAACCAAACGAGCCGTTCTTGGTCGGATTCGACCTCGTAAAGCATTGGAAAGCGTTTGATAGTTGGCTCGAGCCAGCTTGCGAATCAGCTGGGTCATCAGCCTGTCCATCGAGTAGCTGCCGACCAAGGTTGGCCCACCTCAGAGCAACGTATGGACATCATATCGTCCAAGTAGCCAATACCAATAAACGACAATTCAACGAGTTTGAGAGGACCGAACGCAATCTGGCTCAAGTGATTGATTTGTGGACCGCCTCAGATTCCAGCACAGATTGCTTATACGTCAAGGACTGGCATCAAGTGCTGCAGCTCGAGGAAGAAGGTGGCAGACAAGAAGATGTATACGAGACCCCGTCCATCTTTCGAGGTGAGCTCACGGAACCATGTCTGATCTAAACGCCCTAATAGAGCGCTGACGACCACTCCAATACACTTTACAGACGATTGGATGACTCATCATGCTCTCTCGCAAACCCCAAGAAACGATTATCGATTCACTTATATCGGCCCAGCTGGAACATTTACGCCGCTACACCGCGACGTTTACGGCAGTTATAGTTGGAGTTGCAACATCTTTGGGCGAAAGCGATGGTGGCTTATACCTCCCGAAATTCGAAAGCGGTATCAAAAGTACCCTAGCAAGGTGATCAATGACACCGAACATGACGGTGAAGAGGAGATGGTGTTTGATTTGCGAGATATGGACCCTGAGATGTTGAGAGGTGTCATTGTGGTAGAACAAGAGGTAAGCACAAAGCCCCTATCTTATCAAGATTGTACCAATTGAAACCGAGATTTGCACTTCGATTGACTAGGCTGGCGAAACAATATTTGTGCCGTCTGGCTGGTACCACCAAGTAGAAAACTTGACCTTTGTGGGTCTCACACGTTCCAAGTGAATGTACGAATGGCTTGCTGATCGGATGTACCCTCACAGTGCATTTCCATCAATCAAAATTTTGCCAATTCAGCGACATTGCCAAACATCTACAAGAACCTTGTGGAGTCGCTTCGAAAAGTAGAGCAAAGCATTGATGATATCAAGCCTTTGCTTCAACAAAGACTGGGTAAACAAGTTGCTTTTCAGATCTCCACCTCTGAGACTGAAACACAAGACATTTTTACGTGGCAAGTCGAATGGGTGGAAGAAGTGCAAAAGGTGCTTGAAATGGACGCCGGTTGGGGGCTCAAGGGATTTTGGGAAATGGTATTGCACAATCTCCAGGTGGGTCGAGTCTCTTTGAAAAGCGGTTGCAACAAGGTATGCGTGCTCATCCATGTCTTTCTGCCCGAGCAGAACCCTCCGGCTCCTCCAGAGCAAAGGCCGACCAACGCATACATTGTATCTCAAATCGTTCCCATCGTGCAAGCGTTCAAAACCAGACTTGAATGGCAAGTACTGAGAAATGTTAGAGCAGTTGTACAACAAGTCGAGGTGGAACTGGAACGCATGGCGAATGATTCATTGTAATATACTACAGTAGATAAGCCCATTGACGCTGGTGCGGCTCAAAGCCATCCCGCGCGGAATAGCATTCACCGGAACAATAGAAGACAAAAGTGTCAAACCAACGACCCGTTTCACGGCGAGCGACCCGAGAAACATAAAGGTGTTTTGCTGGCAATACAAGCCATGTCATTGAACCTTGGTCATAGATTAAAGTCTATTGCCAGCTCACACTCGAGGTTCACACAGAGATCGCCTCTTTCCTCCGTCAGATTCGCTCGATCGGTTGGAACAGTCGCACCCAGCAGTATACAATCACCACCAGCGCCACCAGCAGCACAACAGCTCGGAATGTGCCCCCGGCCTAGAATTTCAGCAGTGGATCGTATGGCTGCATTGAGACGGAATTATTCAGCCGTGACTATGGAGTGAGTTGAGAAAAAATAAAACGTCGTGTTTCCAACATGTATCGTCAGGCTCACTTGCGATTTGGGTAGACCCGCCGCCACACCGAGTCAGTCTGGCTCGAATGGTACGGTAAACCACAAGGAATCCACCACGTCATCCTCGGCCTCGACTTCTCTCATTCTTCCTCCCACCGAAAACCGCCCGCACCGTCACCTCTTCCTTCCCAACAATCTCGAAGTCGTCTTGATTTCCGACCCAGACTGTGACAAGGCAGCCGCCGCTTTGGACGTAGGCGTCGGACATTTGGCCGACCCCGCTGATCTCCCCGGATGTGCACACTTTTGTGAACACTTGATGTTTTTAGGGACAGACAAGTATCCCGAAGAAAACGCCTACAGTACCTACCTTGCAGCTCACAATGGGCACTCGAATGCGTATACGGACCTGTGCAACACAAACTACTATTTCGAAGTCTCTCCTGATGCCCTTCTCGGTGCACTCGACCGATTCAGTGGATTCTTCTCTGCCCCCCTCTTTGCGGCCGATTGTGCAGAACGAGAAGCCAACGCGGTCAATTCCGAACACAAGAAGAACTTGCAATCCGACATGTGGAGGTTTTATCAGCTTGAAAAGCACCTCTCGAGTCCTGACCACCCTTATCACAAATTTGGAACTGGGAACCTGGAGACCCTTTGGACAACGCCTAGAGAACAGGGGCGAGATCCTCGACAGGAACTGATTGAATGGTGGAAGAGGGAGTACTGCGCCCGTCGAATGAAGCTCGTTGTACTCGGCAAGGAATCTCTCGACACTCTCGAGTCTTGGGTTCGAGAGCGATTTGAACAGGTTCAAGATAAAAACAAGCCTCGGGTCAAGTACAGCGACGACTTGTTCCAACCTGATCAAATGGGTAACATTGTCTTTGTTCAGCCCGTCAAGGACACCCGAGGATTGGAAATCATCTTCCCCTTCCCCGACCAAAGGCACATGTACGCATCCAAGCCAGCCTCGTATCTCGCTCACTTTTTGGGACACGAAGGTCCCGGATCTGCACTATCGTACCTCAAACGACAGGGCTGGGTCAACTCGCTCCGAGCAGGCGCCGCAAATGGCAGCAACGGGTTTGAAATCTTCAAAGTCACCGTCGATCTCACGGCCGAGGGTTTGGAAAAGTATGAACAAGTGGCCAAGGTCATTTACAATTACATTCATCTCCTCAAATCACCCGGGTCGCAACAAAACAAGGAACACAAGGCGCCTTCAAGAAAGGAAGCTTTTGACGAGCTCAAGGCGCTTTCCGAAATCGCGTTCCAGTTTGTCGAGCGGGGTAGCGCTTCCACCTACGTGTCCGACTTGGCGAGACAGCTGCATCAACCGGTCCCACGGGAAAAGATCATCTCATTCCAATGGTTGATTGAAGAGTTTGACGAAGCGAGCTTGGAGGAGACATTAAGCTATTTGGACGTCAAGAAGAGTAACATTGCGATCAGCTCAAAGGTACTCCCCCAAAGTTTGAACGTTGCCGGACAAGAAAATGACGGGTTCAATGAGACGGAGCCCATTTATGGAACCAAGTATAAACAAATGAAGATGTCGGAAGCGTTTGTCAAGGAGGCTGAGACGGGGACGCTCAATGAATTGTTCCTGCCTGGCAAGAACGCATTCATTCCTGAAAATTTGGATGTCCCCGGCAAGCCCAGTACGGAAGAAATCGCGAAAACGTTCAAGAAGCAACCCATGCTCATCAAGGATACCCCATTGTCCAAGCTCTGGTACAAAAAGGACGACCGATTCTGGATTCCCCGAGCCAATGTCTTCATGTCCCTCAAGTCGCCAATCCTACAAGTCTCTCCCCGGACAAACGTTTTGACACGACTCTTTGTGGAGCTCTTCAAAGACTCGATTGCCGAAGAAACATATGACGCTGAGCTTGCCGGACTGCAATTCTCAATCGACTATGGTGGTGGAGACAGTGTCACGTTGGGAACGGTCGGTTACAATGACAAGCTGCCTGCCCTCATGGAGAAGATGGTCAAGATGATGAAGTCATTCAAGGTCGTTGGTAGGGATTCGAAGCGCTTCGAAGTGGTGCGAGACCAATTGAAGCGAAACTGGCTCAACATGAAGATGGAAGAACCATATCAACTTGTCTTGTATTACTCGCATTACGCAGAGGCCGAGAATATGTGGACGATGCAAGAAAAGGTGGACGAATTGGAATGTGAGTCTCACGGTCATTGATCCATTTGTGTGCGAGCTTGTCACTGAACCCTAGACCGTTACTCCCACAGTCTGCACCCCGGAAGCCGTAGACGCCCATGCCAAGGAAATGTTTGAGCGGCTCTACCTCGAATCCTTGATTCACGGCAACATGTCATCTTCCACAGCCCAATCACTCCAGTCCACCATTGAATCCATCCTATCGCCTCGAGTCCTCACCTCTAGCGAAAAAAGATTGGGCGAGCGTACGCTGCTACTCCCCCCACCGGCCGTTCCAACGCCTCAGGGGTCTCAACACGTCTGGCAAGTCGATATCGCCAACCCGTCGGAACCCAACTCGGCCATTGAATACTATGTCGAATGCGGGGATATCGAGGACGACAAGGCTCGACCGAGGGTGTCCTTGTTGGCATCCATCATCTCTGAGCCTTCCTTCAATGTGCTAAGAACCAAGGAACAGCTTGGATACATTGTCTTTGCCCTTGCTCGAGGATCTACGGGAGCCATGGGCATGCGAATCATTGTGCAGAGTGAAAAGTCACCCGTCTTCCTTGAAACCCGGATCGAAGCGTTCTTGGACTATTTCAAAGAATTCCTCGAGGCCATGAGCGAGGAAGAATTTGAAAAGCACAAGCAAGCCGTCATTCAAAAGAAGCTTGAAAAGCCCAAAAATCTACACGGCGAGAGTTCGAGGTACTGGACCGCGATTGAAGATGGCTACTATGATTTCCAACGTCGATACCGAGATGCCGAGGAGACGGGCACAATCACCAAGCAAGAGGTCATTGATCTCTACCTCGCAAAAATTCACCCGGGATCCCAAACGGGGCAACGTAAAAAGTTGTCTGTCCATATGAAATCAACGTACGAGGGCGTCAAATTCAACCCGGCTACTGCGACCCCCATCATTGAGTCGTTTGTGGCCAATCAAGTGCCCGTATCACAAGTCGAGCTCGGACAATTACTGGCTTCATCGCCTGGCCTCGCTCAAGTCCAAGCGTTTGCGCGGTCATGCCTTGAGCAAGCGAGTCATTTGGATGATGAAACCAGGGCGTCTCTCGATACGCAAATTGACGGATTGGCGGGCTCGACAACAACGACCGAAGCCGAGCGAAACGTCAAGCTTAGGGATGGAAATGTCATGGTCGAGGATATCATCACCTTCAAGGCCGGGTTGAGACCGGGCAAGGCACCTGTCCCCAAGCAAACGTATGTAGTTGAAGAACCCACAGCATGAAGCCGTGGTGTTTGTGACCCATGAAATGTAGCCAACAAATGAAAGTACCGACCTCTCTTGAGTCTGACCATGTGAGCACAATGACAGCATAATGTGAGAAGGGGGTGAATGCTATATATGCCATGCTACCATATCTACACGCACAATCGCTATGCTAGTCAATAGTGTACAGTTGTCATCTATTCATTTTTGGGTTCGGCGTCCTCGCCAAGAGTCCATCGCCTCAATCCGACAATTTCAACCGTCAAGTCTCTCTGAGCCGCCCACTCAGCGACGACCTCTGCAACAGTTCGGGATTCGTTTTGGTACATCATGAACGGTTGCTTGAGCAAGTAGGGAGAGATTTCATCGGTGGCACCCGTGGCGCTGGAATCCGACGGAGGAGCAATGCCAGTCGTAGGGAATCCAACGGCCTGACGAGCCACAGCCCGTGCCATCTTTTTCGCATCAGCTCCCAAGACCTCATCCGCACCCAACCGCTTCAAAATCGGTTCACCTTGGTTCTTTGAAGTCAAGGCGAGTACCGCAAGAGCGGCGACGGAGCCTTGATCGGACGTAGACCCATGAGAGAAGACACCGGGGAGGTAAAAGGGGGCGTTGGGGGAAGAAGGGTTGAGGGGGGACGCAAAAGTGATGGCTCGAGCGAGTTGGACATTTTCGCCCGTCGTTGAGATGGCGGCTCGGATAGCTTCAAATACCGTCTGGACCTGAGCTGATGCTGAAGGAGCTTGAGCATCTGGGTTTGAAGGCATCAGTGGGGCACTGGACAAGTCTTGAGTAGGGAACGACAAGAGCGGGTCGACGGCAGCTGCATCACCCCCAGGGACCGGCGACTCTGCTGATTCGGGTGCATCAAGGAATGCAGCGGTGCAAGTGACATTCTTGACGAGATCTTGAAAGACAGAGTTACGACTGACGAAATCGGTTTCGCAACGGAGTTCGACCATGGCAGCCCGAGTTCCCATGACAGTGACACCAATTGCACCGTTTTCCGTTGACCTTGCTCCGACTTTTTCTGCCTTTTTCGCTCCAGAGACTTCAAGGTCGGCCTCGAGCCACTTGAGTGCCTTTTCAACATTGTGTTCTGATGCAGCCAATGCTTCCTTGGCTTTGGACATTGAGATGGGGTTGATTTTTCGGAGTTGAGCAATGAGAGCGATGGGAACCTTGGGTTCGCTAGCCCATGGAGCCAGTGTGGTCGAAAATGCCCTGTTGTGGACTGGGCTAGCGGCCCTGCCAAGTCGGGGGAGGAGAGACAGAGCAATTCGAGGCATGAGTGGTCTATTTCGATGTGTATGTATGTGTGTCGGGTTGGTATGACTGGTCGCAAGAAGTAGAGTAGAGTACAAGGTATATTCAACGCCATATGCTCGATGCTCATCTATTTGTACTATCAACTACCATGTCATACCCAACAACCAAGTGAGGCAGGGAGATAGATGGATCCCCGGAAACTCAAGACGACCTCCGAGGTCGAACACCAGCTGTCTTTGCTGACAGCTCGGGAAAACACCCTGTCGGTTGCTCTCGACGAGACGATACGTGACAGGGAGACTCTCGACGGAGGAATCAAAAGACTCGGTGCTTTGGTTCAAAAAGCTCATTACTTGAAGGACCAAGTAGATGGGGTAGAGGGGTCCCAGGACCAAGTGTATCCATCACAGTCCATCTCGGTGTACAATGACCACGGCGACGATATGGACGACGGTGGTGACTATGACGATTTTGAGGAACAACAAGTCAGGGATCGAGGCCTCGTCGAACGAGTAAGACGGGTCTGGACAACGAGTGAACGGGTTGGAGGAAAAGTCAGGAAACTCGATGTCCAGGTCGGACGGGTCAAGGAGGCTTCCGAGCGGGTTCAACAGATTCTCGAGTTCAAGGTGAGGAAGGAAGTGGTGTCAGAGTCGTCGAATGTACTCACTCTGTTACTTGACTTCAGGGAGCCATGGAATCGTTGAGGGCAGCCATTCCTAAACAAGACTATGATCTGGCCACACGGTCTTGTGCCACTGCTCTTCTGACACCAGAATCAATATTAAACGGACCATTCGCTTCGTTTGTCCTTCCCACATCACAATATCCAACTCCACCCCTTGAATCATTACACGAGCTCAGACGAGAACTGCTAGAGATCTTCAAGCAAGAGTTCAACAAGGCAGCACTTGAGGACAAGGACGAACAAAAGACCAGCAGGTTCTTCAAGCTATTCCCCGTCATTGGAGCGGATACCGAGGGACTGCAAGTATATGGTGATTTTGTGGTGACCTTGGTCAAGGGCAAGAATCCCACGGGAGGCAAACGTGAGAGACCTATGGTTGTCCGGTGATTGAAATGTACGACTGACTTGCCTGTCTCCCAGCCTCTTCGCCACTCTACTACACACATCACCTCACGGCCCTTCTCGAATCTATCGCATTGATCATTGATACCCACCAATCCGTTGTGGATAAATATTATGGACAAGGCAAAATGAGAGTCGTCGTGCAAAGGCTACAACAAGAGGCAGACAGTGTCGTCCGCGGCCTCGTCGAAGGATGGGAAGACGAACGTCGAGTGGGCAGACTGGCAAGTCCCATCATTCGAATCTTCCTGGCCTTGCAGAGCTAACGTTGATGGGCTTGCAGATTGTTGATGTTCAAACGGCGCAACGAGCGTACAAGGACCCGCTAAGCTTCCAACCCTCCACTCATCAGGCCGCCTCTCCCGCAGCAGCAGCAGCACCATCATCGTCGCACCCTTCATCTCACACGGCAACATCTACCTTTACAGCCTTGTCCTCTCACGCACAGCATGGTCTCGCTCAGCTCCCTGGAGCCGCTTCATCGCTTCTTGCACAGTATGCTGGTGGCAGCAGTGCAGATTCACCGCAGCCACGCTCAAGTGCCCAATTTGACTCGGTAGACCCGGAAGAAGAGAAACCGTCGGGACCTGATCCAAGGGATATTGACAGGGTCGTAGGCGAAATGGTCACACTAAGTGGCCGATGGGGATTGTATCGGCGGTTTGTCACCGATCGCTTGATCTTGGTGAGTATCGCTCTTGCTGAGTGCTGTCCCGTTTCTGTCACCAACAATGTTCCAATATACAGGATGATGAGGATGACGAGCAAGTGGTTGAAAAGTCGAAAGCACCTTCAGAAGGCAAAGACTCGTCCGAAGATCATGCACCGGCACCGGTCGAGCTGACGGTACCTGAAATTGACCAATCCGACTCTCAAAAAGCCATCTCCAACATGCTTTCCAAATACTACGAGCCGCTTGAGACTTGGTACCTGTTATCCAGCGTGACCAAAGCTCAAGCCATGGACACTCCTGATCTCGCGGCGACTCCTTACATCTCATCCGTCGTCGACGACGTATTTTACCTGGTCAAACTCGTCCTGAATCGAGTCATTACTTCAGCAAGCTTGTCCACGGTGACATCGATCCGACACCACATTGAACAAATCATTCAACGTGATTATCTTGGTGTTTTGCAACGTAAAATGGATGCTGTGTATTCTGGCGGTGGTGGGGCCGCACTCGGGCTCCTCAATGTCAATCTCACGACGACCAAGGAAGCTGAGCGAGAAAAACGGGAACGCGATCTCCGCACCACGTACTCTGTTTTCCTCAACGACCTCGACCTCTCGGCCACATATATGGACAAGCTCGTTCAAGAAGTGGTCGCATCCCGTCTCGCCGAGCAATGGTTCCTTCCCAACGAGGTCGTGCGTGTCCATGATCAAGTCTCTCAACTCTCTGATTTGAGCGTGACGATGCGTAACGCGGCCAAACGGGGAATCGATCAAATCTTCAATCAATTGACACGACCGCGATTAAAGACGCTGTTGGAGAATGTTTACAAGGGCGTTTCGTATGTCTTGGACGAAGCAGGCTATAATGAGGCTGAAGCAAACGATGTTGTACGGCGAAGGTTTGTCAAGGGGTGCGATCCGTTGTACGAAGGGTTCAAGGTCAGTCTGGTATACCACCAAAACAAAAGACATGACACTCTGCTGACAAACGGTCACCATATCCCTCAGATAAGCCTCACAGACACCAATTTCCTCGTCTTTTTCGGCATGATGATCGAAGTTTTTGTCCGGCCATGGGAAAGAATAGTCTTCGACATGCAGTTCACCGAACTCGGGGCTATCCGGTTTGACCGAGACGTTCGAGCCATGGCCAATCATTTGTCGTCTCAAACGTCGTATGGCTCCGGACTCGTTCGTGAGAAATTCACACGGTTACAGCAAATGGCGACTGTACTGAATCTTGATCAAGACGAAGATCCGGAAGAGTTTTACACGAGCTCAGGGATCGCGTGGAGGTTGAGCAAGGGAGAGTATGATGCGGTCGTACGTATCAAGGTCTAATCATGGACGTACTGGATGATGGTATAGAGAGGTTGTATTTAATTTAACTACTGCCGGTCTAATGAAACACTACGGCTCCGACTCCTAAAGCTTGCAGCGTCCTCCATATCCACGTCGTCTTGCTGTGCTCGATCTGCCAGTACTCTATCCGGGCTGACACTGGGCGTTCTACTCCGGTAGCCTTGCATTTCTGTTTCACTCGCATACGCCTCACTCGGTGTCCGGCTAGGAATGAAGTCGTCTGCGTTGCTGACCCCCTGACGGTCGGGAGAAATGCTACCCGACCGTGAGCGGTATGAACCAGCATCTGAGAGTCGGTCCGGGGAAATGGACCGTGCTCTTCTGCCTCGGTCGGGTTCTGGTGAAGGTGATCGTGATTGAAGGGCTCGTTCCTGAGACAGTCGCAAGAGGTTTGAGTGGGGTTGAACTAGCAGGTGGTCATACCTTGCTGGACTTACCAGTTGACTCTTTCGTTTTGGCAATCCTTCAGTCTCCTCCAAAACATCCCGCCGTGTCAATCTTGGTAAAATCACATCACAGACCCGTTCTTCCGTCAACAATTGATCAATGAATTCATCAAAATGCGTGAGATGATATCCTGAAATGTTTCGATCTCGGAGTTTCCGGTAGTCGTCCAATAGCGGCTCGAGGATCTCGTAGACGTCGAATGATTTGAATGTCAGTCGAATGTAGAAAGCCGCCAACGCTCGAAGATATCTGTTCAAAAGTGGATGTATTGGTCAGACGGGGCGATCAAACGGTCAGATGTATGAGCACTAGACTTGCTTGAACTCTTCAGCTTTCAAGTATTCTTCGAGGATCCCTCTCTCTGGGGTCAAGGTTAATAGCTTCAACGTCAGGCTCAAGAATTCTGTCGGTTTCTGGTTGGCATAGACGCCGCCGATTGAATCAAGCTTGATGGCCTTATCGACGACTGTCTCGGCTGAGTTTACACAGTCATGTCAATCAAATTATCTTGTGATGGCATGCCATGGGCGTACGAACCTGTCAAGGCGAAACATTGTTCCTTCCAGTAGATGCTGTCGTATATCCTCGCTCGAATGACTTTTTCAATGAGAAACTGTATTGACAGCGACTGGTGAGTAATTGAGTTTGGCCATGCCGCTATCAACATTCACTCACCTGAGGATTTCCTCCATGAATGGCCAAAGATCCCTTGAGTGTTGAATTCGCCATGTTGACGGTTTGCTTGTATATACAAAGAGTAGAGTACTGTAGTATCGTCGCGACATCGCCAACGTCACTTGTCATCTACTCTACCTCTCCATTACATCCATGTGGCGACCAACCCGAACACTATACTCTACCCTCATTCGTAAACAACTCTACTCGATGGACCATTCGGCCAAGATTCAGGTGACGACCCACCAACAGTATGATACCCCTCGGCTGCTCAAATCACAGGTCGATCCAAACCCGATGATTCAGTTTCAATCATGGCTGGCCGCTGCTCTCCACCCAGCACCTGGACAACCGACCGTCCACGAACCTGAAGCCATGACCATCTGTACTAGTCTTCCATCAGGGATCCCCTCGGCCCGAGTTGTCCTCCTCAAGCAAGCCGATGAAAAGGGATTCGTATTTTACACCAATTATCACTCACGCAAGTCTCGTGAACTAGAAGCCAACCCGTATGCTTCGATCGCCATTTACTGGCGAGAACTCTCTCGATCTGTTCGAGTGGTCGGTAAGGCTGAAAAGGTCTCGAGGGAAGAAAGTGTAGCGTATTATCTCTCGAGACCTCGGGGGAGTCAGATCGGAGCTTGGGCTAGTCGACAGAGTGAGGTCTTGGAGGGAGAAGATGACTTGCAAAAACGAGTCGATGAGATTGAAAAACGATTCGAGGGCAAGCCAGTCGAATGCCCCGAGTTCTGGGGAGGGTGGCGAATTGTGCCCTTGTGAGTGATCTGTTCCATCTGTTTGTGGTTCTTACTCGGGAGCTCAAGCTGACTCTCAACCATACCCGATCATTATAGTGAAGTCGAGTTTTGGTCAGGCCAACCATCAAGATTACACGATAGACTGCGATACACTAGGTCTCAAGATGCTGGTCCAGATGTAGCATGGACCATTGATAGACTTTCTCCATGATATGTATCGATAGTCTCAATCTGTCTCCATGCTGCTGTATATGTAATGTATGACATGTGCTCATATCATGTTGTCAAAGTCGCATACTTGGAAGTTGGAACCCCGCTCATACATTGGGCGTATCTACTCTACTCCCTGCTCATCTCGATCTCGTACCCCGACTCGACCACCCACACAACCATGCCTCACTTTCCAGAACCATTCACATCCTCGGTCTCTCATTGGCAAGCGACCAATCGAGGACCCGATTCGCTCTATTCCCATGGCAACAGTTCATCGCAAGCTCCGGATCCGCATGGCGATACAGTGCCCGAAACAGCCGACATTGTCATTATCGGTGGGGGCACCATGGGAGCCAGCTTGGCTTACTACTTGACTAGGAAGGGAGGAGCTGGGCAAGATAAACGAGTGGTCTTGTTGGAAGCCAAAGATGTCGGTAGTGGGGCTTCTGGTCGTAATGGAGGACAGTGCGTCTATGGATCTCTAGCGTTGCTGCGTGCGTCCAATTTCTCATTCAAATAACGCTGTATGTACCATGCAGCATCGGCCCTCAGACCCACAAGGCCTACATCCAAGCCAAGACGGCTCTTCCCAACGGAAGCGGTGTCGACGACCACGAAGCTATTCGAATTGTCCAACAAGAACGAGACAATCTCGAAATCGTACATGACGTCATCATGTCCGAAGGGTGGCAACACCAGGTCGATTACTGGCGAGGGGAGCTTTGTGAAGTATATGAAGGAAAGCTTGGGGCTGAAAGGGCAAAGGCGTATCATGAGGATTGGCTCGAGGCGAGGCACAAGTATGGCCATGAGGGTGATGGGGAGACGAGGTGGTTAGATGAGGATGAAGCGAAAGAGGCGAGTCGCTGGTAAAGATGGAGATCAAAGCTGCTTTGCTCACCTTGTGCGGATCGGATGCCTTTCACAGGTGTCTCGTATGTCCAGAGCCTCTGGCTGTCTGATTCGCCCTGCAGCCTCGGTCCATTCGCACAAACTGTGCACGGCATTCATGTCCGCCGCCCTCGCATCCAAGCATTCCGATTTCCAACTGTTTACCTGGACACCCGTGAGCTCAATTTCACAAACGAAAAACGCTCGGTGGAAAGTCGAGACGGACAAGGGTACAGTGATGGCGGAAAAGGTAGTGTTGTGCACAAACGCTCACACTCGAGAGTTGTTGAACAAGCATGACGGACTGTATGACCAGTAAGTTGGCTGATCGTGACAATGCGATTGAGCCACGCTCGTTCTAACGTCTTGTGCTACTTTTGCTAGAATCTTTCCCGTGTACAATCAATGCGCCTTGATCACACCTACACCAGCGTACTCGGGTAAGCAAGCACTGCAGTATACATACAATGTCAGCGGCGGAGGGTGGTACGCCGTTCAAAAGAGTGATGGTGGAATTGTAGGTTGGCTTGATAGATGTCATTGATTTGCGCTCGCAGTCTCAACGCCACTTGATTGTACAGATTCTCGGTGGCGGAGAGAGTTTGTTGGTCAAGCTAGGAATCCTCAAACCCAATCAGAGAGTGGGCATGGTGGATGATAGTGGCGTCATACCCCGTTGGACCGAAGGTGAGCCCGCTGCGCCGTGTTTCCTCTTGCGCCCTCCTCCAGCCCCACTCACAATCAACATACCCTCGTAGTCCTTGCCAACTACTTTCCCGAGCATTTTGCCAACTGGGGTCAAGAAGCTCACGGTGAGGGTTTGACACGTGTGTGGTCCGGTATCATGGGTTATTCCAAGGACCTGCTTCCTCTGGTCGGTCCCATCCCAAACCAAGAGAATCTATACATTTCAGCCGGGTTCAGTGGCCACGGCCAGTCACGGATCTTTTCGTGTGCCAGACATCTCGCCACCATGTTGCTCGACCGCCAAACATCGTCGTCGACAGCATCCACCAACAAGGCGGAATGGGATGAACGTACGCTACCCCGCTCGTTTGCGGTTACGGAGCAACGACTGGAGCGGTGTCGAAGGTACCCTCAACGGGACTTGCAAGCCTGGGAATTTGACATGGGCGCTGACAATTCGTCTGTAGTGGATCATATCGAGACGGGACACAAGGAGGAAAAGTCGGCATGGCGAATGGATGAAAAGGTCATTGAGCCTCCCGAAACCTCTGCCAGTCAAAGCTGGAGCTGCAATCTCATGTAGTATGTACTGTATACTGTATGTCTTATTGTAGTGAAACATCCTTGATTTCCTAGTGAAACTGCTTGGGGCGCGTCGCCTTGATGATTCAAAGTGGAGGCAGCCGTCGTAGTTAGAAGATAGCAGATGGCCAACTCTGAGGACATTCAGGAACTAGGGGTGACTACACATTATCAATCAATATGGGCAAACACAAGCACAGGGGACTCTATGTCACACATGATGAGCATGCTACCGGGCTCTCTTCGGCGTCCATGGGAAAACAGGCAGGTATCGGGACGGGTGGGTACCAGAGGTTGCCATTGTAAGTTCATGTCTCTCACCTAACTTGTGGCTGCAATGAGTCCGTCCGATTCTGACCGGCCCCACACCTTGTCAATGACAGTGATTGTTGTGCATTATCGCTGCAACCGTTCAAGAACCCAGTAGCGGCCATTCATGCCAATCCGAGCGGATCTACGTCACTAGCAAGTGCAGATGTGTTTGACTTGTTAAATATCGTTCCTTATATTCGAAAGTATGGAACAAGTGAGTGTATAAACGGGCGTGTCATCGCCGTGAATGGATACTAAATCGATGAAGTATAGATCCAGTCACGGGAGAAAAGCTGGAGACCAGTCAATTACTTAAAATCAACTTTCACAAGGTCAGTTGACCACCTTTTCAATGGCGCACCGTCTTCAAATGCTCACCTCGACCGCCTTTCTTCTTCCAGAACGGCGAAGGAAGCTACCATGACCCCATCACCCATAAACCACTGTCTCAACATACTCATATCGTGTTTCTGAAAACGACCGGAAACGTCTATGACATGGCGACGCTCCACATGTTGGCCATCAAGACCAAGACGTTTAGGGATCTACTCGATGAGTCTCCATTCAAAAAGAGCGACATCGTCTCCATTCAGGATCCAGAGAATCTGGCTGCCCGAGATTTGGCATCGTATGACTATGTCAAGGGGCATAAGAAAGTGGACGGTGAGGTCGCCTTGGTTCAATCGTCACCTGCAGTGTGCTCATTCAGTTGCATTGCAGATTCGGACAATAAAGACGACCCTCTGCGGGGGATCAACGTTGAAGCATCCGGTGGAGCAAGTAAAGTGCTAAAAATGATCGCGGACAAGGTGTGTTGTCATTTGGCTCCATAGTGGTGCAAAAGTCTCGCCGCTCATTCGCGCTCGCTCAGACAAAGACACAAAACGCTGCTGAATCGAGCAAGTCGGGCCAAGGTCAAGATGCAACACCACAGGAGGGCACAATTGCTGTCCGTCCCAAGACGCACAAAGCATGTGAGGCATCAAACATTTGTCATGCTCGGATTCTGTTCGTGTTACTGACCATGACGCAATACTTCAGACAACGCATCCAACTTTACCAACGGCCAAGCGTCGGCCTCATTCACAAGCACATCATTGGCTCCTGCTGCCAAGAATGAGACAGCCATGTTTGACGAAGAAGAATGTTAGTCGTGTTTTTGGAACTACAAGTCATACAGCTGCGCATCTGACTGAGTCTACTTTCGACAGTCATGTTTGACGAAATGTCCAAGGCGGTCAAGGAGAAAGATAGAGTGCGGTACAAGGGTTATGCGACCGTTCGGACAACGCTTGGCAATCTCAATATCGAACTGCATGGGGACAGAGTCAGTGTCAAAGCATTCGTCATGTCTGGTGCCAACACTGACGTAGAATCGGCCCCGCGATACCACAGGCACCTAAGACGGTGTATAATTGGCTCAAGCTGGCAAAAGAGGGCAAGTACGATGATACCATCTTCCACCGACTGATACCCGGGTTCATGGTAAGTCCACGCCTCCCAATCGAGACGCATGTCAACATGACTGACGTGACATGCCCGGTCATACAGATTCAAGGAGGTGATCCGACCGGAACAGGACGGGGAGGTACGAGTTGCTGGGGTACCAATTTCAGGGACGAGTATGATATCAAGGGAGCGTACAAGCACGATGGGCGTGGAGTCATGGTGAGTTGTTTCACTTTGTCCAACGTAATCCAGCCATGGTTGTATTGATCGAACATGCACATCAGTCCATGGCCAATCGAGGAGCCAATACAAACGGCGCCCAATTCTTCTTCACATTCCGACCGACACCTCATCTGGACAACAAGCACACTGTCTTTGGTAAAATCATTGACGATGAGTCTCTTCAAGTGCTTTCCATGATGGAATCCATGCCCATTTCGAAAAAGGATGGAGACAAGCCATTGGAGGATATCTCGATTCTTGGCGTCGTCATGTGAGTGGTGACCATTGCCTGGTCCGTGTTTTCTTCGCTGACAACAACCCATGAACAGCGTTCAAGACCCTTTTGAAAACTACCAAACCAAACTCGCGGCCAAACTCGCCCAGTCTGATCAATCAGAAGAAGCTTTGGCCAAACGAGCCGCCAAAAAGGCGGCAAGAGAGGCTGATCGGACGACATGGCTTGGAACAAATCTAGGGGAAAAGGGCAAACGAAAGCGGCCAGATGAAGAGGATGATGATGTGAGTGTGGGCAAGTACCTCGAGGCGAAAAAGAGCGGGCAGACTATTCAGAAGCCTGCCACTGGGGTTCAAGGTTTTATTGCTACGTCCTCATCGAAAAAGACGAAAAAGCCTGGTGGGTTTGGGGACTTTAGTTCATGGTAGTGTATATAAAATGCATGCCTACACGAGTAGGTCTAAAGTCCTCTAAGTGGGGTGGCACGATCATGACAGCTCTATTGTAAATGCCTTTATGATGACTTTTGGTGAAACTCTCCCTTTGCATGTAACCAAGCCGACACATAACCTCCCTTGGCCGCTTCTCCTCCATCTTCTTCAGGCTTGTGTCGGTCAGCTGCGTCCTGCGCCTCAGTCGCTTGAGTGCTAGCCTGTTTGAATGCGTCCCAGGCCTTGACAGCTCCTCCATTCGACATGGACTCCCGAGCGAGAGCGACACCTTCCTTGTACGACTCGGCTCGACCGGCAATTTTCAATAGTGCGGCGGCTTGCAAGAGGACGTAGTCCCGAATCGAATCGAGCGAGGGCGAGTCCCGTGTGGCCGGGGCAGACAAATGGGCGGGGGGTGGGAGGGAAGCGTCGAGAATGGCTTTAAAAGTGAGAGCATTGAGTTCCGGCGTAGCACCTCGGACAGAGGAAATGGGATGGGTCGCAAGGCCAAAGTCTCGGGTCGGGTGTATGGAGCCCGTGGTGATTTCGCCATTCATCAACTCCCACGTCCACGTCTCGCCTTCACATGAGATTTCATCGAGCCCTTCTTTTCCACACACGACGAGCGCTCGTTCGACTTGGAGAAGTTTGAGAACCTGAGCAAACGTATCTCCGAGTTCCTTTTTCGCGACTCCGAGGACCATACGCCCGGGTCTGGCGGGGTTGATGAGGGGTCCCAGGATGTTGAAGATGGTCCGGAAGTTCAAGTGTCTTCGAATGGGTGCGAGATTGACGAGTGAGGGGTGGTAGTGCGGGGCGAAGAGGAAGAGAAAGGGCGATGCGTGGAGGACTTGAGGGATCGCCTTGGGTGGGAAGGTGAGTGAGGCTCCAAGGGACATTAACAGGTCGGCTGAACCGGATGTCGAGGTAGCGGCTCTTGATCCGTGCTGTCCAATTGGGAAAGTGAGTATGCATGTACGGGAACGATCACGAAGAAGTGAGAGAGAGATAGGGGCTCACCTTGGCGACTCGCAGTCCTGTCCCTGCCACCACGACAGCGGCCGTCGTGGACACATTGTACGTATCATATCCATCGCCTCCTGTCCCAACAATATCCACAACACCACTGTACGCATCGCCGTTCTTGTCAGTTTTAGAGTAATCCCATCCGTCGCGTTCTTGATCATTTAAGGGATCCTTGTCCGCCGCTTGCTTTTCCGCATCTTCAGCGTTACTCAAGAGACCTTCGATTTGTACGGAATGCTCTCGGAGCACAGCAGCACATGCAGCAACCACCTCGGCAGATGCATCAAGTCCAGAGAGTGTGAGGGCAGTGATGAAGGCCCCGATTTGAGCATCGCTGGCACCCTGGGAGTCGGATCGACAGAGGTGTCTGAACCCTTGAGCGACGTCTTCTGGGGTAAAGTCGTCCGGAGCTTGAGCGAGTTTCTTGAGCAGGAGCTTGAAGCCTTCAGGCGTGAGTTGTTGCTCTGATTCTGTCATGATTGGGAAGGATTTGTGGATCGCTAAACTGGTGGTGAGGAATGAGAGTGGTTCACTTGAAATACTTGGAATGTGTCGATGGCGCTATGACTTAGATTGACTCGCTCGCTCGATGAGTCAATCTCGACAAAATCAACATTATGCATGGGAACACGATCTAACTCGGCATAGAAGAAAGCTCCAACGACTCGAAAAAAGGGTGGTGTGTAGACAAAGTGGCTGAAGCATATTCCCGAATGCTTTGGTGCTAATTCAAAGAGGACCGAATGGTTTTTCGACAGCCCGCTTGGAAATTTCGAAATTAGATTGTCATGTAGTCTTTGTCACTTACTGTAGTCTTCAACTTGCTCATACTATTGATACTATCGTAGTCTGTACCACAGTATGGACAAAAGGGCGGACAGAACGTAGATGGCATTAAGGGCAACGGTATCGACGACAGCCAACCTCTGCTCAGCATTGCGCAGAAATTTGGCTACATCGTCCATCATGTTTACAGGCAAGAGGTCCATCCGACAGATTAGCCCAGAGCAGGGGAGCAGCGACAGTGCTCCTCGAGCCAAGAAACAAGCAGGCACATCCGAAGCACAAGTCAATGCACCACCAACAGTTCACCCATTCTTTTCAAAGCCCAGAACGGAAGAGGGGATCGTTGATTTGGGATTCTACACCCAATTACCCTCAGAACCAAGTTTGGAGCACTGGGTCTACCTTGACCCGTTGAACGGTCCACAAAATGTGCCCGCCTCACCACCCGCCTCACCACCCGCCTCACCACCCGTCTCATCACCCGTCTCACCGAGCCATGCCGCAAAGAAGGCTCCACTACCTAAAATCAAGATTGCTTTCACTGATCTCGACGGGTGTCTGATTGTACCCAAAAGAGGCGGCAAGTTTCCCAAAGACGCACACGACTGGACATGGTGGTCACCTGAAGTTGTGCCCAAATTGGCAGAACTGGTAAAGTCAGGGTACCACATTGTTATCATCTCAAATCAGAAACAGGTGGTCGGGAACGTAGGTCAGGTCAGGCGTGACATGTGGAGAATCAAGATGCGGTTAATCTGTCAAAAAGTTGGTCAAATGTGTGCCCCTTTTGTGTGTGTCAAACGGATAGCTCACCGGACAAATTAAATCGTCGCCCCCATAGCTGCCGGGCCAGATACCGATCCGAATCATGGCATCGACGAACGATGACGTTTATCGGAAACCAAGATTAGGCATGTTCCGAGAAGTTCAAAAGCTGTATACCAAGCTGGGCTATGATATCGGTTAGTCTGCCAATTTGGGTCACAAGTCGTCGACCACATGTGGATGCTAAATACTACATGATGCCCCTGTCAATATTAGACATGGAAGAATCCTTTTTCGTCGGTGATGCCGCTGGCCGACCGGGAGATCACAATGACACTGACAGAAAATGGGCAGTCAATGCTGGTCTCAAGTTCTTGGTCCCTGAGCAATTGTTCAAGTAAGCCCCCCATGATCTTGTCCTCTTTTGAAATGGCTGCTCAATTCACGATCATGACAGAAACGCGCCGCCGCCGAGGTATCCACCGTTTAAAGGATTCGACGCCCGAGAGTGGCTCAAGAATGCCGAGTCCAGTGAGCAGCTCTTGATGGTTACCACACCGCCCATTTTGCTGGACATTGATCTTGTGTTTTTCCTTGTCCCAGAGCCGTCGCCCGAGCTATCCAAGTCGCAAATCGTGCCTCGGGGCAACAAGCGCGAACTCGTCGTTTTTCTGGGATACCCGTAAGTTTCTCCCTGCTTTCACGTTCAACCGCCCCCATCACGTCCAGGCCACTCATTTTCGTTTCAACCTCATCTCCAGTGGATCCGGCAAAACAACCTTTTTCAAACGCCACTTTGCCCCGGCAGACTACCTCCACATCAATCAAGATACCCTCGGCACAAAAGCAAAATGCACCGCCACGATCCGAGAAGCGCTCGAAGACCCGCTCAACCGCTTGGACGGGGAAGCCGACTTTGACCCGTATGAAGATCGTCCACGGGGGTGTGTGGTGGACAATACGAATCGTTCCGCCGCTACTCGGGGGACATACGTCCGACTAGCTACTCAACTCGGGATTCCGATCCGGCTGTTCCACTTCACTGCGTCTGAAGCCCTGGCAAGACACAATGATGCTTACCGGGCCATGACTCACACACCCAACCTTGGTGAGAAACGACGGGTTACTTTGCCCGCCCTGGCATATATCACGTACAGGAATGACTTTGAACCCCCAACAATGGAGGAAGGCTTTGATGAAATCATCGAGGTCGACTTTAAATTTGAAGGGAGAGACGAACAGCGAAAACAGTGGTCGATGTGGTGTCGCTAAGGGCAACGACATGTATGTATACATACAATAATTCAGTTGGCATGGCTCGCCATTGCATTGCATCACTAGCCTGTCCGCTTGTACTATACAGACTAGGCATACCTTGCCATACCTCCCTTGACGAGATCAATGACACATGTCCCATTCAGAGGAATGTATTGATTCGTAATCAGTTTGATCGCTTCCTGTCCCGCCAGTCCTCCGACCAAGGCTGCCGTGGTGGGGAGAACGCACATGCCCCCTCGGACCCTACCCCGACATGTACTTGTCAGCAGCTACGGGGATGGTAGAGAGAATGGTTCGCAAGGCTCACACTTCGTCGATACTATCTTGTACCATCTTGGCCTTGATTGTTTCCGTCCGTCTCTCTTCCTTTATCTCCTTTTCCCCATCGTCCATGCCCTCGACCGTCTCTTCGCTCTCATCCTCTTCTTCATCAAGAGGAGCGACGTACAGCTTGCCGTCTTCATCTCGATCGACATTATTCCCCAGCGTCGACCATCCCATCAACTCCTTGGCCCCTTCAAACATGTTGGCCTTGTGACGGTAATACTCATCGGGGACTGTTCCAGGCCAAGACGCGTGTTCGACGTGGTGTCGCTCGGCGAGGTAAAAAGCCAGGGCAAGAGTGGATGTGAGCGAGGCTGTATAGACTTCGGTCTCTGTAGAACAGGTCGCCAAATCAGTGGGCGATGGTGAGACGACCGGTAAACGCAGGACTTGCCGAATTCTTGCCCGTAGGCAGCCGGATCGAACCATTCACTTAGTGGGCGCCCTCGCTCCACTACAACGCCAACAACGTTTCGCACAAACTCTTCCCGATCGTCTTCTCCTACCACTTCAAGCGCCTCTTGGTCACTCTTGCATTGCAACTCATCACGCAATACACGATTGAGGGATTCTTTGAAAGCGGCTTGTTCGTGCAAGGATTGAGCCTTGTAGATGTTTTGGAGGTGAATGTACGATGCTGTCGACGTGTGCATATCGGGAAGGGTAGACGATAGGGGTAAGAGGGGTGGTTGGTGTACTTGCGCATCCAAGTACCGTTTCAAAGCGAGAAACAAGATCCAAAAGGGTTTTGACTGTGAGATGCGTTCAGATCAGTATTGTATGGTTGAGCCATCCCAGTCAGTCCACTCACCTCCTTGGTCACCTTTTGCGCCCATTCTCCGCCGTCGAGTTCAAGCACCTTGCTTACGCCTTCTCCCGGTTGAACAACCCCTCCACCAGTCGCATCCTCCAATACGGCCCAGGCCTTTTCTTCTGCTTCTTGAAAGTTTTCTTCATCCGCGCTTCGTTTCAATGAGCCAATTTCAGTAGTCTTGAAATCATCCAGCTGGTCATATGTTGGGTTCTTGTCGTTGTTACCTCTTTTGAATTTCAATAATGCCCGAACGAGGATGGCCGGATAAGGGACGTGTGAATGTTCCATAGAATCAAGACCAGCGAGGTCGATCGACTCTGCATAATCCATCAGGGCTTTGAACGGCCGATTTAGTCTTAGACCATGAGTATGAGCTGGATGGGTATTGGTGATGCATCTTTCTCGATATTGGGTCCTAAGAAGCGCAGCAAATCCAGAAGTTCGAATACTAAGGAGAGGTGTATCCATGGTCATGTCGGCTGCTGAAGATTCCCAAAGATGGGTAGCCAAACTGTGCTCTTCGGCCGGGGCGAGATTGCAAGTGATAATCAAAGTGAACTCAGAGAAGAAGCCGGGATCATTCTTGATGACATCCGAGAGACTCCTTGTATCGGCTACGCCTTGAACATTCTCATTCAGACCAGACAAGTGAGTAACAACCTCTTCTGCCCAATTCGCACCAAGACTTTCGGGGAGCAAGAAAAAGTCGGATCCGATATCAGACTCGTCGACGGTCTTGCTTGAAAGCAACGTGTACGTGTGGATACCGGGCAGGACCAAGTTCTTGAGCGTTTGTGAGGCACAGGCGTCTGAGCCAATGCAAAGGATTCGACAAGACTCGAGTGACTGTTGACCCGAGGTTGCCCATAGACGGAGCTGTCGATCATACCGACGAGCCTTGTGATCTGGAGGGGCCATGCTGTGGATCGTTCCAAGTGAATGGGTTTGCAAGAGATGGTTGCTGAAAGGTGCTGATGCTACGACAAGATGACAAGGTGAGCAAGGTGATACAAGGTGAAGGACGATATTCGTCACCAACCTAGAGTCTCTCACTAGCGCGGTGCAAGAGAACTCAAAGAGTCTTGTCTATCTGCACTGACAGACAAAAAGTACATGTAACGAGCATCCACATTACTTGATTCAACTCGTCCAAAAATTGTGTCAATCAGTAGCGTTCTGAATCCTGATTACTGGGATAGAGTGTCAGGTGAGTTCCTTGATCCGATCATCTATCATGTCATCTGTAAATGTGTCACCGGCAAAAATGCAAAAAGCTATTGGCCTCCCCGAGAATCGAACTCGGAGTGAGAGATTATGAGACTCTAGTGTTACCATTACACCAGGAGGCCTTCGATGTTAACCCAAAGGTTTTGAACAATATGTTTCAACTTCTCGTCGGACTTGACCGGTACCTGGTTCCAAGGCAGGCTCAGACGATAATCATTCAGCTACAGAATGGTCTTATGACTCTTATCCAATGCGATAACACAAATCGTCAAAGTGGCTTCGAGTTGGTGAGTCTGATTCTCTTGAAGGCGTTTTGCGTTGCCCTTTCTGTAATACATGTCGAGACATGTACACGAGCACAAAAGTACGAGTGGATGGGGACACTAACAGTGTTCTTATCTGATTACGATCATTCCGAGCAGGTCTACTTCAACTTTGTTCGTCCGGCCTCATGATCAACAAATACACCCGGTAATTTGGAATAGACGAGGCTATAGAACTGCAAGGCATGAATGGTCATGCCGGGAACAATATCGTGCCCTCTCCGGCGGCAAGTAAAGGAGGTAACATCAAAGTGGTCGTAAGATGTCGACCGCTCAATTCCAGAGAAATCGGTCGTGGTGGGCAATGCCTCGTCAAGATGGCTGGTACCCAGACCATCCTCCAGCCCCCATCAAAAGTCGACAAGGCCGCCAAAGATAGAGAGCGAGAGAGAAGGGAACATGTGTTCAGCTTTGGTAAGTTTGAGTGATACCAAAAGTGATCACTACTTTTATTGATGTCAGTGATGTGTGTCTTTCCGAAATCAGATAAATCGTATTGGTCTGCTGGGTCTCGTGATGATCCCGACTATGCCTCCCAACAAACTTTGTTCGAAGATGTCGGAATCGAGCTTCTCGATCACTCCTTCCTGGGCTACAACTGCTGCATATTTGCATATGGACAAACAGGAAGTGGGAAGAGTTATTCAATGATGGGATGTACGTTGAAATTATTCTTGCTTCGTTACGTTTCAAACTTTCAACTCACCTTTTCACACCTGTTGACACGAATCAGACGGAGCCGATAAAGGCATCATTCCGTTGGTGGCCGAAGAGCTCTTCACAAGAATAGACAATAAGACTGCCGCGGACAATCAAATGGATTATCAGGTCGAAGTGTCGTACATGGAAATCTACAACGAAAAAGGTGAGTGCCCGGTGTTGGACATGAACCTTGCATCTCTGATCACCATGTATGCCAGTGAGAGACTTGTTAAATCCTCAAAACCAGGGCGTCCTCCGGGTTCGAGAACACCCATCACTAGGACCATATGTCGAGGATCTTTCCCGACTAGTCGTCGAGTCATGCTCACAAATGTTAACTATCATGGATGAAGGCAACAAGGCACGGACGGTCGCTTCAACCGCCATGAATGAAACCTCGTCAAGAAGCCACGCAGTGTTCACCGTCATTCTGACGCAAAAGAGGTTGGATGAAACGACTGGAATGCAAGGTGAAAAAGTCTCCAAGGTCTCTTTGGTTGATCTGGCAGGTTCAGAGCGGGCCAACAGCACAGGCGCCGTCGGGTCTCGACTCAAAGAAGGTGCCAATATCAACCGTTCGCTGACCACATTGGGCAAAGTCATCAAGGCTCTTGCGCTTGCGAGTTCTCATGGTCAAACAAGCAATAATGCCAAGACCAAAAGAAAGAAGATGGACGACTTTGTTCCCTACAGGGACTCTGTATTGACTTGGCTGCTCAAAGAATCCCTGGGAGGCAACTCAAAGACTTGCATGATCGCTGCCATCAGCCCGTCCGACTATGAAGAAACCCTGTCCACCCTGCGATATGCTGATCAAGCAAAACAAATCAAGACTCATGCTGTGGTGAACGAAGATCCAAATGCCAAACTGATCAGAGAGCTCAAGGAAGAATTGACTGTCTTGCGACAACGGGCAAATGGAGGTAGCGCCGAGGCGGCATTCGATGAAGACACCCCGCCGGAGAAACAACTCGTGACGTACAAAACAAAGGACGGCGAGCTCAAGACGGTGACGAGTAGGTAAAATCTGCTACCGTGACAGGTATAATTTGTTTGCTAATAACTCTGTGTCTGTGCTGCCCACTGCTCTCAGAACGTGAACTTCAGGATAATTTGGAAGCGTCAGAAAAAATTATGGCTTCTCTCAACGAAACTTGGGAGGACAAGCTTGCCAAAACTCAAGAAATTCACATGGCGAGAGAAAAAGCTCTTGAAGAGATGGGAATCACTCTCAACAAGGACCGGACGCTCGTCGGTGTCCATGCCCCCAAGAAATGGCCCCATCTGGTCAATTTGAACGAAGATCCACTGCAAAACGAGTGTCTCTTGTATGCAATTCCACAAGGCAAGACAGTCGTTGGCAATACACGATCTTCCACTGCCAACATTAGACTCTCTAGTCCTCAAATTCTGTCAGAACATTGCATCTTGTTGAATCAAGAAGGCAAAGTCTCGATGCAACCGTGTGGAACAGCGACCGTGTTGGTCAATGGCAAGCCCATACCATCCGATACTCCGACAGAACTCGAATCGGGGTTCCGCATCATCATTGACTGGCACGTCTTCCGGTTCAGCTCTCCAGAATCTGTTAGAGCGAAACGGATGCGAGAGTCTGCTTGCCTCTCGGCGTCCGACTCGGCACCTGATCTTTCCATCAAGCAGAATGGCAGTGAAGTCGCGGATGTCATGGGCAGAGATTCGGACCACACAATTGTGGATTGGACGTTTGCCCGAAGGGAAGCTCTATCGAGACTGACGTTTCGAGGAGACGACCTTGACGCTTTGGATGATCAAGAATTGGATGACTTGTTTCAGGGTATCACTCGAGCACGATCTTCGCGAAGACGGCCCGACTCTCAGCTTGGAACCCCATCTCGTATCAGAGCCGAGACACCTGTCAGTCTACCTGAAGTCACTGTGTCCAGTCGACCCCAGACTCCCCCGCCGGCGGCGGGTGGAACAGGTGAAGAAGAGACGTCTCAGGTCAGGAGGCGGGAACGACCCACGTCAATTCCCGTTCCCCAGTCGAGTGAGGAAGATGACCCCGTCTTTCTCTCCCCTCGAAAACCTCGTTGGTTAGCATCGACGGATCAAGAGGATCCATTCATTCAAGCGAATCGACATCGAGAACAGCATTCTCGACAAAACTCTCAAGAATTGGCTCGGATGGCCGAGGAGATCCGTGTACTGAGGCAAGTTGCGCTACAGAGCCGGTTTCAGTCATTACACGTACGGCTCGATGGGGTCCTGTTGGATCGAGAAAAGCACCTTGCCCGCGAGGCAGTCGACCGATGGCGGCAATTGAAAGCGGTAGGCATGGCGAAAACGATGCTCAGCCAGGCCTCGACGGTCTATGAAATGGCACGCTTGGCTCAAAAGGCGGATATTGGAGTTTCGTACCATCTGGTCACCAGCAGAGGCTGTCCCGTATCGACTCGGGAACCCGAGCTCGAGTCTGTGCATTTTGACGCTCAAGCCACTGAACCCATGTCACGGTGGTCGACGGATGTGGTGACATTGGTTGTTGACTCTGAACACAATCGCGCCTTCAAATGGCCGTGGGGACGGACGGAACGACAATTGGCCATGATGCGAGCGTTTGATCAAGCAACCGATACCGCCCATCGGCCACCGTTGGATGAAGCGTTTCGAGGCTCTCCTTGCCATCACTTTACACATCTTGGATCGGCCATTTTTGCTCTTGACCCTTGTGCACCAGGCAAGATGACCATTCCCATTTATCAGTTCGAGACGTTGGAAACGGTGGGAAGCGTAACGGCCAACATTCGGTGGTACTCAGAGTCACCATCGGGCGATGATATGCCCCATATCAAGACATTCACATTGGTCCTTGACAATGTGCAAGCGTTCAGTCGAGACGATGTGAGCACCATTCACATGCAACTTCGGATGCCAACGTTTGGGATGCAAGATAAACGGGAACGACTGTGGACGAGTTCCACGGTGGATCTGTCCACCCAAACGCCACAAGCTCTTTCGCTAAAGGCCACGTTTGCCATTGATATCGAACACATGTCCTCGACCGAGTACGTCCGAGTAGACTTTTTCGGAACGGTCAAAGAGGCTTTTATTCAAAACCTCCTGGTAAAATGCCCAAGGCCTGCCGAAAGTGATTCTGTATTGGTCGACGCGGTACCAAACCATCAACGTCATACAATACAAGTCCACCTCTCGATCCTCGAACTCAACAGTCAGGGTGAATTCACACCGACCGAGTTTGACCGGACCGATGAGGTGTTCCTACTCAGACAGGGCAGGCAACGACAGCTCAAGATTAGAATACAGCATCAATCTGCTCGTTTGCTGGATTACCGGGGTATCGGGTTCATCTCGATTAGCAGGCAAACTCCGGGAGACCAAGAGACTAGGGAAACATACGATCCTGTCGAGCTAGTGCCCATGCATGCAGCAACGCCAGACTATACTCCCGATGGACGAGGCTGCCTGTCTGTCACGTGCAAATTTGAAGATTTACCTGGCATGGAGAAACGAAACGATTCGTTGCCCTGTCAAACCAGTTTCCAGCTCGGATTCCAAGATTATCAGTCTGCACCCGTGTTGATTGCACAGACCATCAACCTCAGAATCTTGGGGAGGGAGTCGAGGCGGAGGAGTGGAATCATTGATTATCTGCGATTCAGTCGGTTCACACCAGAAATGAGCCAGGTTTTCCAGCTGGAAACACCGATCAGGCAACGAGAAGCTGCCGCCGCAGCTTCGTCTCACCAACAATGGCAATCGCAAGTGATTCAGCAGTACTTGAGTCTTGAACGTCGACAACTGTGGACAGCTCAAGTAGAGGCTACCCGAGCCTTGCTTCGGTCCTATCCGTTTATCAAAAAGACCAACACGGAAGATCAAGACGGAGTGGCTCGACGGGGTGTCGAGAGCTGGAAATCGTTTGTCCAGGCGAAACGGGACCTCGTTCGCGCGGCTGCTTCGAGTATAGAGAGAATGGCAACGCAAGATCATATCCACGTATCAAGGCTTTACATTCCGTGAGTCTTTTTTTACGAGTTTTGACCGACAAGGTCACACGTTTGCACGCCTGTCCTTTACTTATCGCGCTGGTTCTCCCGTGGTCATTACCTGTCTAGACATCATATGCGCATAGACAGGGAAGGATGGCTAGACATTTTAGAGGTGCCGTCTCAAGGTCAATGGGCTCGTCGCTGGGCCCGACTTTCTAGGTGAGATATATATATATGTTTAGCAGAGAGGAAAGCTACTCCATCTTGCATCCAATCTGATCCTTTTTTGTTTCCTTGCACGACGTAGACCTTTTTTACGACTCACGATTTCAAGCGACCTTCGAGACGAGACGCATTTCATCTCCCTCGAAGGAGCTGATTTCGACGAAAGTCCGCACTTGGACATGGCGCTCGAGGTGGGCTCCTTTTTTACCATTGTGTGTGTTTGTACCTGGATGATTTACTAACAAGTGGACGTATGGTGCTATGGTGCAATCAACAGACCCAGCATGTGTTTTCGATAGCGACATTAACGAACACGACTGTTTTTAGGGTATCTAGCATTGCTGAACGGAACGCGTGGCTCAAGGATCTTCGACTCCGGTAGATTGATAGTAGCATATAGCATCAAAGTTGAAGAATTATATACTCAATCCGACCTGTGAATAGAGTGACTCGACGGTTTGCCACTCTAGATGACCACTCGAGTTGCCGTGGGGCTCCAAGTCTCTCGCTCGCGTTCGGCTAATCGTTGCCTCGTCTCGAGATCCAACATTTCAACGTATTCAACACTACTCACGACAACAACAACGACGCTGTGCCCATCTGATAAAAGCCACCGGGTCCAGGCCTGGGAGGCAAGTGGCCAGTAACAACTGCAGCTGACCTTTGGTTTTTCAAAGATTTAGCCGCTCGCCTACCGTTTAAACAACGTCATGACTTGCTGAGGAGGCGCTAAGCGGGGAAAGCGGGGTAAGATTTCCGGAATTCTGCCGGCGAGCAATGACTTGCTTGGAGCACATACTGTATATATAAACCAAGGACCAAGTCAGCAACTACTATACATTATACATCTCGCACACACACATACAGTGCACATTGTTGAATAGGCTCACTCGCTGTTGCCCACCGCCAACGAAATGGACAAGGATGGCAAAGATGTAACGCTCAACGACAAGCTCAACAACGACACGACGTCTGACCACAAGACGTCTTCCGACAAACACGAAGACTACGATGAATGGGACCCTACGGGATTGGGCGGCGTAGAAACGAGCGCAGTCGAAATCGCCAGTGTCCCCCACCTCCGTAAACTCTCTACGGTCCACCATGGTCTTGCTCCACCCGATCACTTGCGAAGCTTTCGGGAAAGCGTCGTTCACTCGTCTGCGTCTTCTCAGCATGATTGGCAGCCTTCCGGGTTGAATACCGAGACGAGCTCGATCGAACTCTTGCCCACGGGCCAGCACCGTCGATTGTCCCAAGCGACCGGGCAACGCCCCTCGATGGGACAGAATGGACGGGCAGAGTTGCAGTCGATTCGTGAACGACTAAAGGGGTCACAGTCCAAGTCGAGGTGGAAGAACAAGGATGATATCGATGGAGGCTATGGCTGGATCATTGTCTTGTGTGAGTTGGATGGCTGTCTCAATCATTCTTGAACAACTCTCACACCTTTCTAACCGTCTTTTTTTTTTGACTCGAACAGGTACCTCTACCCTCACCTTTTTCTTCCTTGGTTACCTCTACAGCTGGGGAGTCATTCAGGCTGCCCTTGTCGATTCCAAACTAGCCAGCACCCAACTTCTCAGTGTCGTTGGTGGGCTACAAGTCTTTTTCAATGCCGCTACGTGTGTTCCAGTGAGTAGCTCCCCCCCTCGCATATATGTATACTCTCCCACTGCGTTTGTGACAAGCCTCATTCTTGACCCTCATACAGGCCGTCACGGTCGTCAAGCGACTCGGACGTCGAAACGCAGCCCTGACTGGCGTCGTATTGCTAGCACTCTGCGATATCTTGTCCAGCTTCGCAACCAAAAATTATGGAGGCATCCTCTTTCTCCAAGGCATCGGCGTCGGCACCTCTTGTGGTCTCTTGTTCATGACCGCCTACCCTTTACCCACCCAATGGTTTGTCCAAAAACGGAGCATGGCCGTCGGATTCACCTCGGCCGGGGGTGGACTCGGAGGTGCCGCGTTTTCCATCATTATTCAAAAACTCGTCGCTCGATGGGGTCTCCCCTGGGCGTTCCGGGTCATGGGCCTCTGCCTCCTCGTCGCCGGCCTCCCATGCGCCTGGTTCCTCATCGATGGGCCCATCATTACTCAACGTAATGTCACCAACGATGTCGCCCCTACACCTCAAGACACGAGCATCTTTCGCAACCGCCAATTCCTCTGGCTCCTCGCTGCGTGCTTTTCCATTGCCTACCCGTTTTTCATCCCCGCCTTTTTCATCCCCCAGTACGCTCAATCCGTCGGGTACAGTGCATCCTTGGGAGCCATGTTTGGGGCCATTTACAATTTGGCTTCAGGGACCGGTCGGCTAGGGTTTGGCATGTTTGCCGATTACCTCGTAGGCAACTTGACCGCATGGATCATTGCCCTCTTTTGCGTCTCCCTCTCCACCCTCTGTGTATGGCCGTTTGCGACGGACAAGGGCGTCATTGCTCTGTTCACCGTACTCGTCGGGCTCGGATCCGGTGGATACTTTTCACTCCAAGGCGGACTATGTGCGCAAATCGTCGGGCCGCACAAGGTCGATCGAGCGATTAGTACAATGGAGATTTTCCAAAGCATTCCGTTTTTCGCTGGACCTGTTTCCGGAGGTTTCCTCTTGGATGCTTTTGGAGGACCTACGGCAGGTGCGAAAGCTTACCGACCGGCCATGGTGAGTCTTTTCCGTAATGCTTTTTTGGGGTTGGGTTTAACTTGTTTATCGGTTTATTGACCATCTTTTTTGTATGTTCACCCACAGTGGCTGGTCGGAGGCGCTTCCCTCTTGGCCGTCCTACTCGCCGTGCGGGTCAGGATGCTGTATACCAATAACAAAATTTTCGTAAAGGCTTAGATGCGGGGACGGGCGGGCCTCTTTTTCCTTTTTCCTCACCCCCAGATCGGATCGCTCGACTCGAGCAAAGATAGGAAAAAAAGAGGACAAAGAGCGCCTCGCTCATTCGGACACTGAACAAAAAGATACTCCGACCATGATGGACGACTCGACGAGTGAGATGTTAAAAGATTATACAAGTGGGACATTTAGATTGGCGATTGACGCAACGGGCTCATCTAGATTTGATAAAGACATCCATTGTAAGCTGGTTCATGATACTGCTAGTGTCATGCAAACAGATGCTCCATGTACACACAAAATAAAGCTTGCAATGATTGCCGAGCCACCATGTGGACACATAAACAACGACTTTGGTCTCGTCATTAGTGGCAGGGTGGTCCAGGGAGAAATGGGGGTATCGTGTATACTCCAGTATATGCATTCTCTAGCATACCTAGAAACGTGCACCATGTCAAGATACAAACAAACGTCACATACAAAGTGCCAACAAACTCAATCAGAAAAAAGAGCGGAGCAGCGTGAGCCACCTTGATTGAAAAACGGTCGATCCGCTATGCAGTCCAGGCATGAGACATGATTCTCTGGACCTAACAAGTGCAAAACCAGGCATCAGCCAGCGTCGTAGGCCAAGGACGAGCTCGGAATACATACCGTGATCAACGCCTGGTATCTCACTTCTGAGCTCTCGTGTGATAAGAGCTCCATGACCTTGACCTTTCCTCCATTGTCTGTCACAAGCCTGATATCGAATGTCTCCATATGAGCAATGGTGTCCTTTGCAGATAGATTCAGGATGGTCTGGCTTACTTTCTACCACGTTCGCCACCGTACTTTAAAAAGGCGCCAATGTCGTGCACTGCCACACTCAGCACGAGAGGATCTTGGCTTGAACTCAATAATGAAACGAGTTGCCTAGATGATGGCAAATGTTTAGACTTTTGCCCCATAGCCCACCATCGCCACGAAATGAATACATACTTGATGACCTTGCCATTACCCTCCGTACCCAGTCGTTCGGCATTCTCTTTCCAAAAGTCATCCAGCTCGTGGGTGGCGGAGCTCCAGGACAGATGCCCACTGGAGACTTCTGATACGTATTCATCAAATGTGCTGTTAGAAAAACCGAGCCATGCTTCTTGTGAGTTTGTGAACAAGTATTGATGTGTGCGTGGGACACTCACGTTAATCCCTGCTGTCGTTCCCAGAGCTCATCCTTTAGGTACTTGAGGTCCTCGATCAAGTCATCATCCGACCACTTTCGCGTCGACAACGAGTTGACCAGATTTAGCAAGTTTGCGGCAATCATCGCAGGGACGTTTTGTTCGGGGGCAATGGTCAACAGGTTTCGAAGCGTAGCAATGGTCACTCGAGTGACCTTTTCCTTGGCCGCGTGTTTTGCCAAGTCAGCCAAGATGGGAATGAGTTGGAATTTCCTGACCAAGTGATTCCGTGAGTCGAACGCGTCGAACAATCGCCTGTACACGGCAAACTCACTTGTCTAAACCCTCGGCGACTTCTGGTTCGTAACTCAATTGCCAGAAACACGCCACGATCCAATACTGCATTTGTGGTTCTGGACCAGCCTTGAGCTGCTTGATGAGGCTTGACAAGATACTGTCATGCTTCCACGCCGCTTGTCGCATGCTTCGCACACTGAGGACAGCTTCAAGACATTGGACACCGAGTTCCTGAGCAGGAGAGGGATTTGCTAGCGACACGTCAACGCAGATGAACATTAGCCTGGGTCCATTCTTCCCTCTCATCACGGCATGTCCGTGTACTCACAATTGGTCATCTTGGCCAGAGCATCCATATACGGCGCCACGACCGACTTGGGTGGAGGTTTAGGATCAGTCCTGTCCGAGTCCAAGACAGCCGCCAGTCTCCGTCAGTCTTTACAAATCACTTGCCCAGTCATCAGAATAACAACTCACGAGATCAAGAGCGCCATAATTTTGAGGCTTTCTAGGAACACAAATTCATCCTGCATCGATAGACATTTGAGCAAAGGTCCATATGGTTCATCCGATTCCTTGTCAGATCGAAGTTGGTGAAAGAGTGGGATCGTTTCCGTGTCTATGAGCAACAATACACATATACTTTAGCCGAGGATCGCAGGTTCGACCGTCGATCCGACCGCTGACCGACCTGACAACATGTTGGAGATCCCCGCAAGGACTGCCTGGACCGTGTCCACCTTTTGAAGCTTGCGAAGGAGTTCAATGTACAACTTGGCATACGTAGCTCCTTGTTGGGCAAACATTGCGGCTTTCTGAGACCGAGGCTGTATACAGCGACGATGGACGGCGAGTTGGTCATTTCAGAGACCATACACATATGCTAGATGCTAGATGCGTCATATGGTCTCGTACGCACCTGTCTCTCCAAGCTCTTCAACAGCGACACTTCATCCGCCGAAACAAGTTTTGCTCGTTGGTAGCCCTATCAAGAACAAGAAAAACAAGAAATAAACATCAGTTGGTGGCCAGTGCCATATGAAGACTTAGCAAGACAATGTCTCTCTACGAACTTCCCAGGAAACGCCCTTGGCGTTGATCTTGCTGCACTGATCATCGAGAAAGGGGGAATAAAAAGGAGGCGGAATTGCCAATGATGCTGTCGCCATGATGAGATGTGAGTGGACTCCTCTTGGCTTGAAAGGGTGATCTCGTCTTGGATAGATAGGGGCTTGCTAGTGATGGACTGGTCCAAGGAAGTGACTGCTAGCTACAATACATTGCGCTGCCGGATGACGCGGACTGACCGTGGACTCGTCGCGCATTCTCAGGCAGCGTACTAGTACTCGAGTGAACTAGTGAACCAGCAACTGCAATGCAATCAGACTGCCATTTCTGCAAACAAACAGGTGGCAAGAATACAGAATGATCACACTGACATGGTCACAGAGTGCAGCGTCAGTCGAAAGACTTTTGCGCTTCCAAGGTAGCTGCCGAGACAGCCTTTGGAAGACCCAAGCAAGGCCTTGCAATCATTCAGAAAAACACAGCTCTAATGTTGAAAGTATAAAAGTACAGTAGGTCTCGTGATGTAGAAAAAGAAACGGTGGCGTGAAAAAAGGGCGTTGAGGTACGAGTGCAAAGCGCATGCCAGCGATTCATTGATCCATTATCGACAAGGCAGCAGTAAGCCAAACGTAAAAAAGTTGCGGGGGTATCGTTGGTCGGTCTCCCAACCAGTGTCTGAAGTGATTTTTTTTGATGGTGAGAACCAGGACCGGTGACTGTATGAGTGTGGATACAGGTCGAGTGTGTGTGATGTTGTCAAAGTAGAATTACACTTGAAGCGGGTCCCATGATGTTCAGAGGCAAAAATAAAACATGTCCAAGACATTCGATTGGCCATCGAATCTTCATTGACCTATAGTTTGCGAATGTTGTATCGTTCGTCTGTCCCAGCCAGAGAATCACCAACACTTGAAAGTCTCTCTGCTGCCTGCCGAGTCCGGTTCGCGCGTCCTAACCATGCAATCAGAGTCCCATGACAGCGCCGACGACAGCGACACCAGCTGAAAGGGCCAAAACGCCAGCAGCGGTCTTGGCCGTCGACTCGGCACCGCTCCTCTTGTACATGAACTTGGGTCCAGATGTTGTTTCAGTGTCATAGTCGGCAAAGTCGTTGAGTTCGGAACCGTCATCGAGCGATCGCCTGGATTGTTGTCCAGTAGCCTGAAGACAAAGGGATCATGTTCAGTGACTCGTTCGACTGGCACATCAAAGTGAGTATCAGAAAAGAAAAGGCAACTTACATTGACACCGGTCAAGACCACAGTGGGCAACATGTTGGGAGGGTTTGCGACGAGGTAAAGAGGGGGCATGAGAGCCCCATCAAACCTGTTTAGCTGCAAGACAAAGTTGTTGGTGATACTGTCAATCTGAATTCCCCAGTCCGCATACATGGTCTGAAAGCAAAGCACACATGAAACAAGGTCAGCATGAGACGCCACTTGGTCGGGTGGCCCATCAATCAGCAACGTCCCGACTTACGACCTGGTTGTGGTAGGTGATTTGATTTGTCACAGCGGCACACGGATCCTGCACTTGGATTCGTCCATCAGAAGCGAATGGGAACAAGGTCATACTGCCATTGTTGTTCAATACGTATTTTCCGTGCTGGAAGATCAAGAACGCAGAGATACATCGTGGGTCCTTGGGGTTGGAGTTGTATCGGTATTGCGCTTCTTCAAAGAATCCATCCTCGGTGCTATACGTTGACAGAGACAAGGTGATCCCAACGTGAGCAAACGTGCGACAGTCTTGACCATACTGGAACAACGTGGACGAGTGTGAAACTTACAAAGAGTAACTGATTCCAGTCGTCTTGGGATAGTTGAATGTAAACGCGTTGGGTTGGCAGAATCCCTACGGACGTCCGACCACCAAAACGAGGCCATTCTAATGAGCATCGTCAGATCGACGACTGAGCACAGTCCACCACTTACAGGTCCGGTTTGAACACCGCCACTTCCACTAGCCCAAGTTCCCTGGAGTGACGTTATATTGTTGGTCTCGTCCAAGTTGCCTTGCGCTCGAGCATTCCCGGCCAAACCGAGCGTGAGAAGGGCTGCCGGAAGGATGGAGGAGCAGAGTTGGGCTAGCATGACTTTGATTGACAAGTGAGTGTAGTGTGTGTTACGAGATGGAGGGAGAGAAACGAGTGTGTGTATGGATGTGTAGGTGTATGGGATGATTGAAAAGGACCGCGCAATGAGCAAACAAGAGGAAGAAGAGATCGAAGAGGCGGCGGCGTGCCAAGCAAGCAAGCGAAACCACCACAAGCAAGGCAATAACAAGCACAAACCGCGTTCAGCCGCCGCCGCGGATGCTGGGCTGTGCATGCACATTCCCTGAAAACGCATATCATACAGGCCAAGTGTGGATTACAACCAACATGATCACAACGAGATTCACCATCATGTCATGTCTGGGCATTCTTGAATACAGGATACGCAGACTTGATGGGTTGGACTGTCCTACCAAGATGTGACATGTCGCTTCACAAAGGAGACACATACAGCGTGCAGTGCTATGCGTGTATGCATGTAGCATGTAGAAGAGTGCGCGCGCGAGAGAAGCTGCTAAGCTGCTGACTTAGCTGCCTGCTGCTTAAGTCATCGAGCTTGCATTCGCTCCCACCCAATCCGCACCTCGGTCAATCGTCCATTCAAGTGGAAGCTCCAGTGTTGCATTTGATTGCTTTGAACCCCAGAACACCATCCACAATCGTCACAACTAGTTGATCCAACATGGTAAGCACATTGAACCCCATCTTTTACACTCCCATAATGTTGTGTACTCACCATCGTTTGCTATCATGACAGGGCGGCGGTGGTCACTATCCTTTCCCCAAGACAGTTTGGTCTCCTACTGGAGGTTGGTGGTCTCGACCCGCCAACTGGAAGTCCAACACCCTTTTCGGATTCGCTGGAATTGGTGTCATTTCATATCTCGCATTTAAATGGAGCGCTGAGCACGAGGTGGGTTTGTCACTGCTATTCAGACAAGTAAGTTTTGTGGGCTGACCACCGGTTTCCATCATGATACAGCACCGACGGGCAAAACCTGCCGTGTGGATCCCATCAATGCTATGGTCCAAGCACGCCAAGGAGATTGGAATTCGATCGGATTGAAATCATTAGCAAACAACACACATGGCGTTCATCATTCTCGTCACCACTTGTCGATGAATGCAACATGCACAACCACAACTGTATTCTACATGTTGCATGATAGGTTCAGATCAATCATCAACACAAATCTTGCACACATACAAACAGCTCTACAACTCCTTTTTGCCCTCTTCTTGAATCGTCTTGATCATCTTTCCGCCGACTTTTGCTGCTTCCTCGAACCTTGGTGCAAAAAACTTTGCAGTCTGTTCGAATCGATCCCTATACAGCTCAAAGCTTCCAAACGAGACACACTGACTCCATCCCCGTGCCGCAATCACAAACTCTGTATCGTCCGATCGGTGAGTCTTGTCATAGAGCGCTGCCTCGATGGCTGCATCCAATCGCTCGGGTGAACGAAACAGGTATTCGGCAACTCCTATCCAGAGCATAAACACAGGCGTTCCTGCGACCTGGAGGTGGTCATACGGTTTGATTCCTAGGAGATGCCACGAATCCACCATGGCCAGCAAAGAAAGATGAGAGTTTGGTCGATTCTGATCCGAAGACGATGGTGGTTTTGAGCCAAGTGAGAATTGATCGAGAATCCGGTCGGACAAGAGAATCGGTCGCCGTCTTGTCCCTGATGAGCCCGTGTGCAGCTCGCCATCCTCTTCTCCATTCTGCCCATCTTTCCATCCAAACACCCCTTCTCTCGCCTTGTACATTCGCTCCCTCAACTCCATCTTCTTTTCCTCAATCATCAACTTGAAAATCTTGGTCGCGCTATCGGCATACGTGCTAATCTGTTCACGAGCTGACGGGTTCAAGATGGCTAGACCGGCATAGACGTGCCACTTGTTGCTGTAGATTCGGAGCGTAATGTTGATCTTTACAATCTCGATACCGCCAACATATCGAGTTGTCTCCCAAGGGTAATCAGAGGACGATTTCCAGGCAGTACCCATACTACCCAGTCAAGACACATATCAGCGCATGTGATCGTCTACTAGTCAACGTTGAATCTTACCTTAGGAAAGCCGCATGTGTCACCGCCTGAGTATTTGCCGTCACTTCATCGTGTTCCTCATAACTCAACCGCACATAATTGCTCTTGAAGGATTTGAAAATCTCTTCCACAATTTGAACTTGTGTCTCTGTCGCTCGGTGGTTGATGATGACCAATGGCTGTCCCTCTGTCGTCACCGTCGGGCCGTGAAGTGAATGGATGGACACAATGTAGACATCCGAGGGTAGGTAGGCTTCGAACGCTGCCTTTTCCGGGGCCTTGACAGAGGTTTGACCGGCAACGATTGAATGTAGTTTGGTAGCTGTGTGATTTGTGTACCGTCATTTCAGCTCAGAAAATCAGTCTTGAAAACCTAGACGATTCTTGAAATACTCACAAGGCCCGTACTCCTTGACCACTGCATCGATGTATTCAGCTTCCACCGAGTAGATAATAAAATCTGAGATTCTGGACACCAAGTGACCATCCTTCATAACCTGAATGGCCGGTATACCTAGATGAATTTTGCTTGATTTAGCAAATGAGGGCCGTACAGCGGTGTTGGTGCAATACCTCCCACAAGACGACGTACTGGACATTTCTTGCTTGACAATTTCGTATCGCTCAGGCCGGTCACAGACATAAATTCTAAACGGTAGCAAAGCTAGGTCAACTGACATGGTATCGTCCTCGATACCGTTCATTCACTACATACCTCTTCATGCCTCCCTCTGCAAACCTTCTCGCATACATTTTGCCCATCTAGATGTATTTTTCCAGTTCAATTTGTGGAACACATGATAGGGTCTCGGTCAGCCTGTATCAATGATTAGACAATGGTTCACACGACGTTTACGGCTCACCTCTCCCATTCCAATGATACCAATGGCCATGTTGGAGACGTCCATCTTGGGCAAATAATCTATGCAAGTCACGAGATGATCAGTGGAGGTGCTATCTGGGGGTAGACAAGAGTTGGACGTAGAGCTACATGTGTATACTTTTTGCAATTGAATGGTTGAGACGTCAAGCGCGGCTCGATGATCAGCTCTCGCATTATCAGATTGACCGAATCTTTCGGCTTGTAAGTTGTATATAGGTGACGACTATCGACCTGGCCATTGCCTGGACATGGCGGCGGAATGACAGAATGAGACGGTTCGAGTCATGCACTAATAGTCTACTTTGTCAGGATGTCATTGTCGGTGATGTGCATCATACATGAAGCCGAGACAGAGCTGCATCTCCGCTCAACCATCTTGTCAAATCCTCAAGACCGTACAATTAAGCACTGGCCGTCTCAACGGCGGCTGCTCCCGAGTCAACCCGCTGAGCTAGGTAATCCCTCTTTGTCACGGTCCTGGTCCAAAGCGTCCTCTCTCGCCCTCTTGAAGCCATATCGCGAGGCAATTGCTCTGACCTCGACTTGACGATGCCAACGTAGACGTGCGAGTTTCGGGGTCGCTTGACCACAGCTTGTCGCATCTTGAGTAGAGCCTCGTCAACAGGAGCACGAACGGTGGGGACGTATTCTTGATGAGGGAAGGGGAGGTGGGAGGTGTAAAACTTGACGAAACCTGGTTGAAGGGCGAACAAGGTCTGATCTCGACCAACGCCGACCTGTTTTGTTGAATTCGTGGTGTCAACAGTGATCAAGATCATGTCAGTGGACCAATGGTCGACGGGTCTACGAATTGCTTAAATCGCACTCACGTTTTGGCCTGCTCGGAATTTGAACCCTCTTTGCCTGCAGATGATATCACCGACGAGCACCGCAGAGTCTACACAAGTCATTGGATTGAGATGAAACCGTCAAAGTAGCACAAGAGTCGGTGATGATCAGTACTTGAATCTGTGACAGGTCTTTTTCAACAAACTACACGACTTACTCTCATGCTTTTTGATACCTAGTCGTCGACCTGCAGTCGATCGACCGTTTTTGGTCGAACCTCCTGATTTCTTGGTGGCTGTTCGCACCTGACCCAATCCGATTGTCGAGTTGAAGGCTGGATGATACAAAGCATGACCCTCTTGTTAAATTCCATTTCAGCAGCACCCACACACACACGACGGTTGACTCACATGGCAGACATGGTCCAGGCCTGGCTGTTGACGTGAGGAGTGACCGAAAGAGAAACGACATGATGAGAACGCTCGAGTCGTACAGAGCCTTGCCTTTACAATCGAATGATTGGTCTCAGTCGTGTTCATGTTTAGACAACTCAGAGGTCCAGGAGGAGACTTTGCAAGATTAGTGACGGGGGGTTTCAAATTCTTACTTGGCTTAATCCCCTTAAGTCAGCTCGACTCGCCATTACCCACCGCTACATCATCATCATCTTGACCGCTTGACCCAGCATGGCAGTTGCAGCAAGTCAAGGAAATCCTTCAACATTCACAATACACACAACGATCATACACATTATCTTTCAAGATGGTGATGCTCACTAGTCAGTCCCGTTGACTCGCGTCATGTCGTTCTGTGCACCGATTGTCACGATCGCTGACCATTCTCAACTGACAACGTATATGTGTGATTCTGCAACAATCTCCAATCCCGACTTGGACCTACAGCTTCTGATAATGAGACCTTCAACGTCGAAAAGGAGGTCGCCGTTCGAAGTGTCTTGATCGGACACATGATGGAGGGTGAGCACACAGTTAGCGCTGTTGCTCCCAGTATGAAGCAGCCACTAATCATGATGAGCTTGCTCTCACTCTGCAGACATTGGTGATGTCAACGCTCCCATCCCTCTTCCCAACGTCACTAGCAATGTTCTCAAGAAGGTGTGTCGAACAAATTTGTCCAAAGATGCTTTTCAGGTCACTCATCGGACGTAACATTACCATCTTTGACTTGACCAGATCCTCGAGTACTGCGAATACCACAAGAACGACCCCCTGCCCACGCCTTCAAACCCCAATGCCGACATTGCCGAAGAAGCTCGTCGTCGAACATCAGAGATTGGCGAATGGGACGCTCGATTCATCCAAGTCGACCAGGAAATGTTGTTTGAGATCATCTTGGCTGCCAACTACTTGGACATTAAACCTTTGCTCGATCTCGGATGCAGGACCGTTGCGGGTATGATGAAGGGAAAGAGCGCAGAGGAGATTCGAAAGTTGTTCAACATCAAGAATGACTTTACCGCTGAAGAAGAGGCTCAGATCCGAAGAGAAAACGAGTGGGCCGAGGAGTGAGTGTATCTCCCCAACCGTCTCATGACCATGTGTTGCTGATCTTTAGAATTCGTTTGTCTTGTCACCCAGCCGTTGATCGCCGTTGTATAGTCACTGATGGTCTTTACATCTGTATACAAGTTTACATGAATAGTCTGGTCATATTGTCCCCGGATGATTTGGGTGCATGTTCGTGACGAGCGGTGATGATTGGTCAATGTCTGTGAAGTCATGTAAAGTCATTTGAATTACTCAGCGAGACCTTTGCCCAGGTTCTGTGAGGGCAGCAAAGCACGACAGCCACTGCCTGCTCAACTGACCAGGCCCACCAGTATTGCGGGATTTTGCGGCTGCAAGTTGCAAAGATTGACCAACGCATGAGATGTAAGGATGCTATGATGCCAAGGGAAGGAATCATCAGGCTGGCACATGCTCAGTCGTGATAAGCGTGTGATGCTTGGTTCGGTGCGGACGTGGGTACACATGTTGGATGAATCACAAGGGATGCTTGCCTGGCAGAATGATACGAACCATGCTGTGAATGTTCAAAGGCGTTTGTGTGGGCTGTAATTCGACATGTTGGGTCACGACACAATATATCGAATATACAATTGGGTGGATTTGAACGTGCCCGTCCAATCGTCTACTACTACTACACAACTAGAGACCAAAGAGTGAAAAGCGATGCTTAGACCATTCGGTGCAAGAGTTGAGAGATGTTGTCTCCACGGTTACCGGCGTCACCTCCCTCGACGAAGTTGGTGAACTTTCGGTCAGCCCATCCTCCTGAAAAAGGTGTGAAAACACTGTCAGTCACCTTGTTGGACGTGCGTCACATAAACACTAAACTTACCGTTGGGGTTGGAGAGCTTGAAGGGGTAGAGGAAAGAGGTGGCAGCCTTGAAGTTGGGTCCACAGGTGACGATCTCGTGGACGAGGTCCTCGATACAGACGATAGAGTGCTTGCCCAAAGACTTCTCAATGATAGAGTTGTCGTTGATGGGGATCCTCTGACCGTTGATCTTGGCGTAACCACGCTTGTAGAGGAGCTCACGGACAGCCTTGAGGTTGGGCTCACTATAGGGGTAGAGTTAGAATAGGGGAGGACGAGATGTAATCAGCTCTCTGCCCAACCCTTTTTACGGGGAATAAGGACCGAACAACTACTCACCCGTAGGTGATGTATGGCTCGACGAGACGAAGCATCTGTTGGGTGGCCTTGGTGACCCTGACAAAGACACCGTTGTTGATCTGGAGGAGTCGGAGGAGCTGGAGGATCTTTCGGGGCTTGGGGGCGATCTTGGAGATACCCTTGATCCTGACGACGAAGTAGACCTTGGACTCGGCGGGGACGTAGAAGTCACCGGTCTTTCGGGCCTCTCGCTTGAGCCTGATCTCTTCCCTCTCCTTGTTTCGGTACTCCTTGACGTACTGGTCAGCACGCTTGAAGATGACCTTTCGCTGAGCTTGACGCTTCTGTGTGTGCAACATGCAAAAGGATTGTCAGTAAATCCAGTATCAAAATTTGCACATGCGCATCACAAGCTCGAGCAAAGGACAACTTGATGTTGCAGAGCAAGGGTATGGAGTCAGTCCCGAAAGATGGTTAATTGACAGACAGCATCGCCGTCGAAACAGCTAGCCGAATTGGGCCAATGGTGGCCCAGGTTTGTGCATCATCCAGAGAATGGGAAACGTTGGGACGTCTTGTCCACTCTCTGTCCAACCCTGCTTGCGCTCTGCTCGAGCCCGCTTTGCCATGCAGCACAGTCTTTGTTGAAGTAGATCGTGTCGAGATGCTAACCTTTTGGGCCTCAGCGGCCTTGGCCAACTTTTCCTCCCTGGTCTTCTCGTTGACCCGTCGCTTCTTCAACAAGGTCTCGGGGACGGCGACCTGCTCGGCAGTGGGGGTGGAAGTAGAGGCGGCCATTCTTGATGTCGAGGACGAGAGTGGTGCTGGTATCGTACAGGTCGTAGACGGAGGTTAATGATGGTGCGATTGGATTGAGCCAACGTTGGGACGTTGAGAATCTTCAGCGAGGAGCGCGCGTGAGCTCTGGCCGTGGACTTGCCGTGCGCCTTGGGGAGACTCTCAGTAGCTGTCGGCGATATCGCGCTTCCAGCTTTAAGCGCGTTTGGCTGAACCCAGTAGGCCATAGCCAACAAGGAAATCACGTGAGTTGGCTTGTCTGCGCGCGCTCAGCGTGTGCGCCCGACCCCTCGCTCGGTGGTCATCCATACTCACCCACTGACTGCATATTCTCATCTGCACCGACTCGACTCTTCTCTACACACACCCGTAGACTCGTTTTTAGACTCAAGATCTTTCAAGATGGTGCGTTGCAGGTCACTCGGAATCGTGCTCAAACACCGCTCACAACGATGGAACTGACGGAATGATGGGTTTTTCGTTGATCACAGTCTAACACTGCCGAGCTTGCTGCTACCTACGCCGCTCTAATTTTGGCCGACGAGGGTGTTGAAATCACCGTACGTTTATTTGGATCTTGTTGATGGTTTTGACTGATAGGAACAAGTTGCTCATTTTGGCGTTTTGTGACTTTTTGACAGTCCGACAAGCTCGTCGCCATCACCTCGGCCGCTTCCGTCGAGGTTGAGCCCATCTGGGCTTCCCTCCTCGCCAAGGCCCTCGAGGGTAAGGACGTCAAGTCCATGCTCTCCAACATTGGATCTGGTGGTGGTGCCCCCGCTGCCGCCGGTGCTGCCCCTGCTGCTGCCGCCGGTGGTGCCGCTGAGCCCGCTGCTGAGGAGAAGAAGGAGGAGGCCAAGGAGGGTGAGTTGAGCGCTTCAACATATTGTCCTGGACAATGGCTGACGTTTGAATCTTGCTCATTGCAGAGTCCGACGACGACATGGGATTCGGACTTTTCGACTAAACGAATCGTCTTTTCTCTCTACCTCTACCTCTCCTTTTTGTTTCCTTGTTTCGAGATTGCTGCAAGACAGTCCGCCTTGGTTCAACATTCGCCTATTCTCGCTACTTTCATGTAAACTTCAAGATGCCGTCTTTACAACATTAGAATCGTATCCAGTTTGATTGGTGTAGGGATAGTTTCGAGGTGTTGGAAGCGAGTTGGTTGTCATGTAACCTATGGTCTGGACTCCTTGTCCTTCTCGAGATGATGAAATGGAATGGCTTCGAAAAATCACTGTGCCATGTTGCGCCGCTCCACTTGCTCGCTCATTCTGCATTCCTTGTGAGGTTTTAAAAAGATGCCATGCTGTTTATATCATTGATATCATCGCTATATCCCTGACCCTACAATGACATGATCAAGGCTCTAGAGTACACAAGTTGAAGGCGAGCCTTATCGAGCTTATATTAGACGACATTGCGCTTCTGCACAAGATCGTTGATGAAGTGATCCCTCAGGACGCGACTTCGTGTTTTGAGTTTAAAAGCATTTCCGGGTTTCACGATCCAATCATTCAAATAGACTTGATCTTGCAGAGACGCCTTCTTGAAAGCCTCACACGATTCCAAGACATTAAGCGCCTGCCAAATCTGTTTGGATTCCTCCTGCTTAATCCCCTGCTCGAGTTTTTGTTCCAAAAGGTCGGTGTGCTGCTTGAGAAGCTCACTGTATTTCTGAGCCCATTTCAAGGATTCTCCCAGACCTCCTGTCAATTTTTCGAGATTGGCGTCATCTGGAACCAGCTCATGGGATGCCTCGGTTTTTCTCTTCTTGTTCGGTCCAGACTCCGGTGAGGTCTCCATTTCGTCGCATTCTCGCACACGAGGTACGAGGGAATGCTCTCGCCCAGACGACTCGTTTGATTGTTCTTGGTCGCCACTCGATGTTTGTTTGTTGTGAGTGGTCTAGGATCAAAGGAAATAAGTCAGTGGGGATCTCCTTCGACCAATGGCTATCAATCTGTCCTACATCTGCAGGATGCTCTGCATCCGGTGAAGGCGTCTCAGAAGACTCGCGGTCGCGATCTTTGCTCCTCCACGACCTCCGTTGGCTGAAAATTGCATTGGCTTTAGCGTACAAAGGCCAAGGAGCGTGTCTGTACTCCTTGAGTCGTTCTGCAGACTGGATGATCCCGTGATTCACATGTGGGCAAAAGGTCGTTGTCAGCCGCCATACATTGAACAGCAAGATCATTGTGAAAAAGAATACATGAACCCACAAAAACGAGATCGTCGGGCCAAAGGTTTGATAGATATTTACTTGCAGTCAAGAGTCGGTCGAGGTCTCTGCCTAGATCTCCACGTATATGATCGTAGCCGCAAGTTTCGTCATACACGAAAGGGTCCCCGGCGGTCGTGTTACCCAGAGTTTGGATAGCTTCCCAGATACCCATTATCTATCAGACGAATATGAGGACTAAAGAAGAAACCTTGGTGTTGGGCTACCTGACCGACTCACTTCGCGATACTTGGCTTTTATTGCGCCTTCGCTGAGTCGGTGGACACCGGATGACCCTCGCTCACGCATCAACCAGGCCAAATAGCTGATAAAGCCAAATGGAAAGTAACCCTGAACACCCAACGAATTGGCCGGGACAGTGGATATTTTTCGTTGGCTTCCCCATCCTGTTGCCTTGACGATGTCGTCGTTTTCGTGCGCTTCGATGATGGCGAGCCCATCCAAAAACATTTTCGTGTCCACCTCGGTCCACACAGGCCTATTGAAGGCGTTGAGCTGGAAGACTTCATGCTGGAATTGCTCAAGAGCCTGAACATTGTCTCCCCAGTAGCGATTGAAATCTTTCAGGTCGGGCAATGGCGTGGTGGTATCGGCTTCGGTTCGAGGTGCTACTTGAGACGAGGGCTTCTGGCCTTTAGCCGATGCGCCTTTCCCAGTCTCTGCCCTTTTGGATACTGCTGACATTTTACAGTCCAGTAACTTTGTTTAGATGAGAGAGTGAGCTGTTCGAGGCGGATTGAGCGATTTGTCACGGCAATGAATGGCAAGATCATGTGGATGGCAGAACTGAAGAACCGGGCGGACGGGTTTCTAGGTCGGAAGTCATTATTGTTCAAAATAAGGTTTCAAGAGTTTAATCATTGTCGAACTGTGATTGGAGGAGCTCAGTGAACAATGGACGAGAGAAGACAATAGGATATAGGATGTCAGGACGAGATTCGGATACTCGAATCTCGAACAATAAGGCAGAATAATGCATTCGCGACGCGAGGTGCTCGGCAATGTACGGCAATGTCCGCCGTCATTAGTCACTTTCAACCTCGGGCATCGGGCATCGGGCATCTCTTGTGGCCTCGCACGTCGATGTTGATTTTGTGCTTGCTTGTAACACCACAGCGTTCGTCGAGGTTTACAACCACGAACGACCCTCGTCGTTACATGATGTATTCCCTAGCCTTTTTAAAGACAGAACAATAGGAAGTCACTCACAGGAACTCAAAATGGAAGCGCAAGTCTACCAGCAAGCGCTGTCCTTCATTGTAATCATCATGCATCATGGCCAGCAGGCATCATCTCGTCAATACACCGCGTACTTTGCAATCTGCTGTCCCATATCCAACTCTCGCCCAAGCAAACCGTCACTTCATTTCACAAACACACCCGCGAACACAACGGCAGACTCGATACACAGGACATCCTTCGCATCTCATCAATTCCGCTCTTGCAACGACATCATTATGCCCGGCCGAAAACGTGCTCTTCCGACCTATGTGCCAGACAGAAAGTTTAGCGATATCGAGTCGAGCATTCATCTGGTAGCCTTGGAACCCCTCGTGAGTGTTCGGTTTCAGAGCTCTCGCAGAGATGTCTTTTCGAGTCAAGCTGGCAGAGGATGACAGAAACCCCCTGTTGTGCAGAAAAAGAAGATGAAGGCAATATGCGGTTGCCACACGCATTGTGGTGGATTTCCCCAAGAGGTGTACACCGACACTTACACCTGGCACATGGTTTCGGAGCGTGAACACATAGAAAAAACCAACCCACAAGATCCAAGACTGCGCCTGCCCGACCATGTCACAGGCATGCTAGCCGATTTGGTTAGGGAAGCTGAAAGAAAATCCCTGGCATCGCAAGACACTCAGCCACCAGTCTCCGATGCCCAATCATCGCGAAAAGAGCCGTCCCCCGCGGAGGGTGTGCAATCACCGATTCGAGGTCAAATCATGGACCTAGAGCAGCCAATGATGTCGACAGAGGATCTAATGCTAGGGGCAGACGACCCGCCTTGCGCCGATAACGAACCGATGCCAGAGCCAGAAGCCGCCCCTGACTCGCTGAACGAGCAACCAGACAATCCCATCATCGCAGCAAGCTCCGTCCCGTACACGAGCCAGGACGACCCTCTGAGCAGTTTTCAACCCTCCGTGGGAAGGGCGAATCCCCATCAAGGAAAGACCTCCAACACTTCAACTGTACCAGTTTGATCTGCAGAATAAATTGTAATCGATTCGAACAAGGATCAAAGCCGGTTCCCACATAGCATCGATGCTATGCCGTCACGCCTGAAAACGCAGCCTGGCTGGGTGGGAAAGGCGCCAAGCTGTCAAACAGACCCTCAAATGTGACCTCGTCTCGCAGTGAGACGGAGTTCAGTGAGATTATCTCATTGATACTGCTCTGCCTTGTATCTCCCTGCTGTTATTATTGTGGAATGGCTCTACTGTATCTATCTGTATCTATCTGCTTCGCTGCCTGCTGCCTGCTCGCGTTTCAGATGCACCGGCGCTAGCGACATCTTGCCCAGATTCCAATCTTTGCTTGTCTGGATTCCATGGTCAATGTGTCTGGGCTTCATCTCTACCATCTCTTTACAACTCAGCCTGACCGCTCGTCCTGATACACTCTCCCATTGATGTCGGAAATTCGAGAGCCGAGTGAACAATTCCTTTGTGTCATGTTGCATCCACAAATCATCTAACTCCGCTGCAGATAAGCAGGTCGAGCTCGACACAACATCCTATTCACCCTATGTGGACACGGACACGGGTCAGACATCGGATCTACTTTGACAAACATCTTCCTGCACAGTTCACTTGACAAATTCAGAGGCCAACCAAAAAAAACACAAAGACGATTAGCAGTTGGGGTGTGAAATCTTATCTCAAAGGAACGTGTGGCGATAGACATAGACTACGGTAGATAAGCTCGTCCCTGGAGGTAAACACCGACGTGGAGGACAAGTACATGGTATCCAGGAGAACTGATATATAGCACTCGGTTTTGAATCAGGAGGTATGACTAGATCAATTTTGACGTGGACTGGACAGCCCGCCCACCTGCATACCTGCGAATTAAACAGACTGCAACGCATACGGCAACTCACCACACAATTCCCCTTACCATGTCGAGCTATGACCGTCAATCAGACAACCAGTCTATAATCTCACCTCAACCACAGTCTTCCACTGCGTCCACCCATCTCAGTGTCTGGGAAGATATGTGCGGCCCGGTCGACAGGGATGGTACGGTCAGGACTCAGGTTGCGAGTTCAAACGAAGCCGCCCCGGTGGATCGAGATTTCGATAGACCCAGGCTATCATTTCGTCGAATGACTACCGGTGAGTCTGACAGACATTTGATCAGTGACTCCCTCTCCGGAAACCCGACCAAGTTGGTCTTGCTGGCAGGTAAGACTTGATGCTCATTTTTCGACGACAGTCTTGAGAATAGGTGAGCAGCACGACGCATCTGGCCACCGGAGGCCCACAGTATCATTCGAGTACGAGTACGTTCCAGAACCCGTCCCTCGTTCTGATGAGTATGCGGGTGAGACGTGGCACTCTTTCATGCGTGAGTCGACGAATATTCACACATGATGCACAGAAACGGATGGAGACTGAATTTGCTGGCCACGCCCTTGTCGTCTCTTACAGCCCAAAGCTCTCACAATGCGTACCCGCATCGAGAGCAAATGGTAAGCCCACACCCATGACTTGGTTTGTCGAATGCTCCACAAGGGCCTTCAGATTTACACTCTCAACCCTCAGCACTACGACTCGCGAGGTACACCCGAGGACAGAGGAAGTGTCTTGTCCAACGAAATACGCACCTATGACTACCTCTGTAAGGCTCGAAACTGTGGGCTACGTTTCCAAACTGCAGATCAACTGCGAAATCACCGCTTCGAAAGTGTCAGTACCAAGCGACCTGCAGCCCTCTCTCTCTCTCTCTCTTTCTCAAATTTGTTGACATGATGAAACTGACGTTCTGTTCAGAGTGACTGTTCAAGGTCATTGACTTGCATGCTCTGTAATGAACCCTTTTGGACCCCAGAAGAACTTCATAGTCACTTGGGCGCTCACACGGATGCCCATATGGAAGCGGAGAGGCGTAGGTCTCACGGCCAGTCATGGAATCATTCTAGAAGTAGGGAACTTCAAGAGGATCCTGAGATCAGAAGTGAATACTACCATTCCTCCGATGAGGAGCCTTATTACTAGAGCACGATCGGCATCATCTCGTAGTTCCAGCCCATAGAAAGGATTGCAGAGGGATTGTCGTATCTCAGACAACATTTTTGCCGTCGGGCATTACGAGTTTATCTCTCTAGTCTCTTTCATTATACGACATGACGCCCATAAATTATCTGATACAAAGACACATGTACTACTGTCAATGGATGTACGCACTCACCTTGGCGTGCTTGATGATTGCAATGGCGAGCAATGGTCGCGCTTTGCCCCGATTTCGCAATAGGTGTTATGAGTTGGCATTGTCGATCCCATGCCCGTAAGCTCATATAGGTCGGGAAACAGCTCTTTTAACATACGCCTCGGACCTCAAAGGAACGCTTCTGCGATGAATGAAAAGAGGACTTGATTGATATCACGCAATGTCAATCACGCACACTAGCCCTCATAGCATTATAAAACCGAGGACCACGATGAGAACTTACCACTTGCCTACCAAAGCCTTGTTTTACCAATACAGTAATCAACTTGCAACACGTTTAACATGTCAGCGTGCGATTACTATCATCCGGGGACCGCTCGCGGATCATTTGACGAATGTTGCAGAGACCAGTCCAGTAGGAGCGGGACCAAGGGGTCTTTCGGAGACGACGACAACAGCGACTATGAGACACAGGACGGTTGGACAGTAGTTGGCTCCACTGCAAACACTCGTGACAGGGGCTCATTCAAAGAGGAATATGTTTCTGTCACGGGTGCAGGTCCAGCAAGATCAAGGCATCAGGATGTGAATCCCTTTGAGGTCCGGCATCTCGATCCGAATCGACGTCGTACGATTTCAATCTCTATCAGAGGGCAGACACAGCCTCAACCAAAGCTGATGGGTATTTTGCTGAACAGGACAAACTGCCGCCGCGGCTCAATACTATTCATCCGGCCGGGGAGCCACCTTGACATCACTCAGTACTTATAGTCAGCAGCTGAGTGAGTGGGGATATTGCTGATCAGGAGATCGTAGCCTGTTGTTGAACAGTAGATGCCGGCATGATGTTTTCTTGTCTGTCATTGATAGCCGATGGTTCAGAGGGAGGCTCCTTCAGGGTGGGTACCGATTTCATTTGACTCTGGATGATACATTTTGAAGCTGACTTGTAGTCCATGGATTGATCCGGTAGTCATCGGGCTACCACCAGCCGCACCAGCCATCAACAGCTTCACGCCCTACTCCATGTGACGCTACAGGTTGTGGTATCATGTTCGACTCGGTCAATGAACTATTGACCCACCAGCGCGAAAACGTCAGTATTTGCCTCTTCTCGTGACATACTGCATTGTCCGATTGACAATCTGGATATTTGCACTGTGATGCTCGAACAGCCTCGGTGTCTCCAGGATTTGACGTGCCCTCATTGCAAGAAGACTTTTGTGTACCAAAAGACGCTGCAAGTCCACATTTTCGATCAGCACCCGTACCATGAAGTCGGAGAACCTCACAGACAGCACACCGTTCAGCATGGTCAGACACCGTACCAGCACTATCCGCAGCAAGGCCCACTGTACTATCAGTCTAGGCCGATATGAGGGTGAATGGAGAGATATCGAAAGGATCTTGCATTGTTGACTCGTGTCCCTTACGTTCCTATGAGATAGCATGCAACATGATATAGCGCCAGTTTGACAAAAGAGTCGATCATCAAAGGAAGCCTCCTTTAATTAATTGAAAAAGAAGGTATTGATGACGAACACGGCATCAGACATATATAGCATTGCCAAAAATTGAGGGTTTGGCAGAGACTCACCATGTTTGCCAGACAAGTTGTCATTCTTTTGCCATCCACCTGTAGCACTCTTGGAAATGTCGGCTTACGAGTACTATCAAACCGACGATCGCACTGCCAGCAATCCTTCGTCTGATGAGTCATCTCAGTCCAACAGTCCAAGTCCCTCCAGGAGTGATGAAGGCAGCGACTCTGAGAATGAGTACCAGTGGACCGAGGCCGGCTACACCAGTTCTGAAGACGATGCCGGAGAGCTTCGCAGGGGAGGCGGCAGGATATATTATAGAAGAGTGACTGACGATGATCGAGGCCGCACAAGATCAAGGAGGGAATTGATGACCTTTTCCCGCCGTCCAAATCGACCCGGTGCGTCTTGTCCCAACTCCCAACCAGAGTACTTATAGGCGGTTGTTCAGATTGAGATGTTTTGACACAGTTCAACGTCCCGCTGAGCCTCCTCGACACTCAACGTACTCCAGTAGCGTTGGGCTCTTTCATCGTCATCCAGCGTCTGCGATCAGTGGTTCCATCAGATCCTATACTATAAGGACCCAAAGAGATTTCTTAGATGATGGGTACGACGTCCAGGTCAGTACCGATACCGTTAGGCTCCAGAGCGAGAGATCTTCATAATGATTCATCATTGCATCGCTCTTGATCAATTTTGAAGCGGTATGATGGGTTCCAATCTGAAGATTCAAGACGGATTCCATGCGACGCCACACAATGTGGTCGCCTGTTTGATACAATCAGCGATCTTTTGGATCACCACGAGAGAAACGTCAGTATTCGTCTCTTCTTGCGAAATGTGGCATCCGAGTGAGATTTCTGTTCCTTGTGCTCACCTGGTTCAAACAGCCCCGATGCCTCCGGGAATTGACATGTCTGTATTGCGGAACGTCATTTGTTTATCGAGAGACTCTGGCACTCCATATCGCCGATCTACATCGGTATTATGAGGCTGCATTTCGACCCCAGACCGCCAGTCTTGAGCGCCATGAAGACAGACTGCAAGATCGGTATCCGCGACAATGGTGATTTGAGTATTTGAACGTTTGGACCTTGGATCTTGTTCATCGCTTGTAAAAACAATTGAGAGCTCCATTCTCGCAATTAGTAGCGGTAGTCGATTCTGGATGGTGCTCAGACTAGGTTGTGCATCTCTTCGTCACTTTATCTGACAAATCACACGATATCATCACGAGTGCCGGCGGAGGCTCCACATATGACATATATGACATGCGAGTTCCAAAGTTTCATCATGCTCTAGAAATGAGATGTTGAAGCGCTGGTTGACCATCTGGTGCTCGAGTGACTGGCTCTTTCATTTGTTTACTTTGTGAGGTCTACACGACTAAAGCTGATTTAGATGATATCATTGTAACATTTGTCCAAAGTTTCACAAGTTCAATCATGGACTCGTGTACAATGCGCTTTTGTGGCCTTTCCATCTACCATCCTCCAACCTTAAGCACTACGCAGTCATGCAAGTCGACACTGAAGTCCAGCAGAAACAGTCGGTCCAAGCAAAACTCGCGGCACTGGCTGAACGAGCCTCCAAGGGTCAAACTAACGACCCCAAAGCCCTCACCCAGGCATCGTCCAAGAATGCTCGGCTACCTGCATCCATCACGACTGCCGACGGACGGCCGGTAGGCGCCAAAGCGCCTTCAGGGAAAAAGAGACAAGTGAGCTCGAAGCAAAAGAAAAAGGGCGATAAGATGAAGGAGCGAGCTGTCGGTGCGAATGAACAATTGTCAAACAAGGTCATGCAACGGGAAGCCAGAAAGGTATGTTTGGTCGATGACTGTCATTTTCTTTAATATGACGGCTGATCAGTTGGACTATACAGTCTCAGCGAGATAGGGCCAAACGAGCGTGGGACTAGACAAAGAACCATTCTCGATGTGAATGACAATCGCATTCAGACGGACTTAAGCAGCAGCAAAAATGTCCCATTTTGTATCATCCCATTGCAAAGGCCTGAAGTCATAGACCGGCAAATCCTTCTGTGACATTTGTGTACTTTTAAGTTGTAAGAGCTAGCATCATAGATTGTTTTGTGTCACTTGTTCTTTTCAACGTCTGGGGCTCGTCTCATCAAGCCTCGCTATCGGTTCCCGACTGCCACTGTCAGAACCAAGGGCCTAATGTCCATCTTATTTGAGATCGGAAACTTCGACAGACAGGTACAAGGTGTGCTTGGCAAGAGGAATCAGGCCAGGCGTCGTGAGTCGACATGTCAAGGTCGGCTGATGTGTCATTATGTCATTACCGTCGTTATGTCGTTATTGTTCTTTCGTTATAGTGTTTTGGTCTTCCGTTTCGCCTCTTTCAGCTCTGGGAAGAGAGCATATATTACCTACAAAAGGTAGATGGCCATGAGCAGTGCTCGATTTGTCACGATAATCATACCAGTGGTGTTACTCACCTCGTCAAAGATCGTCAATAGGATGTGAAGATTCAATAATCGGATCTGCGCTACCCCAAATACTTGACGAGCGGCTCTTTGTGCATTGCCTCGGCCAATCATGTTTGCAGCGACATCTGATAACATCAAGCAGAAAAGAGCAGTGTAAGCGGAAAACTCAATCAACTTTACAAAGTTGCACAAGTCATGTATCAACCACAAAAGAGAGTATGTAACTTGCCTGGGATCAACGCTTGAATCTTCCTCCCCGCATTCCACTTGGACTTCATCTTTTCCTTATCACTCCGAGCATCTGAGGGAGGGCGCCGTTGTCCACCAGGCCACAGGGTCGACTTGAGTACTTCGAGGTACTTGACGACAGATGACTCCGACGTTGCTTGATTGATGGAATCCCGGACTTTTCTGTATACGCGTACATGAGTTTGTGAGATTGCAATTGCAAGCAAGGAAAATCCAATACTACAAACTCACCTCTCGATGGTACTACCAAGTAGTTGCTGCATGACAATCACGAGCGCTTGCTTCCTCAACCAGTCTCCGTTCCTGAGTCCAAAAGCCTCAACCAGAAATTCAGTAATCGGAGCTGTGAAACCAGTCTCTTCCACCATCGTTTGGGGCTGACTCGATGGGGACTGCCCCTCTTGGCTTTGACCAAGACTTGCGGTTCGAGGGAATGGGTAACTCGGATCGCCTTGGTCTTGCATCAACGTCTCTGCATTCAAATTCCTCAACGCTCTCAAAGCATATGGGGTGAGCACGGTGCTCCCCAGTTCCAGTCCATAAGACCCAATCTGAGTAACTCCAGCCTCCCACGCTTCGGCCATGTCCACGGCTTGGCGATTGAGTTTCTCAGCCATGACGTCTATCATGGATGATTTGGTCAAAATATCATCAAACGAAGAGGTGACTTGGTTGTAGATAGACTTGATGATGCCAGACGAGGCCACCATGGATGCTTCGCCCGTAGATGAGCGTTTCAATGATCGAGAGCGGATTGTGGACTGGGAACAGGCGACGTCGGAGAGGTGTGTACGGTGGTGAGACAAGAATGTCTTGAGCCCGGGATGCCTACAGGCGGATGGGATCTGCATGAGTTCCTACAATGCAAACGTGGTTAGCGAGACAGCTCAATCGTTCTGCAGCACCATGGGACCTACTCCAAGGTAGTGCTCCAGTGCCATTCGTCTGGCCTCTACAAATGCCTCTGTCATTTTAGGCAAGAGTCTTTTGGCAGGGACACTTAGATCACGCGCTTTGATTTCGGGACCGACAGTAGAAGATGACTTGAGGGTGGCGTGCAAATTCCAAAAGTCATTGTATCGTCTGGCGACTGTCCATCCTTCAAGGTAATCTCCTTCGATGGAGTGTTGCTTGACCTCGATGAGATAACGAACGACGTTCTTGCCAGACTCTTCCACCATGATGGTAGCGCTTCCTATAGCCACTTGAGTTCGGGCAGGGTCTAGACGATAGTCGACTTCCTGCTGCTCATACTGCAACTTTCTGAATCGAGCAGCCCTAAGCTCTCTCCGCAAATCTTCTTGTGACCGCATCAGGAGCTGGAGCTCACTCTGTTTGCCCGTCAATTCTGCCGCCCGAAGCATCTTGCTCAGCAGACGGTCGTGTTCTTCGAGCTTGACGAGCAGATCGCCGAGGTGTTTGATTCCCAAGGTCAATTGTGCGTCCAATCCGGCCAACGTCATATCTTGTTGGTCTCGTGGAGTCGATACAGTCAATTGGGGCAGCGTGGAATGTGCAATGGCAGAAAATGATGGCAGCGTAGGATCTTGTACATCTTCACTATCATCAAACACTTTGCGATCCAGCTGCGGCGTCGAGTGTGTCAAACCCCCAGAGATCTTGGTGCTTGGCCTTGCTTCCAGCTTGGCTCGAGATTGGGTGGAACCCAAAAACGGTCGTCCGGGCTCGTCGAGACCCGAAGTCGATCTTTGGCCGGATGGAGCCACGCCCAACGGATCCCAACCATTGAGTCTGTCGCTTGACACTGATTGCGTCGGAGCAGACTTGCTGCTTTCAAGACTACCACCGCTCACGCTGCGGCCCATTATGTCCCCGGGAAGAGTCTCGGCCTGTGGGGTCAATGCCCGCGACTGGTCATCCTTGTCGATGATCGAGGTCAATGCTGCCTGTAACGCATCCATCCGTTGAGCCTGTACCATTTCATCGTCTGAATCATGCAATCGCCCATCGTCTATTTGACACGATCCGCTTTGATCGAGCATGTCATCTTGGTGCTGATCAGAATCATCATCAATAGCAAACAATGCGGCACGTCCGTCGGTCTTGACGGTTGGACTTGCAGATTCGCCTTCACCAATGAGATACCCTAACGCTTGAGAAGATGCTTCAAAACTCGACGATCTCGCCGTGCTGGGCGGGCTGTTTCCAAATGACCACGATCGAGAGCGCTCAAGTCCAGGAGATGACGGCGTCAGTAGGCCACAAGTGTCTGGGTCAAAAGTATTGGACCCAGTTACCGCAATGGACCTGCTCGAGCTTGAGTATGTTGGAGACCTTGACAACTGCTTGTCAAATTTGGTCCTCGAAGCCCCTATACCACCAACAAGCTGGTTCAACCATTTCGTCTGACCAGAGCTAGCAGAAGCACTAGGCGTGGGGCTGGGCTTGTCAAGGTGCTTTTTGACGTTCCCAGTATGATTGATAGGGGGTGCACCATGTGGCGAAGCCAAATGTTTAGACGATAGGTCGACCAAGTTGGAATCGCGTCTCGCAGCCTTGCTAAGATCAATCACGGCTTGTCTGTACAGATCCGTCTTTTTGAAATCCGCAAAGTGTTCTTCGAGCATTGTGTTATACACATCTCGTTGTGCTTGAAAGATCGCCCGTCGAGCTCGATCCAATACCACGGATACAGTAGACAGATCCAGATGATCAGATTGTTGGTCTAAACCAGCCTTGACAAGCTCAAACCACTTGGGTCTGATGGGAAGTTGCTGAGGGGCGGTAGCAGAGTCCAAAAACATGGTCCAAATCATCGAAATGTCTTCCCGTTTGGTCTCTGCATCCGCCATCGTCATGTTTGACAGTACCGTAGAAGCGCTAACTGATCTAGACACTAGGTCGACAGGCTCATCTTCATCCGACGAATCCGCCTCTTCTAGAGGATTTTTGAATGACTCGACGGTCAACCAAAACTGCACATATGATGCTTGGTTTCGCCGGTCCATAAACTCCATGTAAAAGCTCAATGGTGAAGGGTTCGTGAGAATGTCTCTCAGGGACGGAGTGGGTGTGTCGGATCCCAGAGTCAGATTCTTTTGAAGAGCCTCAGATCGAGCGAACGAATGCTGATGGGAGCCCCCGGAAAGCTTCGTTATCCTCTTATCAATCTGTTGATGAGCGGACTCGAGTCGCTGTACGTAATCTTGCAGCGACCTCCTAATTTGCTCGTCATCTTCCAAAGCGGTGGGCTTGGGCAAAGATCTTTTCGATCTCTCCGCAAGAGACGGCACAGACTGAGACTGAGCCGGTACAGCTCTCGAGTCCAGGCTAGAAAGCTTGCTCTGAACCTGGCGCAACTCTCTATCCAAATCGTTCCTCAATCTTTTCGCTTCGGTGACATTATGGATCTGGCTGATGCTCTTGACAAACACATCAAAGGCCTTGGCGTCCGTATGTATGGATATTGATGCTGTTGCCTGATGCCGTCGAGAGGTGCGTTGTCGTCTGGGTGTGGTAGGACTCGAGGGGGACATGGTGGGCATGGAAGACCTCCGCAGTGTCCCTGTATTCGGATGTCGAGATGCTGCCGTCTCCAAAGCAGCTCGAAGCTGAGTCACTTGTTTCCTACTCGACGATCCGACATGAGCGTTACGCAACGACAGTTCGAATTTGAATCGGTTCAAGACTTACCTTTCCTGCAATCTTTTATCCGCCTGTTCATCTAGCATTCGATTCCAAAAGTCGGGGTCTGAAAGCATCTCCACCAACGGCATCCCCACGACACACGTCAACACTTCGCGAGCAATGATTGAAACAGTTTTCGACTCGACTTCTGCCGGAGGTAATAACAACTTCAACATGCTCTGGATTTTGTCTCGGACGTGGGCTTCCACACTCGGCATTGGATTGGTCAGGGCAGGAGCAGGAAGGGCAGGGTGTAGAGGAGACTTGTAGTGGGTCTGCAAAATGGGCGCAGGATCCAGCGTAGCTTGTGAAGTCCCATCCGAGTTGGCGGTGGTTTGAACGGTCGACCGGAACAGTAAGGCTTCGACTTGAGCGTATGCTTGCAGATGAGATGTCATGTGAGGAAGGATTTTAGAAATCAAGAGTTGTGGAATGTCCACTGTGGATAAACGAGTTTCCAGACTGTCGATACATGACTTGAGAGTCGTTTCGAGGACTTGTGGAAAGGCAGAAGAGGGCGATATCCGCTTGTACCATGCAAGGATAAAGTCACGCCGGAACAAGTCAAGAAGAGACTGTATCAGTTGCTTGTAAACGCTATTCTCCTCTTGCCGAGATGTCGGTTGTTGGAACAACGGAGTGTCCGTCGCAGCTCGGTGCTCAGAGACTCTAGACCATTTGATCTTGAGAGGCCTATTTGAAGTAACACTGTCCTCCGCTCTGAGTTTCAGATTCTGGTGCACCCTGTGATCATACCACCAACGAAGCACAAAATTGATTCCAATCAATCCAACGCCACCTGCAACCAACCAGAGAGGCAACGTCAAGATGAGCAGCCAAGTAGGGACAGACTTGATCAAGGCGATGGTGATTCCGAATGCCCCGACCAACCCAGCTATGACGTTGAGGACACGGCTAGTGGAGGCCATGGTCGGTAGTCGCCATGTGGCATTTGGAGCCAAGTGCCTCGAATTGGTGTATTCAATCGATATAGATTGCAACGGAGGTTCATACGCTCATCCTGTGTACATACAGTTGGTCAAGGTGTATTAGCCGAGGAATCACTAAATGATGATCCCCGAGCAAAGGTACGAATCGCGCTACTCTGTATCTGTGTACATACAGTTTGTATTCTACTAGCTGTGGCGAGTAAAAAAGGGCTCAGTGGACCAGCGACCAGCAAGCAATTCAGGACAGACCACCCTCTCATCAATTGTATCCCAAACTTGGGTGGCACGGGGATCATCATTGTAGCTTGCTAAATCAATTGCGCCTATTGTAAAAGCATCATCAAATCCCGTGAAATCGTCAAAGTCGTGTCGTCTTGCTGCAGAGTACATGTTGCCCGTGAGCTATAAGCTAATGATCGTTATCGTGTGCTGCTCGGCAGCTTCCTGTGGTCTTGCTAGAGGAACCAGTGTCTGACCTCGCCAGGTCCGTTGCAGAATCAAGCAATCAAGCCTCCAAAGTTCCCATCTCGCTCCATTTGTCACACAGAGTCGCTACACCACCGCCTCCTCGCCTCAAATCTTTCAGATCAGACACATCTAAAAGATCATACTCCTTTCCAAACGCGACGTAATGGGCGAATAGAGAGTTCCAGTGAGCTTCAAGGGAGAGATGAACGATTGAGGTAAAGTGTGAATGGTAAATGTGGGCAAAGATCCGGAAGAGTTGCTTGTAAATGTGCTTGGCCGTACTTGGAAAGGAGGGAGCAAAGTCACGGCCTAGTTCGAGTATTGTTTCATGAGCGACTTGTGGCATGAAACAAATCATGAATCAGTTCAGATGAGCTTACCACTCTTGGTAGGAAACACTCCCTCGTCATCAATCAATCGCTGAACCCAACTCATGACATAGTCGATATACGTAGGTGCTGGTAATGATACGGGTCGCTTGTTCTGATCCGGCCACGTAAAGTTGAGTCTGAGTGGATACATACGAAAGCGTCAATCGATGCACCGTCATACCAGATCATGATGGGACTTGAATTTGGACTCACTCCTTGGCAGCACCCATCTTGCTGCAGTTTTGAACGGTACAAAACTCTGAAACGACGTCGTAAAAGTGATTGAGGTTCTGGAAGAAATCAAAGACTGGTGGTATAAAGACATACGAGGCATGTGTCAGCCGCCAGGGTGGACAACATGATGATCACACATTCTTGCTCGTATGTACGAGTGACAAGCTCTTGCTTGTCACAGGAAGGGTGCTGTTACTCACTGTTGATGGCGACCCATTCATTCACGTCCACATACTTTGGTGGAGCCACAATTGTCTTGAAGCTACCTTTGACCAAGGCAGCCTTGACGAACGGTTGACACAGGTACAGTGGCTTGTCGGCTCCCCCTGGCGCTGCCGAATCAGAGGATGTAGGTAGTGATGATGACTGTTGCATGTCAGTGGACGAGGACGAAGACGGTCGTGCTACGCTGGCTTCGTCGGGTGTCGTTGGAGTCGTGATAGGTGAGGCGTTGGGGGATCGTTTGGGCGCCGCCGTGCGAAGAAGGCTGTCAAGATGTCACCAAACTACTGTCTCAGCTTGTCAAAGATGAGAGTGATCACTAATAGCCTAGACTCACCCAATCGAGTTTAAAAAGCCAGACATGTGGTATGTGACGACTGCAAGAATAGGGGCCAGGCCAGCTTGGCAGTACGGAGGAATCTCGAGCATCATCATGGCAGCGGAATCTCTCTGCGTGCTACGTACTCGCCGCTAGCTCGGGCACGCACGAGATTTATTAGCCCCTTAATCATCCATTTGACCTCTATTGTGTGGTCTTGTTGGACGGGTCAATTCTAGTGGACATGCCACCTGCCAGTGAGTCGTTCTTGGAAAGCCAAGGGTAGAGTGACAGTGGCTGATGGGATAGATACTCTTTGCATGTATCAGCTCAGCAGGGACATGTGACGATACCAGATCATTTGGGAACCTCGCTTGAACGACTTGTCCGATATGAATCACAGCTCGACATTCCAGACCACCTTGTCACTGCCATCAAATCAAGCCTAGAGAGAGATACGACTCAGAAAAGCCTAGAAACAATCACGGAGACACAACAAGATGCTGTCAGTGATCAAAATGAACGATGCATTGATCGTCAAACGCTGTCAGAATTGGCCAGGTGGGCAAGGTCAGATACTGGCACGGCTCAACTGAAGAGCCTGGACCTGGGTGAGTTTATATATTGACTAGCACCATGGCAATGTACGCTGACTGTTGCAGGCCGTCACGACCTACAGATCCATACGAGTATCATCTCGTATCGCTGCTGTCAGGCACAAGAGCCAAGCTGAGTTCTGCAGAATCTCGATTCATTGCTTCCAACCCTGAATGGGTAAGTCATTCCTTGCACATCACCAAACCTTCCTACATCGTTTCAACTCACCTGGATTTCACATGCAGGAACACGAATTTCTGCCGCCCCATCACTTGGCCGCAAAATACCAATCGACATCACTCCGCTTTGGCCAGGAATACAAATCCATCCGCAAGCAACTGGCAGCTACCGCCAATGTCTTGTTTTCCATCGGAGGAGCTGGTGCAGCTGTCTTTTTGGTGGCAAAAACATCAGCTGGTTACTCATCTGAAGTGGTAGGTTCCCACTTCCCTTTTTTTCAAGTATATAATAACTCTCAAAGCTGACGCTTTGTTGTACTGACTCTCAGTCTACACTCATCGCTATTGGCGCAGCACTCGTAGTAGCCATTGCAGAAGCGTGGCTCTACTTTATACAGACAAATAGAGCCGACCAGGCCCTTGAACCAGCCAAACAAGTAGGCGAGGGGCCGGATGCTGTCCCCAAGGCACCTCCTACAACTGGCATCCTCGACAAACAGGGACTCGTTGCGACTGTACAAGACAAGGGCAGTTTGCCAACTGACCTGGTACGTGAGACTCTGTTGCAACAGGGCGATGAGAGTCGGCAGAGCAGTCGAGAGACGCGGCAACTCAGGCTTAGACGTAAGCCTGTTGTAAATTGATAATCTTTGTATCACCACCCGAGGCCATGCTCTTGCCCTCTGCCCAGTCGAACATTTTATCTGGCAATGCATGCGTCAAGTCATATCTTAAAATCTTTGCTACATTTCTTGGCTCTGCTATGGTATAGCCATGCTGATCGCTACACAATATTCACAGAGGATATGCAGAGCCACTACAATGCGGGAGGCAACCTTCTAGGTTCGCCAGGCGTCGATGACGAAGACGGAGGAACACGGGGGGCAGACACGGAGTTACTTGCCGATGACCTTGAAGCATTCAACATTCCCGTCGCCCTTGATCCCAGTGAAGTTTTGGCCATCTTGTCCGTAAACGCATTCGCCTGCGTTCCCAACGATGTCTTGGCCATCTTGCCCTGAAGTGTCGACAAGTTGGAGGACAGGGCTGAAGACACACCTTGCAATCGAGGTGAAGAAGTTGAATGAACGGAAGATGAGCTTCGTTGAGTCGCTTGGAACGATGGCGTGGATCGAATGGCGTCAGGTCTCGTGGACGAGGTTGCTGTGAACGATCTGTCGGGAAGACTCGGTGGGGCCTCGTTTTGGGGAATAGGTGCCGACTTTTTCGCACCATTCGAATCGCTGGATGTAACAGTCGAGGGCAGACGGGGTGGGATCGTAGGTGCTACGGGTTTCGTCGAGTGCATCGAATCGTGACGCGATGGAGGCGCTGGTGGCGAACGCTTGTCACTAATCGTCTCAGACGGACGGGCCGGCAAGCCAGGAGTAAGGGCTGGTTCATCAGCCTTGGAGAGCGATCTAGGGCGGGGAGGAGGTGGTGGTCGAGCTTTGGAGGACATGGATTTGACCCTGACAAAATCATCTTCTGGGGAACAAGAGGTCAATGAAGACGTTGACGACGATGGATCGAGATGGCTGGATTGAAGGCTCTCGGGCTTTGATGGTCGTGGCGGGGGAGGTGATTTGAGTGAGGCGGAAGGTGATGACGAAGGATTGGTTGATGCGTCGTCTTGCTCGACCCCTTGAGCAGCCTTTTTAGGGACCTTGGGAGGCGCTCTTCGGCTATTTGTTTGTTTCAAAAGACCATTCCTTGGTTTTTCATCAGCGACACTGGTCTGATCATTGCCCTTGAGTTGATTCAAGATAGCACGCTTCTTGTCCTTGTCGATGACGTGAACCGTGAGATCAAATGTTGCGTATACGGGACGATGATCCGACGTTTTCAATGGTGCTGTAGTGTAGCGCTTGAGCTTGAGAGCCTTGCCCTTGTACAACACTCGGTCAGTCCAAGCTGGGATCCGCTGTTTCTCACTGGAATCATAGTTATCCGTACCAATGTCGTACTTGTAAGTCGGGTCAAAGGTGACGGCCCCTTCATCGTACCCCGTAAACGCATCCTTGCACAGCATGGACATGCGCAACTGATCCGCCTCCCACAAGTCTTGAAGATTATGATTCTTGACCGCTGCACGGGCAGTCATATTGTCCAGTTCAACCCGGTAGTTGAAATCGGCGGCCCACACAACGACATCGTGGTCTTCGATTCCTTGCCCACGGGAAAAAGTCAGTCCATTGTTGATGGTGTGATAATCGGCGTTGCGTTCCAGCACATTGCCGTGCCCCGCAGCCAAGTGGGATGTCATGAGGCAAATCGAAGTGTCGTGTAGATCCAGTCGAATCCCGCAACCGCCCTTGTTTCCAGACATTCCTCGGAGACCCGTCTTTGAAGGTGAGCGCGGGTGAAGTTAGCGAATGATTCTGCACGTGAACATGTGTTTCCCAGAGCTCACCTTTTTCGATGCCCCGGCCACTCGGGTGATGAATGGCAACAAGTCGGCCTTGACATAGACAAAGACGGCAGATCCGACCAGCTGCTCACTCCTCAGCAAGACATAATGCCCTGCACCGGTCTTGTTGCCAAACGCTTCTGTGAGGAGCTCCTCGCATCTTGCCCTAGCAGCCGGATCAGTCTGGAGGATCTGTTGTGCGGTCAAAGGGACTAGCTCTTGGAATGAAATGGCATAAATGTCGGCCAATGGGTGGCAGTTCGGAAAGAGCCAAGGTGCGATGGAAGAAGGTAAAGTTCTGCCGCACAAATTCCACGTTCCAGAGTAAATGGACACTTGCTTGGGCGTTGAGTAATCTGGGAGTCGGGACTGCAGCTTTGCTTGAATCCCTTCAGACTGGGGGTCAAAGACCCACACAGTTGACTGACCGGCCATGATGCCCTGTGGCGCAATCGTCAAAGGCAAGTGTTAGTGTATCGGCCACACCCCACCCCGCATCTTTCTAACTCACCAAGAGCAATTCAATCGAAGCCTGTTTTTCTCCATCTCCAAACGTTGCTTGCAAAGCCCTCCCTACGCTCTTTCCAGCATCCAACAGCATGCCTCCAAAACTCTTTTTCCCGCTTCTCGTCACACTCGTGTTCAAGGCGCCTGTGCCAGCATAAATCTTGGAAAGCGCATCTCCGTTATCAGCCCACATGTTGGAATGTGCGACCTGAATGGCGCTGCCCGTTACGGCATTGGAGGGGGAAACGCCAATGGACTCGAGAAACGATGCGACGGTCAGCAGCGAAATGACATCCTCGACATAATTGGTTCGATCCAGGCAGTCCATGCAGTTGACCCTGAAAACCCCAGACTGACGCATGACGACTTGGCCTTCGGATCGGTCAATCAAGTTCCAACCAAACTCGTCTCGAGAGCGTTGAACGGCGGCCAGTCGCTGCCCAAAATCAGAACGAATGACTTCATGACCGGCCAGCCGTACTTTTCCATGGAAATCATATGGGGTATAGTTGACGAGATCTCCTGTTCGGCCGTTCATTTGATTGGTCACTTGGCCAGATTCAGCCAACGTCTTGATGAGGGTGGTCATGTGAGACTGGTACGCCTCGGAGAGCACAGTCTCGGGTTCGCCTTGACCGAGAAGATTAACGCAGTGGACTGATCCATAGTCATTGAGCAGATTGAGAAAATGCTTGTCAAAGGCCGACTGACTGGCCTGTTGAGGTCTGGTGATCTGAACCTTTTGGCCAAAAGTTTGATTTCCGACCTGTTCCCAAAACAAGGGCACGCTGCCCCGAGTTTGCAAAAATGTCATGACCATGTCGTTGGTGGTGAAAACCGTCTCGCTCTCGACAAAGTTGGCCACATTGCCATCGTCGTCTACTCCTCGAGTTCGGAACCTTGCACCGGCTCTCCTCCACCCTAGTCTGCTGATCAACGCCAGGCTTGTACCTGAGCCTGTCGCAGTCGGGACCGTCGATCGCAGTGAAGGTAGCGTGGTAGACCCGATAAAACCTTGGATGAGAGGGACGAGAAACTTGCAATCGTCAAACTCTCGTCGTTGCTCGGGTAAGAGGGATTGTCGGAATCGAATCAAAGGTCGAAGGATATTGAAATTCCAAACGAAATCTCGATTCATCTTGTCTACATCCAAGACAGTTCTCTTGTCCTGGTTGGCCGTTTTTGATACTCGTTCCCAGTCCCAATCTCGAAGGCTTTTGCTCATGTCCCAGTCACGGTTGGTCGGAAAGTAGAATGTTCCGGTTGACAAGATCTTTTTCACACCATCGCAAGGGTTGATGGGCTGAGCGTCACTGGGCGTGTTTGTACCGGCGGAAGCAGCTTGACCATACAAGTTCTTGTTGTTTGAAAATGAGGACTCGTGATACATGTTGTAGGAGAATTCTTCCTCTCCCGACAGAGTGCCTCCAGCTGCCAGCAGCTGAGGTGTAAGCGAAGGGTCATCCCATGTGTTTGAGCCCAGGCAGTGAAATTCGACGCCGAGGACCTTGGAAGGTGTGAGATGAGAGTTGGGAAGAATGGGTGGAAGAGAGGAAGATGCCGAAACAACGACCAGAAACGTTTCGGACCCTGTTGGGCTTGAAGTGAACATTGGATCCACAGGGAGGTTCAAAAGGCCCAAGACTCCGTCAATGGATCTGTTGCTGAGTTTGATGAGCGAAGAGCGATCGATCTCTTCCGTGTCAACCACTTCGACTACGGCTGAGACGGATTTGGATTTTTTCTCGAGTGCAGGTTCATTCTGGGTGTCAGACTTGTCGAGTATGTCTGGTTGTTTGAACAAGAGAGCGTGGTTTCCTGAAATGAGATAAATGGTCCGAGGATTCGGCAGGAGAAACAGCTGCATGGTGGTTCTTGTGATTTGGCAGACCGACACAGGACCGTCAGACTGTGATACCACAGTCTATTGCAACGACAGGCTGTGTCGTTTGTCTATGTGACAAGACATACTCTGAAGAACAAGAGTGCATGATCCCAACCAATCTCAAAAGTCAGAGGATCGGAGGATGCCGAATAAATCGTCATTTCGCGCTAGTGGCGATAGTGGCGATGCATGACGCTCTAGTGGTGATATGTAAACTTGTAAAGTATAAAGTGTTTATAGTAGACATGTACTGGAGAAATCACTGCTGCTACTTGGCCGGAACTGGTAAGCACTTGAATTACTGCTCTGGATGATACATGATACATACGCCATCTGTCGTAAGCCTCTAGCCTTGACATTCCGACATTTCAACTCGCTCGTGGACCTGCCGAGACCTGGGGCTGTTGCGCAATTGGATAAAAGGAAACCCATCCTGACCGTCTTGCAACTTACAGGGTCTGTCCTCAGCAAGACAGGACGCGATGTCTGGATGAAATGGGATCGACATGAACGAGCATGATTATTGGCGTGAAAGGAGGCGATTATTACGGGTCCACTCGTCCCCGGGAGGGTTCAATGGCGAAACCTGGTTCAGTCGTTTAGCCTTGGATATAAAGTCGACCTAGCAAGTGACTCCTTGTGGTCGTCAGTAGCGTCTTGTCCGTTGCAAAAAAATCATTTCAAGACAGGCCATTCTCGATCATGTCTTTCAACCCTTCTACTCATCCGGCCAGCATCAGCGAAGCTTCATACAATGTCACAGTGATCGACACTAGAGACAACTCGAGCTCAGTGTTTCAATTGTCGCCCGTTGAAGGCGGCTTGCGCCCAGAGGTCTGGTTCCAGGGAGTCACCATTCCAGAAACCAGTGCCTCAACTACAACTCGTTCCGGGTTGGTAAGACGCGGTAACCAGACCTTTTCATGTACGGTCACCGAGGTATCTGAACGCTCGACGGAGAGAATCGTGACTATCTATGGGCAGCCACCCGCTCCCCCGGGCTCACAGCCACAAGTCACTGCTGTGCCCGCCGTCCGACAAACCCATGTAGGAGCCTGTACTAATCCGGAACAGTGCAGCGTCCATGGGCAGGCCCCAATTAGGCACCGTCCTTTTACTGGCAATGACCAAGGTCAGCTCGCCCGAGCCGATAATCCTCCACACCTGGGTCCAATGCCTCCAGCCAGCCAGACCCAACCTGGTCCCAGCACTTGATTCTAGACTCGGCGGCGGAAATTCTCACAGGTCTGTCAGATGTCTGTAGCTCTCTCTACAGTAGTATGCGTTTTCAGGTTGTTATCATTTCTACTAATTCGAGTCGCATATCGCATGCATTTGGCTCATAAAGTCATGATGGCACACTCGAAGTGATCAACTTTCCAGTCAAAAGATGCCATGTCGTCTGCACAGCATTATATTCTCATGCTCCGTGTTCGTGTGTGCTCGTACGGGTTCTCCATGACAGTCGCAACCCTGTCAGTTCAGCAGACCTTTCGGCAGATAATTGGGGCTCGGCAATCGATCCGACTCGGGACAACACGCCATTGATTCATTTGCCATCCCGTCTCTCGTCTCCATGGTAAATTTTGCCCAGCTGCCGTTACCCGTCTCCACTTGGACAATCGCACGATCGATCCTGCATGATATAGTAAGTCCGCTGGCCCTGAACGCTGATCATTCGATCTGTAGACAGATTTTCATGAAGAGAGTCCAGATCTCACATGAAAGGAATCCAAATGAAGCTGGAATGCCAAGGGAAAGAATGAAGCACATTGTATCGATAAAGGTTTGCAGTCAGTATGACCAGGTCCGCTTCAAGAAACGGACTCTTTGACCCGACCTCAGTCGTCAATACATGCCGCAAGTTGATAACAATCATCAAGCCTCCACTGTCATTGATCGCTTCACATCTTTCATTCTCGTTGGAATCCAATCACAGCCATGTCAATCGACCCATCCGTGACAGCTTCAGAGGCATCGGCGACTTTTAGAGTCACAAATACGGCAGATGGCTCGGTAGATTTCTTACAATGCCCACGAGCATCATGCCCTTTGGGACTGGGAACGGTGTATCGGGGCTCTACCAATCCCACAGCCTCTTGCGAGACTTCCACCTACTCTGGAGTGGTACGACAAGGCGAAGAGACCTTTCAATGTACGGTCACTGTGGTTGAGAAGAGCTCAACCCACAAAGTCTTCACTGTCTTTGGCCAACTGCCAGCAGCCCAGTCTGCTCATCCTCAAGTATTGGCTGCCCCATCTGAAGACCAAATATCGCCCATGAACGAACAACCGTCGAGGAAAGTTAGAACAAGGACCGAACAAGACGATCGATTTCGCCCTTTGACTGGAGACGGTCCAGATCCTGATCAGCCAGTGGAAAGCAGCGATCAGCATGCCGTCCGCCGTGGTGATGTGAACGAAGACACCGACCGTTCCCCGGCCAGGGTCAGTGGATCCCCAGTCTCCAACTAGTCAAGCTCTGGCCTTCTCTTTTCCATAGAGGGCAAGACGCATGGTAGCATGCTGAAATAACTTCCTATCGGTATGTCAATATGTACAGTATGCATGCCGTACGATGTCCAAAGTCATACAGTCTCCTTTGACACCCAGTGCAGTTCCAAACATCACATCGACACCTTGACAAGGTTGCGCAATAGCCATTGCACCAATATCTGCCAGTCCCAGTCTAATTCCAGGTCGACACCTTTGTGTGTGGTCATCGAGAGTATCATGTAGGGATCTTCATTACCGTTGCAAAGCAACAATAGACATGAAAGGAGGCTCTCGACTCATTTGCACCACAAGAGTCTAGTGCGACTAGATGACGGGATCGACTTGCGGACAAAGTCTATCCGGGTGTTTACTATAAAAGGATTGTCGACTCTGGCAAGATTCGTCTGGTTCACAGAAACATCTCTTTGTTGAAAGAGCAATCCCTCATCGCACTCGAGTACATAGTTTGTTCATGTGAGTACATGTATACATGAATGTTTGACGTTTGAAAGGGTTTGACCGTCTTGACATAAGCTTGTCACCCTTCGATTGTCAGCGTCTTATTTACCGATTCCTCATTCTCCCTTACAGTAGTCATCAAAGCTCTCCACATCTCCACCATGTCATTTGACCCCTCCAAGTTTTCCGTCTCCGTCAGGAACGCATCGATTATAACCACAGTTGAGGACACGAGAGACGGGTCATCTACAGTGTTGCAGACCTCGCCCGTTCAATCCGGCCCGAGCATTGCCTATCAAGGGCGTACCAACGAAAACACATCTATGGAGACTAAAACTTACTCTGGCGTCGTAAAAAGGAATGGTCAGCCCTGGCCTTGCACAGTTACCGACGTGTCTCGGACTTCCACATACCAAGTCCTCACGATCCATCGACCACTACAACCACCTGACCAGTCTACTCAGCCTGCCGAACCCGCCCGTCAGTCAACGTCGGACCACGAAGACACTTTACCCAGCAAGAGGCTCAAGGTCAGTCATGAGCCATACCGGCCGCTGACCCAGGGAGAATCAAGTTCCAGTCAACATGTCGGACGAGGTGGATCCGAGGTGGGGGTGATTGAAGTTGTTGAAGGGTCAGCCCAGCCCAGTCCCAGGCCTGTGACGCCGATGCCTCCAACTAGTCAAGCTTCCTCTTAGGTCGGTTGATTGAGGGTTCACAGACCCACTGCTACATGATGCACCATGTAATCTTCTTTAGTAGCGACAATGAAGAGCTTTGAACCGCAAAATTTCCGCGCAGTTGACGACATGCATGTCTCTTGTCTATTTTGTTCAGCCTTGAGTCATAGTGGCTCTTCACTGTTGCGCTGTCAAGACCGGGTTTCTCCTGCGTTTGGCCGCAAACAAAGCCACATCTTCACGATGAGCCCGGCGTGAACCCTTCCCGCGATGTAGAGGACGATGGCAGATGACAACTGGCAAGTCGATGGCAATAAGCTCTTCTTTCACTTGGCTGTCCAGATTACCTTTACAAGCTTGGTTGTTTAGATTGTTTAGCATTGTTTAGATTGTTTAGGTACAGTATACAGTATATTAGGTACTGTATGTATCCAAATGACGAATCGCGCTAAACCAGGCAGCGCACGTGATCTGCTTGAACTGCAAGAGCGCAAGATAAAGACCCGATTGATGAAGTGAATACATGGAACTTTGCAGATATCAACGGGCCCCATATAAAATTGGATGGTTTCACGGCAAGACAAGGGAGGTCAGTAATGAATATCATTGTCTATGGGATATACGTGATAGCATCACAGATGCCGAAAAGCTACGAGGACGAACCTACACGGTAGTCCCACTTCATCCAGTCGGACCTTGAGCTTTTCACCACATTATATCTCCTTTGTCTGGCAGATGATCTCTGCAACAATATATTCATCAAGCACGCAACACCTTTAATGATCTTGACTAGCCACCATGGCACCATAGTCGTTGAACAGATCGACAAGGTCTCGCCATCAAGTAATGAACACAATAGAAGACCTGTTCAGCCATCGCGCCATATCACTACAATACGTCCAAGATCTACGTATAAATATGAATGGTTGACAAGACGGTTTCCGAGGGTGGGACATGTAGAGAGAACTCTAATACAAGTCACCCCTTTCCTTTGCCTCAAGGTAAGTCGTGAAGAACTAAGTCTCGTTACGCCTTGATGACTTGCATCACATTGATCTTTCGTCACCCACAGATCGTATAGGAAAAATTGCCGGCCCCATGTCTTCTTACAACTCCTCCATTCTAGCGCCGTCCGTCTCACACACTATCTCCACTGCAGATGGTCGTCAACTCTCTATCGCGACCGTTCCCCGACCACCTTCACCTGAATCGGATGTCGCTTACTGCGGCGAGAGCAAACTTGACAGCACCCAGACAACGTCCGTTTCCTATGGTTCTGTTAAATATGGAAACGGCACTGCTGCTTGTGAAATCACAGAGATTCGCACGGTATCTACTCGACGAATTTTGAAAGTCTTTGAACGTCCTCCTGGTCCTGGGCACATTCCGTCGCCCCCTCCCCCTCCACCACCTCATCGGGAAGGATCTTCGCAAACAGGCCCAAAGGTGCGGTACATGACACAAGAAGAGGCTCAAGCAGGTCTACAAGAGTTTGAAAAGCTCAGTGTCGCGGACCGCATAAGACTGGGTTTAGGAGATGAAGAAGATGACCAGAACGAATATGACGTGGATCAAGACGGTGAGTGTATTTCTGCAGGATATGTATCAGACGAGGACCACGAACAGGCACTGAAGGAAGTAAAAATCTCGCCAGACTATGTTGCCGCAAAGATGCGAGACAGCAATGGGCGTCCTGCGTAGTATCGTCCAGGCCACGCACAGCTTCAACATGCACAGGTTTATGGGGATGACTCTTTCATCAGAGTTATCAGCGTGAGTTCATCTTCGGCTAACACCATGGGTCGGGATTCAATGTTTGTTTGACACTCTGGAGATATGGAGAAATGTGACGCTTCTATACAAGCAAGAGAAAGTCCTCGTAGTCAGTCAATGTCGGACCAAGAAGACCGTTCACCCAGCAAGAGGCTCAAGGTCAGTCATGAGCCATACCGGCCTTGAGGGTTTACAGATCTACTGCTACATGATGCACCATGTAATCTTCTTTAGTAGCGACAATGAAGAGCTTTAAATCGCAACTTTTCCACCGATGTTGACGACATGAATGTCATTTGTCCATTTGGTTCAGACTCTTCAGTCATACTGGCTCATCACTGATTGCTGTGTGATTAAGGCTGGGTTTCTCCTGCGGCCGGCCAAAAGTGTGATATAATTTCACAGTGAGCCGGGGGCATCTCTATCCAAGATGTAGAGCACGAGTTTCAATTTTCAAATGGCAAATGGCAAGTCGATGGCGATATGTTCTCCTTTCACTTGCCTGTCCCGGTTACTACTGTACGTACATTGGAGATGTCGGACAGCCGGACAGTGGCTCACTTGCAAGCGTTGCAAGCTTTGCCAATTCGCGAGGTATTCCAGGGACCAACCAGACGCTCCAGGGGGTTCAGAGGTGATGCTAGACGATGCTCGTTCATATCACGTGATCTGCCGGCCGGAAGCTGGAAGCTGATGGAAGTGCAAGAGACTGCAAGATCAAGACAGACCTGCTTCATGAAGTGAATACATTGAGCTCTGACAATATCAATGGGCTCTGATTGAGACGGGAGGTTTAACGGCAGGACAAGGGAGGTCAGTAACGCCATCATCTATGGGATATTATTGATGATATCATGGAAATATGGAAAATGTCTCAATGCAACGAGGGCGAACTGACACGGGACACCCACTTCATCTACTGTAGTCGGACATTGAATTCTGGGCCTTTCCACCTCTCTCCTTTGTCTACCTACCAAACGATCTCTGCAATAACACAATCAAGACAAGAGACTCATCAAGCACGCAACATCTTCAATCAATCTTGACTCGTGCACTATATCACCATAGTCGTTGAACAGATCGACAAGGTCTCACCGTCAATTAACAAACACAAAAGAAGACCTGTCCAGCCATGGCGCCATATCACTACGATAGATCTCAGGTCTACGTATATATATATATATATATATATATATGAATAGTACACAAGACGGTTTCTGAGGATGGGACAAGTAGAGAGAACTCTGATACAAGTCACCCCTTTCCTTTGCCTCAAGGTATGTCGTGAAGAACTAAGGCTCGTTACGGCTTGATGACTTGCATCACATTGATCTTTCGTCACCCACAGATCGTATAGGAACAATTGCCCGCCCGATGTCTTATAACAACTCCATTCCCGACAGCTCCATCCGATCGCAAGCGCCGTCCGTGACACATACAGTTTACACTGAAGATGGTCGTGAAATCATCATCGCGACCGTTCCGCAGGCGCCTTCAATTGAATCGAATGTCACGTACTGCGGTGTGTGCAATCCTGACGAATGGCAGACAACGTCCGTCTCCTGTGGGTATGTTGATCTTGGAAATGGCACTACTGCTCCTTGTTCAATCACAGAGACTCGCACGGAATCTACTCGACGAACTTTGGAAGTTTTTGGAGGTCTTTCTGGCACTGGTCACGCTCCGCCACCCCCTCCACCTCCACCATCCCATCCAGGAGGCCCTTTGAGACCAGGTCCAGCAGGCCCTCGTCCAGAGGTGCGACTCATGACTCAAGAAGAGGTTCAAGCAAATCTCCAAAAGTTCAGAGAGCTCAGTGTCACGGAACGCATGCGCATGGGCCTTGGAGAATTGCAAGATGACTTGAACGAATGTGACCCGGATCAATATGATTGTGGTTCCGATTCGGAAGGTTTATCAGAAATTGAACGCGAAGAAGCTTTGAAGGAACGAATCTTCTCGCCAGACTATGGCGCCCCAAAGAAACAAGGCCCAACTGGCCGTCCTACGTAGTGTCGTCCAAGTCACGCAAAGCTTCAACGTGCACAGATTCATTGGGACGACTCTTTCATCAGAATCATCAGTGTGAGTTTATCTTCGGCAACGCCATCGGCTGGATATCAAGGTTTGTTTGACACTTTGTAGATGTTGAGAGATGTAACGCTTCTATACAAGCAAGAGAAAGCCCTCGTACGCTGTATTTCTTGACATGAGATTTTTTACAAACGTTTTCGTCGCGGAATTTTGGTTTCAAAGACATGTGCAGAGACGTTGAGGTCCAGGAAATAGCTGCGAGTCTTCATGACCCATCACTTCCCAGCCGATGCCTCGATAGCATTGATGAAAAGAGTCTATGCAGTTTATTGTGCACAGTGCTGTGTCCCGACGAACCACTATCCATGCATCGTTACAAAGGCATGTCACATCGTTTATATGACCTGTGGCCCTCTACGGACTCTAAAAAGGAGCGTTGAACCCTTCCATGTGAAACACACAACCACTGGAGCCCAGACTCACGACCTCTTCTCCCCCATCACTCTTCTTCGTTGAACCTTGTCGCGTTTGGGTTGGCCAAAAAGTCGACGCGATAATGCACCAAGGTCGTCGTCACTCGACTCAACACCATGTCTTCTCCGCCTGGACCTTGTTGAGAGGAGACAACCTTGTGATCTTGACGCACAATGACCGGGGTGCTCTTGTCGTGGTACAAGCCAACGGTGGCGGGGACCACAGGTTGCCGGCCAGAAGGCCCGTCTTGATCTGTGATATTGCCAGGTGCCAGAGGGCGAATGGCCGAGAGGGGGACTGGGGTTCGCTTGGGACGAGTGACTGAGACCATACCTTTTCCAGTGTTACTTGCTAGCAAGCAAGCCCAATCAAACTTGCGTCAAACCAGCAAAAGGTATCATTCCACGAAATACTCACAGTGTGGAGATGGAATTTGCGAGTCGGCTTGGAATGAACTTGAAGTGATTGTGGGTGAAAAGTCTACATGACAAGTCTCGAGAGGGGATGGAAACGGGGGCGGTGGATACAAGTACGACCGCCCGACGTGGTGTTCACAAGAGACGTGTTGACCAGGCAGCAGGCAAGGACCGGATCTACGGCGACCTCCTTTCTTGTGGCTATCATGCATACATGCATGTTCATTTCGCGCCGGTTGTCGAGTACCTTTCATTGTTGTCGGAGAAGCAACTTTGCCTGATCACAAGGTCATGAGCCAAGGAGCATTCCAGTTGTTGTATATTGGTCTGATGATTCGCAAGAGAGATCTTCTGTGTAAAGTCCGACGAGTGTGCATGTCCTCACTGACAGGTGATGCGAGGGGCCGGCCATCATGTAACTGGGTTTGGTATGGGTGAGGGAAATTCAAGGTCGCTAAGATTGACCATGTGGAGCTCAGTGTCAAGGGTAAACCAGAGGACAAAAGACATTCGATCATGATAAGACATCGTTATGACGGGACCTTACAAGCAAAGCTCTCCCATCTCACAATATACTCACAGAACCTCTCCTCTCAGGCAAAAAGACCGGGCGCAGAGTGTGGCCACCATCTCGTGATCCCTTTGGCCAGCTTATCATTCTGTCATTCCCGACGGGATGCGGCAGACACTCTGCGACTTCTCCTGGGTTTCCCGGACTCGGTGGGCAGCGTCCTCGTGGAAGGCGCACGGTCTCCAGAGCCTTGAACCACTGACACGTCTTGGCCTGTCTCTTCATCCGGAAGCAAGGGGTCCTCATCCCTTTCGTCCTGGATATTGACTGATGGCGGACGCAAGTAAGGTGTCTGACTCGTGGGACGAGCTCGTCTTGGAAATCTATTGCGGGAGCCACGATTCCTGGCATGCCTCCTGGATTGGCCGTCGTCAGCACCCTCCTCGACATTCAGAGAAGGTTCAGCGTCTCCGGGGACGGACGAGTGCGAGGGCGGTGGGAGGTCGTCGTTGTTGCTGATTTGAGCAGGGTCTGTGCGAACGTGATATTGAATCACGGTGGTCGTGCTCTTGATGACGGAAACCGTTTGTCCCTCGCGACGTCGACGCCTGGCCAGGATCTCTTCCGTTCGCTGAGTAGCCGCAGGTTTGGAAGAAGCGAGGCTGGAAGCTCCATTTGTGCGGAACGTCACGACCTCGAATGAAAGAGAAGAATTGTCTGGCTGTGTGATACTAATCCTGCAAGGTATATCAGCCGTGCTGATGCCTGTTTCTGAAGCCCAGACAGTCGATGGTGGAACTGGGTGGGTAAAGGAGGACATGACGGCTTTGGCTGAAGGGGTGCCCATTAAGATGTACGGTCAACGGGCACTGTGGCATACCGAGAAGGTGGGATCTCGAACTCACATGAATTTCGGGACGAAAATTGGCAAAGTGAGGGTTGCTAATGACCAGAATGGATAGCGTATGGTCTTGATCCGAGTCGACAAGCTTTCTAGTTGGACTACCCAGACGACCTGATTATATGTCTTTTTGCGGACATAGAAATTGGCGAGGTGGGATGATGTCTTCCTTTGAATGGCGACAAGCTTCTTGCCAGGCTGCATGGCGGAGACCATAATCAGTTACACTTCCGCTCCGTTGCGTTGCCAGGCGGGCTCCAGTGGGAGTATGACCGACAATGAGCATCGTCGCTACGACTTTGTAGAGGGCTTCTGAAGATATAACAGGGGTGTATGAGTGTTGGACGGCAAGATCGCTCGAAATACTTGAACAGCTGCACGTTTGCTCCACTTGTAGTTCTGGCATAAATGTCACCCCGAGTCCCTGGCCGGTACTTTAAATCGCCCGTTACTTGGGTTTCATTTTGGAACTCTGATCCCAGTGAGCGCAAGTTTTACTTGTGAGCTGGGATCAGATAAGCTCGAGACACTCACGGAGTTTGCTAAAAGTGAGAGGTGATCAGGTAAACCGGCGGGGTTGCCTGAGCTCGTGCCCAAGATCTGAGACCCAAGTGGCCAAGTTCCTCTAGCTATTAGCTTAAATACGGTACCCAGAATAACAATTAAAGCCGGTGCTGTGCATGCGGCGTATTATGGAACAGACAACGGCACCTCGGTATTGTTGTACTGTACACAACATGGTACATTGTGAATGTACGTAGACTTGGCTGGATCGGGGCCACAGAACGAATAAAACACATTGAATTCATCAAACAGCATCGATCTAGTCACAGTCTACAAGGTGGCTATCTCGACGACTCAGAAGTCACTCACAAAACAAAAACAATCCGAAAAAAGGTTGGCAAGCAGCAAGTAAGGTACCAACTTGGCAGCTCGCTTTCACCTCATCTGCCCAGTCTTGTCGGCGAGATTGAGCAGACATGTAACGACTTCTTCTAGGAGGCACGGTCGCCCTTGCCCCTCTTTGTAAGGTCAGACCTACGTGCGCCAGACTTCTTCTTGTCTCGCTTGCGGCGGGAACGGGTGGACCCCTCATCAGAGCGAACATTGTTATAATCTTCGCTGTCTGAGTGGTCCGTCTGCTGATCGTCGGAGGGTTGGGAATCCTCTGGAGAGTCCTCTTGAGAGTCCTCTTGAGGTTCGCGCTTGGGGATTACGCGAACATTGTATCGGGCAATGGTTGTGACACTCTTGAACACCTCGTGCGTGTCTCCTTGGGGGGTTTGAGTCCTGGACAAGAGTTGGTTGTTTATGTTGATGACGGAGGGTTGAGACGAATGGACCATGGAATCCCCTTCCTTCCGACCTTCAAAGAGCTGGAATGAAAGGCTAGAGCCATCTCTTTGAGTGAAGCTGTAAGTTGGAAATTGTTGTTGGACTGTGAAACCACTTGCTCCAGCAGTGGAATAGCTAGAAGGCGCGGCTGAGTTGGTGAAAGAGGACATGCCTGAGCTTGGCTGAACGGAAGAGAAGAGCCCCGGAATTTGAAGTCAATTGATGTACATGGCACCAATCTTCAGAGATCTGTACTCACAAATGTTTTGGAATGGATTTCTAGACGAGGATATGAGACTTGATGAAATTTGTCTTGACAAGGAGGAGATGCATTCGAGACATAAATCACTCACCAAAAAGTCGGCTTATATGCTCTATGTTGACCAGGGCCCCAGTGAATCCAGAGACAGAATACGGTAACACTTTCCTTTGAGCCACGAGAAAATTCTCGAGAAAGTGTTGGGTCTTCCTGTGTTGCGAGTGACCAAGATAAGAAGATCTCACTCATGCGAGCTTATGCTAACTCCGCCCTATCTTTTGTCTTCATGAGTGAGCGCTTGTCATGTATCTTGAGAGACGTCGCATCTGACCTGTTCCAACTTTCTTTTATCAAAGGGGGGCTACAGCTTGGATAAGATGTCCGAGCGTCATGACAACAGAAGACCGTTTGTTGGATCTTCAGAAAGTATCGCCCATTTTAAAACTCAGCGGTGGTGTAGTGACAATGTCTTGCTGAGATCCAAATTACCATGCATGAACGTTCTGGCACGAACTTTTTGCTGGCCTCCCCAAGGGCCATTGTCGATAAGGCTTGATGAAGCAGATGAAAAGAGGATACAGGCCAACGGCGGCTCGTCTTGATTATCGTTCCATGCGAAGCACCGTCAGCATCTGAGCTCTTGTCGCTCCCTTTGAAATCGCCGTGAGAGTAATGTCTTTGGATCAGAGAGCTGATTGAGGTGGTCTACACGAATATCATACCAGCCAGTTTCCGGCGACAGCTCATCATGGCTATCGAGGGTTGTATTTTGATCTATATTTGTTGTTGTGGACTCGAGTATGATTCTGATTATTCTGTTGACATTGTTGAATTCCCCGCGGTTTGGCCAAACGGGGATATATACTGTATATACAGTATATATGGATGATACGATGATACATGGCGCAGACTATTACTGTAGTCATGAAGCTATAAAGTGATTGTATTCACAGCCCAATTGACGAGTGTTCAACCATAACGGATTGCAGCCCTGGCAGCGTCTTACACATAAGCCCATCCAGTCCAAGCTCGCCACGACATGAACAAGTACGGCAACAGACCACCATCTTCAACCACAGGCGGCCCTGGCCCAAGTTCACGAGCACCGTCCGTTCTGTCAGGCCGCTCACGCCCAGGCTCACTTGCCGGCTCAGATGGGATCGGTCCGTCACGTCCTTCCAAATCGTATAACCGGTCAGGGAGGGGTACGTCAAAATCGGGAACGCCAGCGTCCTTTCTCGGCGGCCCTGGCGAAAGCGGGCCAAGCGGCAGTAGAGCAGCTAGTCGACCAGGATCGTCAGTCTACCGGAGCGAATATGGGAGAGACGGCGAAGAGGACGAGGAGGACCAAGAGGAAATGGCAAGTGATTATGGGGATCCTCAGGACGAAGAAGAAGAGGAAGGCGAGCATGGAAAGCAGAAAAAGGAAAAAGGTCTGCTGAGTCTTGAGGAAGAGAGAGTATTGAGTGAATTCAAGCAGAGAGAGGTCGATTTGCAAGAGTCAGTTTTCAGCGCCACTTTTGCACACCCGCCTCGTTACTGAATGTGTCTATTCCCAGATTGAGGGCTTTGATGGACCGGGATCAACAACGACGGCTGGACGAGTTGAAATCCACAAATTTCACGTTTCAATCGATTCAAAAGGTGAGAGACCCTTTTCCTGATGTCGTGCCCCTCGAGTAATGACTGATTTGACGGAGTTTGTGCACTGACCATCATCATCACAACAGATCTACAGAGACCGATATCCCGGCGCTGGCCACATTGCCAAGAATGTAGCTGCACTAGTCGGCGTCGTGTCAAAAACACACCTTGGAGAGGTGATAGAATTGGGTACGTCACATTGGTATCTTGGTACTTCTCGAGTCCTCATTGACTCAGCAATCAATTTGCTACCTCCTCATCAGCCAAGACGCTGCAATTAGAACGGATAGAATACCAACAAACACAGCAGCAGCAAAAGGCCGGCACCACTTCATCGAGTACAGCCAGTCCATCCACATCGAATCGCCCGGCACCACCTCTCACGCCCGACGACATGAAGACGGCGTTTAGGATCTATCTCGAGCGGGCCGGCCAAGTCGCTGGCACAGCAGGTCCAAAAGTGGGTGGGTCTGGAGGTGCTGTAGGGTTCAGTGGGCTAGGCGCTGGAAGAGGGTTGTTTGGAGGGTGGATATGAAAGGCAGATGACATCTACATGATGGATTCACCACAATTCAATTGTGCATTGTGGTAGGGACAGGGGCCCTATAGAGCACAGGGTCCAAAAGTGATCACTCAGCCAAAAGCTCAGATTCCCCTGCAAGTGTCATTCACGGTGGAAAGACACATCAATCTATAACCTATCCATATAAAACTGCACCATACTCCCGTTAGTTTTGTCAAGCTTTGCGTTGTGAAATGCTCGGACAATTATCACGATGAGTCTATCCGACGTCATTCATTCGGTGATCCCGGGGGTTTCAAATCTGGCGCCGGCCAGTCACGTTCAAAATAATTCAAAACGATCCATGTAAGCAGTATTCTACTCTTTGCTCTTCATCTTTCGGATCATCCAGTTTCTTGTATCTTCCGTGTTGGTCAAGTAACCTCTTCAGAGGTTTTCTCCGCTCTTGTGACTTATCGGCTAGGATGGGCAAGTTGACAAGACAGCAGCTCGAGGGGCTCAAGCTCTACAAGTACTCTGGTGTAGACAAGTGAGTTGGTTGGTCACTCAAACTCACGCTTGTCCAGTGCAGAATCGCCTCATTATCGTCTTGTTATGTCGTCACTTGCAGGTCTCTTCTCTCCAAGACTATTCTCACTCCATACTGGAACAAACTCGTCCTCTTGTTTCCCAAGAATGTTGCGCCCAACACAATCACCTTGATTGGTCTCTCATTCGTCATGATCAACGTCGCGACCTTGCTCTATCTTGATCCTCAATACACTGGCAAACAGTTGGACAGCTGGGTCTACATGTCATGGGGAATCGGGCTGTTTTTGTATCAGAGCATGGATGCCATTGATGGAAAGCAAGCTAGGAGGACGGGAATGGCTGGACCTCTTGGGGAAATGTTTGATCATGGTTGTGGTGGGTATTCTCTCTAGCATGCCCGTTTTGTTTCTGCCTGCCTCTGATGCTATTCTTTGATTTTTGATGTCCAGACGCCATCAACACCAGTGTAAGCAAGACTATCCAACATGCACGTGCGTTTCACTAAATCACTGGGATACACAGCTCGAAGTCGTTCTTTGTATGGCGGCATTCAATCACACTCGATCCTGGTGGGCTATTGTCACCCAAGCCTCCAGTCTTGCTACTTTTTACCTGTCAACGTGAGTCCATGTCTGCCTTTTCTTGACTCTGTCGAGGTACTAAAATCCATTCAACCTGTAGCTGGGAAGAGTATCACACCGGCACTCTCTACCTCTCCCATTTCTCAGGTCCGGTTGAAGGCATCCTCCTCATTTGCGTCTGCTTCTTCGTGACGGCCGCCAAGACGCCTTCGTTTTGGACCACGCCGTTGATTGACATTGTCCTCAAGTTGGCGGTTCGACTCGAGGTCGCACTTGGAAATGCTGGTATCAAGCCTCGTCACGACATGGCCGGACTGGGTGACTTGGTCGGTGCACTGCACAAATGGGCGGCAAAGTCGGATTCAATCAAGAATTTGAGCATTGTCGAAGCGTTTTTGTGGTTTGGTGCTGTAGGGCTGGCTGCCAATGTTGCGAATGCGTGAGTTGACTCTTCAACTTTTTACTCATGCTAAATCGTGCTCACACTTGTGCCGTCACTGCTCACAGTTACTACAATGTGATTCAAGCCCGTCGAAAGTCCAACAAGTCCGTGCTTGAGCCTTTGCTTGGGCTGCTCCCCTACTTTTTCCATACGCTGCTCTTGGTAGCTTGGTTGGCTGGACCCAATGTCAACATTGTCCAGTCCCAAGCCATCCTTTGGTTCTTGTTCTACTGGGCTGCTACGTAAATATCCTTTCTCGTGTCTTTTCTAGGGCTAAATCGGGGAAGCTCATGTCAAAATTTCCGGTGACAGCTTTTCCTACCAAGTCAGCCACCTCATTCTTGCGCATGTCACCAAGAGTGCTTTCCCCTATTGGAACGGTATGCTCATTTACACGCTTGTCGGAGCTGTCGATGCCAATTTGCCGAGGTTTGGCCTGTGAGTTTATAGAACTTGTGCCGGTGGATAACGCCTGTCTGATGTCACCGTTTTCTTCGGGCATTTGATAATGATCTAGACAATCGATCATTCAGACTGATGAGTCGAGGACCTACTACTTTGTTGCCGGATCCGCCATTTTCGCCATCTTGAACTATGTGCGATTCGCCAAGAGTACTATCTGGCAAATGTGAGTTGAGTCGACGCAACGGCCTTGTCAATCTTTATACTCATTTCTCGTTTATCAGTACCGATTACCTCGGTCTTGCGTGCTTTACTGTTCGACACAAGGATGCTTCCGGTCGGTGGGTAGAAAACGACCAAGCGAAAAAGAAGAATTAGATGCAATGGCTGTGGATGTAGCACTTTTGCTCAATCAAAGTGGAATAATAAGATCGATGATTTGTTACTCTCGAGTTCATTCACATCTCTATGCTTGTGCTATTGCCCTGGCCATCATCCGTCCCCGAGTCCCTCCCATAATTCAGAGTAATGCCTGATAGTCTGATGCGACATCACTTGCTCAGGACGCGACGCGTATTTAGCATTCGTCAGTAGAGTAGAGAGTACCCGCTGCCTCACTGTAGGTGTATCTTCAGAGTCACAGTAGTCAGGACCATTGCTTGCCACCAGGTGATACTATCTCATGGATACTACAACAATGGCCACGCCAGTCTCATTCACCATTCGGCCTCCCACCCGTCCGGGAACACCGTCATCCCGAGGAGGCTCGTCTCCAGCGTCTCCATCGAGTGAAAGCGGTTCAAACTCTGCCTCGACGTCTTTTCGAATACCCTCAACTATCAAGTCGGCCGCCACGCCTGTCAGACCTTCGCCTTTGGGTCACTCGAGCTTTTCTCGGACTGGTGGGGCTGTGAATGGTAGTGGTGGTAGTCATGGTAACAAGAGCTCGGGACCAAGGAAATCTGCGTTTGGAGCAGACGATGACGATGAAGAGGTCGAGGACGAATACCATCGTGGTAGCCACTCACGGCAAAGCCGATACACCCAGCCATCTAGACGGCATACGAAGGAGACATCGATCGCAGGGTTTGACGCCTCTGGCAAGGCCGAGTTGCTGAATGATGAAGCACCCAAGGGGCCTCTGGTCATCCCAGCGCTTCCGAATCGGGATTGGAGGCAATCGTCTTACTCAAGACCGGCAAGAAAACCAACGTATATGCCAGAAGGAGGCCCACGGAACGTCTCAGCCGAGGATCTGGTGGAAAGGACTGGGGATGACGTTGTCAAGGGCGGGCTGCAAACGATCAAGACAGACGTGGTTGAGACGACCGCTGTGGAAGTGAATAATGTCGAGGAGAAGACGACGACAAGTACGAGCACCACGGCAACTGTTGTCAAGATGGAAGACGGAGATGACAAGAAGCCCGAGACGCTGGAACAGCAAGCTCTTCAAGCAGTCTTGAACACAGCCAATGACATGGATACTACCCCATCCCTATCGATCGACCTCGAATCCGACACCCTTAATCTCACACAACGGCCACCGATTGGGACAGAGACTGATGCGTTTCGTCAAGACATTCTGACCCGACCTGAAGAGTCAACCATGGAAGACTATGGCGCTGTGCCTATTGAAGCCTTTGGTGCCGCTCTGCTCCGAGGGATGGGATGGGACCCCAAAGCCAACCAAAAGAACCCAGGCGTTCATGAACCCAAGAAACGGCCTGCTGGATTGGGATTAGGAGCTACGGAAAAGGTGCCCTCTTCCACGGCCGGTGCGTCTTCGAGCCGGGCGGAAAAGGACCGGAAACGTAAGGAGGACTATGCCACTCGAGGTGGTAGAGGATATGTGCCCGTGATTCGAAAGGAAAGAGAGCGGGACGGCTCTCGACCAGATACGAATACGGGGTCCACGGTCAGCTTGAATGGCAGCGCCCGAGCCTCTAGAGCATCTTCGAGGGAACGAGAACGGCAAGCCAGTCCCGTGCGGAGCGAAGGCTCTCGACAGAGAGACAAGGACGACAGGTGAGTTTTCTCTCTCCTTGAGCCATTTGTCGCAATTGGAGATTTGATTTTCTCATATGTACATTTGAATGGCGTACCATGTCACCACAGACGATACCGATCAGAACATGACTCGAGGCGGGATCGGGATCCGGACCGTCGACACGATTACTCTCGGTCATCCTCCTATCGCCAAAGCACCCGCCACGACGACCACGAGACGTCACGGGATAGGAGACGGGAAGATGAAAGAGGGTATGATTCCTCGTCGAGATATTCGAGAGACGACGGGCATGACAAGGATCGGTACAGGGATAGGCACCGCGAACGACATCGCGCTCGGGATCAACGTGATCGAGATGGTGGTGGGAGAGATTCTTCGACCCGGTATGGCGGTGCATCTGGGGACCGAGACGGTCGCAAGTAGCATGTCCACCGACCACCAGGTCGATACGGCTCGGAATGGGGAACACAGCTCGGAGTGGGGGAATTCAGCTCGGAATGGGGGATACAGCTCGGAATGGGGGGAGAAATCATTTTACAGGCGCCTCCATGTAATCAACGGTATGCTCATTTGATCTGAATGCCTTGCCGGGAAACCCCAAATCTCTCTCCCAACTCGCATCATCTGATCGCGAAGCAAGCTATAGCAGAGTGGCCCATTGACGATGTGTGAGCACGACGATGTGTGAGCACGACGATGTGTGAGATGGATGACCTTGATGATTCCCCTTGCATGTGCTTGATGCCAGCAGCTTCAAGGGGGCCACATGGGTCATCAACGCAGTAACGCATCAACGCATGAAAGCGTCCAGTGATGCATTTAAATATCGAGATGCCAGCATGTCGGGGGTGCAAGTGACCAAGTGAGATGGATGAGATTCGTCTGTCTTGGGGCGGCAGAGTGCACAGGAAGAGGAGTCTGGCGGGCTCGCATTCATCTCCTTTTTACCTGATATGAGTTCTGCATTCCGACCCTGAATCAACTTTTTGCTTTGCCCCCGTGTTGTAATGGAACACCCGTCGACGCCTTGTGCATGACCCCTCTGAGACCCGAAAAGTCAGCCCACAGAGTAGCTGAGACGGCTGAGACAAGGACCTCCACCTCTTCCAAAATGACGCAGTAGTGGTATGGGACAAGCTCTCGGTCTGACTGATGAATGGATGAATCATCGAATCATCCACTCATCGATCCCTGCGAATTCTCACCGGCCTCGCCGCCTCTGGCATTTCTCTCCTTTCACATCTCGAGTAATGCCCCGATTACGGCTGCTGGTGGCTTTCAAAGTACTCTACCACATTTCACCGTTTAGAAATTGCATCATTTGGGTTAGGATGGTGGATACCAACCATGTGCAAGTGTACCGGTCTCTGCGGCTATGCTCCGATGGCTCGTTGTTACGCTCTCATTCCTCCGATACTCGGCCCACAAGGATCCAGATATCGTCTTCCTTTAGGGTGCAGGAGGTCGTCTCTGAATGTCTGAATTTACCGAGTACACATACAACATGATCGAAGACGGGAGATTGGAAAGGTGCATCATTTGCATTTCATGTGTGATCGGACAGCAGCTGCTGGCGGACTCGTGCAATACGCCTGGCATCACCATGTAGGCAACGAACTTTCTGTTTCTCTAGTCATCCCGGGCTACTAGTAGCCCGGGATAATTATAACATACCCTGCCTGCTGCCCGAAGTTCGAGGCATTTGTTTCAGATCGCGGGACAAGATAGATGAAAGAAGGGTGCCAGTTGAACAAGATGAAGGGTATAACTGAAGGGCAGCTTGAATTCGCTTATCGAGAGAGAAAGAGAGCATAAAAGTCAGGATGTATTTTCTCGGTAAGGCGTGCATGTCAGTCGAGGGCGAGAGAGAAAGAGAGACTGGAGCGATGATGACTGGTGGTAATGATTCACCGCGAGACCCGTCGCCTGGAAACAATGGAATGAGAACGAGGCAAGAGTGATGCAACAAAAGGAGTATACGGAAACTTGGGAACCCGAGTCAGTCACATTGTGCTCGATCACACTGTCATGCATTCAATTTCTGACGGGTGGATAATGGGGGCAAACATCCGGTGTCTCGGTATCTCGGTCCAAAAGTCTTTTTGTTCGTTTTTCCGAACCCAACGGCCCGAGGAAGCGAGAGGACCGAGGAGCGAGCGATCGAGTGAAATGTGAAAGGGCCCAGCGATTGAAATCTCTGACATGGAGTGGAGGCTCACTGAGACAAGTGAGCTTTGCAGATGACTAGAGTATGGTATGACAGTGTCATTGGTTGTAGGTACAGGGAATGGAAGAGAGATGAAAATAGGAGAAACCGTTGATGACCGACTCTTGTCAGTGGGCGGCGGCGGCTCAACGGGCTTAACGGCACGGCAATCGCTGAGTCAACCGAGAACCGAGAACCGATCGCTCTGCTACAGTTGTTTCTTTCTCGTTTGTGTGTTTACCCACACACAGAAGCGTTTCATCTCGGTTTTCTTGTTCAAACGACTCTAGCAGTGGCCAACATACAACCCATGACATCAACCGAACGAATCCAAGCAAGCGATCCAGGGTGATGCTGACCGTCAAACCATTGGGTGACTCGTGGATACATCGAGGCCATGGGGGTGGTGGTGGTGGCAGCAGCAGGCAGGACAGCATGTTCGATCAATGCTGACGAACAAGGATCAAACGATCAAACCATGGACCCATGCCGGTGACATTCACAAGGAAGATAGAATAGAGGTGCATATGGTGCAGGTCGATTCACCAAGCGAGGTACAGAGGCAGCAAGCAAGAGCAAAGGAAAAAAAAGAGGTCTTGGGCAAGATGAAACGGGGGACATGACTTGACTGGACCAATCAAGACCAAAACATGGAAACCCATGTCGTTTATACCTTTGGGATGGTATGAGATATAAAGATGATCATGTCTCTCTCTCCCTCTCACATCCTTTTCCCATCCTTTCTCAGCGACATCACGACATCATCCATCAACAACGACTACTTATATACCCCACCTCGACCCTCTCCAACCCATTCCAAGAGATCCTTGTTTTTGACAAACATTCACCATGCCTTCTCTTCGGTCACTCTTGGCTTTTGCTCTTCTTGCTGCTACGTCAGTCGACGCCGGTGGATTCGGTCGTGAAAGTAAAAACTGGGGGTGTGATAACTCCAAAGCTTCAACGGTTGAAAAAAAGGATTGCTCGGGTGCTGGCTCTTTCTACACTTATTGGGGTTCCATGAAAATTGCTGTTTGTGTGAGCTCAAAGACAAAGACTCCAGTAAGTAGCATCTCCCTCTTCTTTTTATAAATTTGAAAATTAACATACTCGTTGTCGACTGCAGCCCCGAGACCTCGACTGCCCGCGCAACTGGTCCATGCACTCGAGACAAAAGGTCTGTATCCCTCCCAAAGAAGTCTACCAATGCGATTGTGGTGAAGGATACAGCTGGAACGGCAATCAACGTAAATGCACAAAAAACACTACTGGAACATGCAAAAAGGGTTCATGGCAAGTCCTTTTTTTTTTGTTCCCACTTGTGATGATTGTCATGTTCAAACTCCGTTAACGGGATTCCTTTGGCTTCTTTCAGGTACCACGCCCGGACTCGAACCTGTGTCCCCGAGCAGCCCAACAAGGGCAAATGCCCACCTGGCAAGACTTGTCCTGGAGGCAAGTCCCCTCCTTTTTCCTTGCCCATCCTCTTGCTATCCAACTCTCCTAACCCCCACCACTCTTCTTCATTCGTAGGCTGGTACTGGTGTAAAGACACGTTGAAATGCCGACCGGAAAAACCAAAGGCGCCTACCCCCGACTGTGACGACTGGGATGAAAAGCACCAATGCTGTCAACCCCCTTCGACGCCTTCGCACAAACCCAACGATCCTCCCAAGAACAACAACAACCATGGCAAGCACAGGCGTGTCTTGGTCGAAGCCATGAGCGACAATGCTCCCAAAGCTAGAACCGAGTCCGAACAAGCCGCTTTCCAACAAGAAGAATTGAATGCCATGTACTGCCCATCCCAAAAGCACGCTTGGTGAGTGTCATTATAGCCAGTCGATCCATCTGTCACTCCTCGAGAGAAACTCATCATTCAACACGTCACACTCTCTTTAGCTCCGTCAATGGCTCAGCGTTTAGCACCGACCAATCCTGGTCTTACGAATGTCTGGATGTTTCAAGCGAGCTTGAAAGCTGTGGAGGTTGTGCTTCCACTGGCCAAGGCGTCGACTGCACCACCTTGCCCGGTGTAGGTTCCGTCACGTGTACGCAAGGAAGATGTCAAGGTGAGTTTTGATCGCGAGGTTTTTTTTTTCTCCGGGCAACATGGTTAAGCTGATCTCCCATGTCTTTTTTTTTCCAGCCTACACCTGTATTGCCGGGTACATGCTTGTCGATGGCACATGTGTTTGAACACGTCCACACATACAAAAAGGGACGAACCCATTTTTACCTCATAGTTTATCGTACTTCTTAATCTCATTATATACCGGGAACGTGGTCATCAAAAGGACAATGTAGACTATTTTTTAAAACTAGTGCACCCCGGTTTTTTGGATGGCTTGGGATCGTGACAAGGACAATTATAATCATACATATTTTCCAATCAATCCTCGCGCTGCATGTGACGGTAGCTAGACACGGATCAAGACTCTTTGTGAATCATGTTGTTTTCTGGTGAGGCGCACAGCAAGTCCATTGTGTTATGTCCAAATCTCAACATGTCCCAATTGCCAACATGTGACCCATTCAACAAAGGGAACAATGGAAAAAAATGGGTCTTGTCCTCACATGGCTGTACAAAATACTACGCATACAACCCCCCTCTAACGAGCAGCCTCTACTGCCTTGGCAGCAGCCTCATCAAGTCCATCAAAGGGGAAAATCTTGAGTCCACTGTCCTTGATCATTTGCTTGGCCTCGGCTTCCTTTGTTCCTTGCAACCTCACAATCAATGGAATCTCGAGCTGCAGTTCCTTGGTAGCTTTAATGATCCCCTCTGCAATCACGTCACATCGCATAATGCCTCCGAAAATGTTGACAAAGATGGACTTGACCTTTTTCTCCGAGAGCAAGAGCTCGAATGCCTTTTTGACGGCTTCAGCGGTCGCACCACCTCCGACGTCCAAAAAGTTGGCAGGGTCACCTCCGTTGAGCTTGAGAACGTCCATGGTGGCCATGGCGAGACCGGCACCGTTGACGAGACATCCAATGTTTCCGTCGAGCTTGATAAAGTTGAGGCCGTATTCGGCAGCCTCGACTTCTTGAGGGTCCTCTTGAGTCGTGTCTCGGAGCTTGAACACGTCCTTTTGACGGAAATCGGCATTGTCATCGAAACCAAACTTGGCGTCGAAACTTTTGTTCCCCAAAATGTCAGTAGACCAAACGGGTGACATATACAAAAAAAAAGAGACTCACCACAAGACCTGTCCATCGCTCATCTCGGACAAGGGGTTGATCTCAATCTGAGTCGCATCCTTTTCCTTGAAGATTTGGTAGAGTTTTGAAAACACATCGGCAGCGTTTTGTTGAGCCTCGGGTTGGAAACCGAGCTTCTTGGCAAGCTCGACACCTTGCTCCTGAGTGAGACCATTGTCAAAGTCCAATGGGGTGGTGATGATGGCATCTGGGGTTTCAGCAGCGACTTCCTCAATGTTCATACCTCCTTGGTTGGAAGCAACGAGAACGGGGCATCCTCGAGCTCGGTCGTTGAGGATGGCTGCGTAGTACTCCTTTTGGGGAGGCATGCGTTCGGCAAGCATGACAGCGTTACACAAACGTCCGCCAGCTCCAGTTTGCTTGGTGATCAACTTGTGACCCAACATCTTGGCCGCATAGTCCTTGGCCTGAGCGGCAGAGTCGACCATTTGAACACCTCCTTGGAGACCCGTGTCAAAGTGACCCTTGCCTCGACCTCCAGCGAGAACTTGAGCCTTGAGGACTAGTGACTCATTGCCAAATGACTTGGCGACTGACTCGGTCTCCTCGGGACTGAAAGCAGGCTTGGACTTGGGGGTGGGAATGCCATACTGGATGTGAACAATAGAGTCGTTTCGACCATTTATTGTCAGCACCACGTGATCCGGCCAGCGATGAAATAAACAAGAGGACATACAGAGTTTAACAGCTGAACGGCCTGGTACTCGTGAATGGAAAGAGCTCGCTGTTGCTGCTTCTGAACAAGAGGCTACAGTGGGGACAAATGTGTGTGTGTGTGTGTCAAAGATGAGCCATCAAGTGCAAATCAAAAGGGTGACATTCCAGGTTCAACAGGTTGAACGTGTCCACAAGCACGGCACGCTATCCACTCACCCGAAGCGCAGACCTGGAAGCCCTGAGACGATGAGCAAACATTATGGAAGAGAGCGAGGGGAATGCAGAGGGTGTGCGTGTGTGCGTTTGTAGAGAGTTGAAGAAATGTGTAGCGATATTGTGTCCAACTAGTCGAGATAAAATCGAAGGTGTGGATTACGAGCTACCCACAGCTAGCAGCTCTGCCCAAAGTAAGCCGTGTTTCCGACAGCCATCCGAGTATCACCGCTAATCACAACCGAGCAGGAAACAGTCACGTGTTCACGGCAGCCACCTTAAATAGGTTGGGACAGAGTAAGCTTCCGGCCGCCGTACGTAAGCAAGTACCACTGCTGGTCCCAGCTGTTTCATCCACTGACATGTCGTTTCATCATCTATCCAGTCTGCTGGTGAAATTCTCGATGAAATCAGGTGGGATGTGTGGAAAATTAACTATGGAATGGATGTCTAGTGGCGAACAAGCAGATGACATGGCATGATCGCGTAATCCAAGTCGTTGACGCCAGCTGTACCACTTGTTACGCTCTTACATACCCTCCAACGAGCGACAGCTTACCACTCGAGACCCTTGTTTTCTTTCACTCGGTCAAGCGGTCAAGCAGTCAAGCGGTCGACATGTCAACCCGTTACGCTTTTTCTTTGTTGCCCTATCCTCGGCTTGCCTTGTCGGCAGGTTCACGGCTTTGGTGTAAAATGATTCCGCCGATGATGACGTCAAACTGGCAGATAAACCTCTCGTTCGCTTCCCCCCGACCCAATAAATAGCATGACGAACAAATCCTTACACCAGCCCTTCTTCCTCTGTAATCATCTTCTACGACAAAAAAAAAATAAGACAGTAGTCTCACTTTTTGCAAAACAACTGGTTCGTCTGCCTCTCGCTGCCCATCCACCTGATCCCTCGCACCATGTCTAGCCTCACTGCCAAAGCCAAGGAGACCGGCGAAAAGGTCGGCAACCAGATTGCACCCTTGACCCCTACCTACTCGGTCAAGGACTACTCAACCTTCTTCCTCGGAGGAGCTCTGTGTTGTACCATCACCCATGGTGCCATGACGCCCATCGATGTCGTCAAGACACGAATCCAAATCGACCCCGCGCTTAGCAAGAATTCAATGTTGACCGCCGGACGAAAGATTGTGGCAGCCGAGGGTATGGGAGGACTCTTGACCGGATTTGGACCTACCGCGGTCGGATACCTTGTTCAGGGAGGTGCCAAGTTTGCCGGATACGAGTACTGGAAAAAGGTCCTCGTCGAGATGTCCGGAAGTCAAGAAGCTGCCATTGAGCACCGAACGGCCATTTACTTGGCTGGTGCATCCATTGCAGAGTAAGTGGGCGGTGCTAATACTTTTACGAGATCATTACTCATTGTGGTATCCTCCTCCCCAGATTCTTTGCCGACATTCTTCTTGCGCCCCTCGAGGCTACCCGAATCCGATTGGTCTCAGATCCCAAGGTATGCTTTTAATTACGATTATATCGACTCGCGCACGATCACATCTCACTCACTCTCTCTCTCTCTCATAACAGTACGCTACCGGCCTCGCATCCGGATTTGCCAAACTCACCTCCACCGAGGGATTCTCCGGTCTCTACGCCGGTTTCCTTCCCTTGATTTGCAAGCAAATTCCTTATGCCGTCGGTCAATTCACCGTCAATGAATTCTGTCACGAACTGGCGTACAAGAATTTGACAGAGGAACAAAAGGAAAACTTGGGCGGTGTACAAAAGTTTGGTGTCAACTTGGGTAGTGGTATCGTGGCTGGTGCCGCTGCCGCTGTCTTGTCCCACGTGAGTCTCGAAATGGTTTCTTTCCCCCCTGTTTGATTTCATTACTAAATTTGTGTTGTCATGATGACCACCAGCCCGCCGATACGCTCTTGTCTCAAATCAACAAGGGTCACGGACCCGGTGGACCCATGTACAAGCGTCTCATCGGTCTATCCCGTGAAATCGGATTCGCCGGTCTTTGGGCCGGATTGGGTCCCAGGATTGGTAAGTCGCCGACTATGTGGTTCTGTTGTGCTCATGTCATCACCACTTGCTAAACGTTTTCGTCTCTTTTGATAGTCATGACGGCTGGTCTTGTCACTGGACAATTCTTGATCTACGGATGGATCAAGGATGCCCTTGGTGCCCCTAGCGGTGTAGAAATCCACAAGGAGTAAAAACCCTCGGACGTCGGTTTAGGCCTTGATAAAACGTAGACAGATGATGAGGAAGACGCGCCTTGTCTCATTTTGTGTATCCCATGTGTTTCCCTTACATGTAGCTAGATGAATTTTATAATAGATAAACTGACGCAACGAATAGTTCTCCAAGGTACACTTAAAGCCATGATACTGGTCCTTGTCAATCATACACGCGGTTTCTCGAATACAAGGGTGTTCATTCAAGAAGACAAACCGGGGGTCTCGGCAATCCTAAAGATCACCTTTTTAGCACTAACTTTACCATCCTGCAACAACCTCAATCCCTCTTCAACACCGCCAAGTCCATTGGGAATCACTTGATGAGGGTGAGGCTCGAATTCGCCCGTCTGCAACCACCTGGCCATCAATTGGTAGTATGCCAATCCAAAGTCCTTTTCACGATTGCTGCCCTTTTGACACGATCCCACCATCGTCAAGGCGACCGAGAGATCAGGTGTCGACAAGTCTTCCTTGGTCGGGAGCACTCGAGTCGATTTTCCGCCCTTGGCGACGACTTGTCGGATATTGTTCAACGAATCGCCTTCGGAAATAGCATCATAGGCGTGCAAGAGTTGCTTGCCTCCCAGCGCGTCCTTGATCCCTTGAACGACGTTTCCTTTGCGGTAATCCACGATCTTGTCGGCACCCACTGAAGCAGCAAATTCCGAACCTGAACCGGCCACCGCAATGATCGGATGAATGTTGGCGAGCTTGGCGAGCTTGATGGCGTAGGCTCCGACTGCAGAAGAACCACCATAGACGAGCAAGGGGATTTCCGTTTCAGCGGGTTTCAAAGGCGAAGGAAGGCCGAGCTTGTCAAACAATCCAATCGCAGCCGTCATGGCGGCCAGAGGAATGGTAGCAGCTTGCTCAAATGAGATGTTTTTGGGAATCGCAAAGACCAAGTGACGAGGGACGATCGAGTATTCGGCAAACGATCCGTGAGGGTCCATCATGACGTGGAAACCAGCGACCCTGTCCCCAACATGGAATTCAGAGACGTTTGCGCCGAGCTTGGCGACGGTACCGGCCACGTCGTCTCCTGCATTGTGAGGCTTTTCGTACAAGAGAGGGACTGCAATTCCGAGAGTGGTATGAGATGAGCCGTTTAGATTTTAGAACAACCGACACGTCTGAATTCCTTGTCACTCACCTTTCCAGTCCTTGGGGTTGGAGCCACTGACGACGACCTTGATCAAGACTTCATCATCACCAGGTTCACTGATGCCATGTAAGAGCACACGTATCAGTGTTCCGAGCTCGGGGATTCGCGCGGACATGAGCAGCAACTCCAGGAAACTCACGGAATGGCAGAGTCGATAATCTTGACATTGGCAGGCTCGCCCATTTTGCCACTGACGATGGCTTCCTTCATGGTGTTGTTTCCAGACATTTCTTGGGATGTTGTGGTGCAAAAGTGTTTGGTACCGGTAGTGGTGAGAGCTTTGCAAAGAGAGTGTGTATGAGAGGAATAGTTTTACTCCAACTAGCCTGTGTTTCTATTGCACAAGTAGAGGTTTATGTACTCGAGTCTCCCACCAGAATTGACCTCTAGACCTACTTTACAAATCAGGGTTCAAAGGAGCATAGGCCAGCAGCAGCAACCGAGGCACATTGGTCAGAATTTCGACAAGTCGGTTTGCTCGACATTTCGATCGGATGACGAAGCTGTTAGCGCCAGCGTCGGATGACATCATCAGTTGTTTGTCATGGGAGTGGATCACGTGTCAGGCGAGCTTACCACTTGCTTGGTGCACGAATGCTGGTGTACAAGTTTACGACTCATGCCAACTTGTTGTCCATGGATGAAGGGCTCAACTGTTGACAGAGCCATCATGACACGCATGACCAAGCTGTACATTGCGGATCCACATGTTGAGATATGGAAAAAAACTACCCTTGCTACAATGGCTGCAACCAAGACGATCCACTGTACAGATTCACATCGATTTGATCGCTGCCATCATCCCACCGGCCTCGTTCCCATTCCGCCTCCCATCAGGGCATTCAGCAAGGCCTGAGCGTCTTGAGGTTTAGCACTCGCACCACTAGCGGGTGGAGGGGGTACCGTTTGATGGGGTCGTTGTTGCTGTTGTTGCAAAGGGATCAGGGGGTGGTTGGGTAATTGTGTAGGATGCTGACTGAGCATGCCAGCAGTGGGTTGATTTGCGTTAAATGATTGAAAGGGCACAGGTACGGATCCTGCTGGAGGAAGAGGCGGTGGCGGTGGTGGACCCCGGTTTTGTGAGGGCTGGGGAACGAGGTGGGGATTCATTTGTAGAGCAGGAGAATGGGCAGGGTTACCGTTCCACTGCATCAGCGCTGGGTGCGCGGGATACGGACCGATTCCATTGACATGAACAGGCGGTTGACCCGGATGGCCAGGCAGTCCAGGGGCTATGAATGGGTCGACATTTCCAAAAGGCGGCAAAGGTTGGTTGGGAGGCATCGGTTGAGGGATTTGGTTGGGACCAGATGGTCCTGTGGTAGGGACCAAAGGAGTGGCCATGGCAGGCGACACCAAAGCCGGATGGGCATACTGATAGGCAGACGCTTGGGGTGGTGCCATTGGTCTCATAGGCGAGCTCGAGGACATGTTGTTACCGGTGGTCGAACTCGCCATCACACTATCCAACATTGCCTTTCTTCGTGCTTCTCGATCATCGTGCGCTGCTGTCGGGGTCGAGGGTCCATTGGGCACCACCAAAGCAGCAGGTAATTGCTTGGGCGTGGTACTCAGATGGCGGCCTGGACTTGAAGGTTGACAAGCCGCAGCCAATTTGGAGAGGAGTGCTTCACCGGGATGAATGGGCGTACGGGCCGCTGCTGCTGATGGTGTGCGTTCTTGTGATACAGGTAGCGCAGGATTGACCATGGGCGAAGACGTTGAATGCATTTGACCGGACGAGGTTAGAGATGGTTGGATGCTGGGTGCAAGAGCAAGTTTAGCCAAGAGACTTTGCATTGCCTTTTCCTTACTTTGCAAGCCGAGCTCTTGGTCTTGTGATGTTGTAGGGGCGATCGTCGTTGCAGTTGTAGTGGTCGTCTGCATTGTGGATGTAGCTTGCGTACTAGGTGCAGCTGCGTGCTTTGCGTTGGGACTATCACTGGGAGTTGCCGAATTGACCATGAACCTTGCGAATAAGCTGTCCAACGTCTCGCCGCGGTCGTTCCGTTTGGGTTCCGAGGGCATCGTGGTGCTCACGGCGGTGGTTGTTGAATTGAGATGAAGCATGGGAGCCGTTGCGCCACTTATGGCCGCGGTGTCGTTGGGAGCGCGAGGCAAGCTCGATGATTGTTGCTGCAATTGTGCTTGTTCGGCATTGTGGAGTTTAATCCATTGCTTGAGTGGTCTACAATTGACTTTGTTGTCAGTGACGTCCGCCTACAAGATCAGACAGAAAGATACACTCACGCCACAAACGGTGCAACGCCGTAAAACTTGCGCCCACTTCCAACTGACCCCGTCGAATTCTGCTTTGCTTTTTGCTTTTTCCATGTCGGCAAGTCTGTCAACCTAACCCATTCAATGGCCTATGAAATGACACGATGTTAGAGCAATCGATGAGCGGATCAATCAACATGAATTCATCACTCACGCTGATCTCTTTTCTCGTCATGGTCTCGAACAAGGCATCATCTTGAACCCCTTTGACGACAAATAAGACCATTTCCTTTCCGCCCATTGTCACTCGGATGTAATCCCTTGAGTCAATCTTGTCGGAAATATCGTATCCAATCTCTTCGTAAACTTCTCTCGCTGCACACTTGATGGGTTCCTCCTGGGCATTAATTTTGCCTTTGGGGAATCCCCATGAAGCCGATGACTTCCAACCCTTGACGAGAACGCAGTGGGTCAAGCCTGGGTTGAGTAGGATTCCACCACATACGGGAACGCGTTCTTTATACTTCATGAACCGTTCCCACAAGGTCTCTAGGGTACTCGTTGGGGACTGATTAGGTCCGCCTTGTAGCCAGTGAGAGAGAAAGGGCGAGGAGTGAAAGAAGAGGGATGTAAACGACTTGAGATTGTAGGAAGGTAGGTGAGGCGACTCGGTTCGAATGAAGTCTTCATAGAACCAATGTCTGGGAAGATGCGAGTGTACGTGAAGAGAATGGATGTACAGGAGAGAGGAAGAGAGAAGAGAGGAGAGGAGAGATAACTCTGAGACTTGGTCAAGAGGATGGCAGAGAGGGGATAAGTCTCTGGCTCACGCTTGTTCGACCTGGAAGCATATTCGTTCTGGAGATGCCAACTCTTCTTCGGGCAGGTTGAGAATGAAGCGACTAGGAAAGCAAATGTGATCATGGTGAGTAGCCATTGCGAATACTACATGGCTCAAATGAGTCTCACCTTGACAAGTCTTCCAGCACCTCTTCGAGTTCAGAGGAGATTTCGATCACCGCGGCCTTGTTCGAAGCTTGTTGGGATGGATTGCTACCGTAGAGATTGCTCAAATAGGCACCTTCTGGTACTGTCGATATCGTACTTGCATCTTGACCATAACTGAGCGGCGCTGCGATTGGCATACTGTCTTGGGAGAATGTCTGCATGTCCCGTTGAGTGGGCTGTCTCGAACGTGACTTGTTTGACTGAGCTTGCTTATTCTTGTTAGATGCTCGAGGCGACGAGCTATAGGTTGTGGCCATGGTGGTTTATTCGTTTGTCTGGCAAAAGTGGTCAAAGGGGTGGTCGCTATGGAGAGACCTGTATCGATCCAATGTGGGGCCACTTGAAAATGTGGTCTGGTTTGATGCAGTAGATTCCACGTCTTTGCCTCTGGGTTGATGAATGCTGCTTTCCAGTCGCTGTGAATGGTCTATCAGAACACCCTTATCGGATAGTCCATAACCCTACTGTATATGACTACTACCAGTCTACGAGCACTACTGGACAAAACTAAATCCGATTTAGACAGGAATTGGACAAGTATTCCCACTGGAGACGAAAGACTAGAGTGTCAACGCAACACAATTCATTCAAGGATTTACAGACTGCTAACAGGAGCATCAAAATGGCCAAGCCATTGAGTGGACTGACGGGCCTGGCCAGGCGTATGCCCACTGTGAGTCAATACTATCAACGTGCATTGGTGGACAGACCGAATACTGACGAGCTCGCGGTTGCGTGTGTCCCAGGCTGGAACGGTGAGTATCGGCCAATGATGAAACAGAGACATGGCTAATTTCAACTGTGGTTGCGAACGATAGTTGTTTTTGGGAATTGGTATGTACTGTAATCAGATCTACGTGACCAGGCCAGAGCTGATGCGCTGTCGTCCTCGAACCATATCGGAATCATTCATTGACCTCTAGTCATTGGATTAATTCTCACCAAGGTAAGTTAGCTGAAGCCAGTACTGGTGCTTTAGACGATCCGAAATGCTGACATGTGTTGATTCTACTAGCTCTTCACAAGCTCTCCTAGTGTGAGTAAATTGACGACGCAGAGAGATCATTGTCATCTAATGTACCGTCCATGATCACCGTCACATTCCTTAGCAAACGACCGCTTGGACAGGGTGAGTTGAAGAGTATGCAACGCATGTGTGAATTGCCGCAGGCTGACCACCGTTCTACCTGACAGTGGACACTCGAACAGCTTGAGAGCCAACCCAGTCAACTCACGGACGAGTCGAAATACTCAACTACCGTAGGTCCACTGTTATGCTAGCTCGGTGCTTGAAATGTTTGCTTACCTCAAACTGCCAAAACAAAGCTCCCTGACCCAACGTTACCGGGTTCTGGAACTCATTTCGAGTCTCTCTGCACACCACACAAAAGAATGTACGCGAACACCACAAGAAATGTACGCCAACCAAGTTCACAAGCGGTACAAGCCTCTTGTCGGTCACAAGTCATATTCCAGCGGTCGAGGATGGTTTGGTTGGGGTGGCGGTGAAGCTGTCCCCGACACAAGCGGATTCGATTCCATCAGTGACAACACCAACCAAAAACGAAGCCTTCGAGACGTGTTTAGCAGCGGTAGCTCATCCGAACTTCAAGACATGCATCAACGTCGAGGTGACGCCTCGTCCCGCCAGCACAAGTACTTTTTCGCCATCAACTTGTATAACTCATTCGACGTTATCCCGGACTTGTTTGCGACCATGTTCCGGACCGCCGGTGTGCTCGGCTACCACAATGTGTTTGTTTCAATCTACGAAAACGGATCCAACGATCAGACCAAGGCTCTTTTGCGGATATTCGATGCCCTCGCCCGGGTCGTTGGGATGAGGATCATTATCCGAACCTCGATGCGAACGCGTGGTGCTTTCAACCACCGTATCGAATACTTGGCCGAAGTTCGAAACGCCGCCATGGTGCCCCTGCACGAGTTGCGGGACAGCGAGGGCGAGATCTTTGATACTGTCATCTTCATGAACGACATTCTACCCTGTGTCGATGATGTGCTCGAGTTGATCTGGCAGAGTCGAAGGCAAAATGCGGGAATCACGTGTGCGGCCGATTACATGTTTCACGATGATATTGTGAGTAGGCAGGGGATGAGATCATTCCACGGAACGAGCGTTGACGTCTTTTTACTATCCTGTCTTCAGGGTGCTCCCGTGTTTTACGACAACTGGGTCGCAAGAGACATCAACGGTACAGCACTTGAAAATGCTCCCTTTGAGCAGATTTTCCACCACACTGAAAGTGAAAAACGGTTCATGCGACATTTGCCCGTTCAAGGTGTGTACCTCTGATTCTCGCCCGATGTCTAGCTAGCCTACATTCGCTGATGGAAATATTTCTCTTGGCCACCCAGTCCAATCCTGTTGGAACGGTATTGCCGTCCTCGACCCCGCGCCGTTTTACAACCCCCCGCACGTCCGCTTCCGAATGGCCAAACTCTCTGAAGGTGAATGCTCAGCCTCTGAATGTGGTTTGATCTGCAACGACTATTGGAACTCGGGGTACGGGCGAATCATCATGGTCCCCCGTGTCAAGCTTGCCTATGACCGTAGGGTGTATGATATCATCCACCCCGAACGACGTAATTTGACTGCGATCAGGGGATACAAGCGTTTGGGCGGGTTACCAGATGACCCGCATACGGATCCGCAAGACAAGAACTGGTATGGCCCTCACGACCGTTTGTTTTTGGAAGAGGAGGACGATGTCTTGAATTTCCAACCGGGGCCCAAATATGGTGAGCTGGGGTCGTCTTTTTTTTTGTTTTCCACCATGGAGTGAATGTGGCTCACAGACTCATCAATCTCGTCTAGTCTGGTGTTGGGGTTGGGACGGTGCTGGTGATCTTGACGGACCTGATGTGGACCCCATTTGGGAAGAACAGGTGGGTGCTGACAGACTAACTTGTGACGACAAAACGCTCAAGTCAATCTTTGTTGATGATACAGCTGCCAACAACCTATGATCCCGATTCGATTCTCGTCAAGCACGATCGATCGATGCCGGGCGTGTAAAAGCCATGTCTTTTCTCAATCGACTCGTTGTACACACAGGCGTGCATTGAGTTCTGTTGGCCTCTTTATCCGAACGCTCTACATCACTTGACGTGTGTCGCGTTCACCACGGATCCAAGAGCATTGAAAAAACTCCCTGTTCTTCTTCTTTTCTCCCTATGTTGAAGGCGCGATATGTGTAAATTACAGGATCGCAGGATCACCACCATGTACCAGTATAGAGGGCCCCAGGAGGATGATGACAATTGGATGCAGCAATACATGAGACTGTCAGGTTACAAATTTAGAGACACGTCTGGATCGAGGTACAGCCGTCATCATCAAGCTTGCACTTCCTCCATATCGTCGTCGTCGTCATCATCATCATCATCTTCGAACCCAGGGATCGGCGACTCTTGAGGATCCGATTGCTGAGTCTCTTGGGGTTGCGATAAAGGGGATGGTCGGGACGGTGTCGTTTCAGCAGTCACACGGTTCGACGTGTCCGCATCGTCATTGTCGTCATCATCATCATCAGACAAGTCCAAGTTGATGGGCGTCTGTTGACTTGCTCCAGCTTGAGACGAGGTGGCCGAGTGGGTAGCCGTCTTGAGCAATGTGTTGGTGGTGGTGGTAATGGGTGTCGTTGTGGTGGTGGTTGTGGTCGTCGTCGTCGTTGTTGTTGGGGTAGGTTTCGAGAGCGTGGTGGTCGCAGTTGACGGATTGGCTTGTTTTTGTGGTTGACTGGGTATCCGGTCTTGTTTGTCACTCATGGCTGCGTCACCATCGCTATCCACACCTCCTCCGTCCTCTTCATCATCATCGTCTTCCTCATCTTCGTCATCCTCGTCATCATCATAAATCTCTCCCAGTCGCATCTTCCAATCGAAATTGGTTTCCAAGCCTTGCACAATCGATTTCGCCGTGGCCATTCGAACGCCCAACGTATCAATTTGTGCATTCACGTTTTCGTATATCCGAGGGAGCTTGTCTGACCGGTCTTCGACGAGTAATCTCGAGAGGTCTTCATCCGAGACGAACCCCAACGCTTCAGCCCGAGAAGAGGATTCCCCTGCCCACATGGTTTCCAGCTCGGAAGCGTACCAGTCGTACAAGGCTTTCCGTGTCTCGTGGTAGTTTATCTGAGGATGTCTTCGCATGGGTGGGTCTGCTTGATGGTAGATTTGAGCGACGAGTTCGGGAGTGGCACCGACGTGACGGGAAGGATGCACCATGGTGGTTTTTAAAATATTGTGAGCTGGTGGCGAGGCTACTGTCGCCATTGAACTAGCTGCTTGAGAGAACAAGAGTGGGTTTTGGAGCAATGTCGAGAATTCATGGACTTGTGATAGAATAGATTGGTACCATTCCAAAAGGGTAGTCCTAGACAAATGTACCACTAGTATGAGCGATTGGCGGGTCGAACACAAAAAAACGAACACGTTGCTAGTAGCAAGGCTCACCAAGGTAGCATGCTCTGCCTCATGGGATCCCCCACTGGGTCTTGTCCGATGACCATGGCCAGCTCTCCGATTCTATCCCGCAACAAGTCTGCTCGGGCAGCCAGCATTCGGAGCGCGGTAGCATGGCCTTGGAGTCGTGAATCTGGTTTCGCGGTCGTTGGTGGATTGGTACTGCCTGTACCTCCCGGAGTCTGGGTGGCGAGGTGAGATGGAAGTGTCATGGCTGACGATGTTGTCTCTCTGTCGTTGGAGTCTGACAAGATGGTAGTCTTTGGTCCACTTCTATGGTATCCAAGAGTCTTTGTTGATGATGTCATAACGCATAATTCGGTTTTGACCCGTGGACAAACAGACTGCTGTTGGTAAATGGCATGTCCTCTGGTCTCTCCTTCTCGGTCTCACATGGATGGCCTGCACTCGTATTTCAAGAAATGGCATAAAGCAATACAACCCGACCATTATTACACGTACAAAGGAAAAAGATACAAACGTTTGAGCTGGCCCCCGCATGGACATGCCTCGGACACACACTACCATGACTACCTTGTTCCCACCTCTTACACCGCCCATCAAGACCCACTCTACATGTCAATGATACGAAGGTAGATGGCCTTCTGCTTCCGTCGCAACGTCTTTCCGTAAAACCACAAGACCACGGCGGCAGCTTGCATTCCGAGGACGATGATGATGGCGGAGATGGCCCAGAGCCACAAGGGAATGGTGGTGAACCAAGGCGTGAGACCATAGTTCTGCATCAGCAGCGGACACGTTGGGAATCAGTCAAAGCTCGAGCAAACGATTTGAAAAAAAGGAGGGCAAGACTACTCACCACTCCAAATGTCGCACACATGATGGGCAGCAACATGGCAATCAAGTACGGCGCTCCACTTTGTTCGGTCTCGTACAGCGAGTCACGGACCTTGGTAGGTTTGATTGAGTGGAAGGAATCAAAGACGTAGGTGATTGGAATCAATGCTCCCATGGGACCCGTACCAATCACAAGGCCTTGTCCAATGACATAGACAATCCAATGGGCTCCATAGTATGGCCCAAGCCCCATCATGAGCAATCCACCGGGAACAAGGATTGTCAAGGGAATAAGCGTCAAGAGCTTGTGTTCGGGTTCAGAAATACCATTGTTGCGTCTTGCCATGATGACGGTCAACTTGTCGCCCAGCCAACCGACGGCAAGAGTGGAGGGGACGCAAACAATAATGGGAGACACATAGGACAACCCGACGTCTTCGGTGCCCCATTCGTACGGAGGGTAGGACAGGATAGCGGAAGACATTCCATTGGCGGCGTTGAACATGGCTTGGTACCCAGTGTAGATCAAGAGAGCCAGCCAGCTACCATCAGAGGATCATCGAGAGAGGGGTCAATCTCGGCTGCTTTTGAAACTGCTATCCGCCCAGAGTACTCACATGGAAGGTAGCTGCAGCATGAGAAGCGGACGAACAAACGATTTCCACATGATGGGCCAAGCATTGGGCAGGGGCTTGATGAACCTCATCAATCTCTTCAATGGCACCCGTTGGTTTACTGGCCTTTCCGTATCGGCGTGTACAGCGACGACAACCCCGTTGTCACTGGTCCGGACCGCGTTCTTTCTCATTCGAGTCGGCGTCTCTGTTGCCAAGGGACTGACGTCGGCCACTTCTACCACTTGCTCTTGTACTTCTGGGAACTTTTTCTCCGTGCTGTCGGCTTCGTTCCAAGGCGATGAAGCTTCTTGCGTGGTAGGTGAACCAGTCTCGACAATGGTTTCACCGACAATCATCTCGTCCAATGTTCGTTGGTAGTTGGTTTCCTCGAGGAAAAAGAAGCAAATGATAAAGGTGGCCATGCAACACGCAAAACCAAACCAAAAGACTGGACGCCAATCGTTGAGACCTCCGTACATGTAGCCTCCGATCAGAGGGGCGACCAATGCGCCTGCAAACTGAGCGAGAACATAGAGAGACATGGGCAACGCTCTCTCATGGGTGAAGAACTGCCAGACAACATGCTGTCAGCGTTTGCAGTTTGTGAGAATACAAAGAACAACCAACTCACCACGTCCGCCACGGAAATCTCACAAATGGAAAAGGCTGGGGCAAGACAGGCTCCTCGAATCACAGAGTTTCCAATCCATTGCCCACCTCCTTTCAGATTGGCGGCCCAGACGTAGAGGCCGGCTTGGATCAGAATAGTGACCAGGTAGATGGGTCGTTTTCCTACCACCTCGGCGAGGGGATTCAGGAAAAGCGGCGCGATACCGGTCAGCAAAAAGGTATATCCGGTTCCTTGGTTCAACACGTCCAAAGAAATCCCCGTGTCGGTTCCAAAAGGCACAAAGATGGAAAAGATGAGGGCCAGGCAAGATACAACGGTCCATCTGTCATGAGATAGTCGTCAATACCACTATGGGAAAATTCAAATGTCGCACCACTCGACTCACAAGGTAAGACAAGTCATGTGTAGCCATTTTCGCCACCGCGCCCAGTTTAACGGGTCTTCTGGATCTGCACTGGGTTCTGGGATAAGTCGGAGGTCGTGGCTGAACAGCTCAACACGGCCGTCATTGTCGAGCAGTCGTATCGTTCCAGGGGCACCATCAAGTTCTTCAATCATGGTGAGTAGGTACTCAAAGAGTGGCCAAGCGGTGTTCGAGCAGTGTTGTCCAGTGGTTGCTGTATATCAAAAGGTGTGGCTGCTTTGACAGGTCTGTCTGTATGGAAAGCTCGATGACTTGGACATGTTTCTTATATCACTCTTGTCCACTCGTCCACTCTTTGGGTTCATTCCGCTCTGCGAGCGAGGTCAGATGAGTCCCCAGCTGTCTGCGTGCATGTTCACCCCGTTTGCCTCTCTCTCTCTCTCTCTGTGTGCTCGAGCGAGCACTCCCTCGAGTGTGTCTGCATGAGGACGAGATAAATGGGCCCCCGTAATTTCGAGTGTGGAGAGCAAGAGGGAATACCACGACGGTCATGATAGAGCAGGTTGAAATTACGTCCGTCGGGGGTCTTGGTACGCATCCCTTGAGGCGGGGTCTGTGGGGTAATTTACCTCCGTCTCAGCGCGGGGGTGGGTCATTCACCTTGCATCCAATCTCTCTCTCACCAAAAGACTCGGGGACGAGCGAACGATATCATATGCCAAAGAAAGCCTTTGCTCTTTTTTGGCAATGCCGTTTCTATTTCATCCTCGGCGTTTTCTACGATCAAAACATTCCGTAGACTTGTGTCCACTCCTCTAGCCAAGCTTTCCGCCGCTGCCGCTGCTCCCTGCTCCCTGCTGCTCGTTCTGTCCGACAGCTGCTGCTGCCCTCTTGACTCTGGATCTTGGACCAATGGAATAAGTCTCGCCGACTGTTTCCTTTTCCCCTCCCTGTCGATCTCACTCTCATCCCTTGCCCGAGGCCACGGAACGGCCACGTAGTGAGCGAAACAGGGTTGGGATGATCGGACGCCAAGGCTGGTAACAGCGGCGGGAGAGAAGGGGGAGAAGCTTGACGGACAGTGACCTCTATCTTATCGCCATTGTTGAACCCCAAACCTAGTTCTTATCCCAAAGCACTTCCAGGAACATGCTCATCACTTCCCTACCTGATAGAGTTGTCCTCTGCTTTCCCAATAATCTTTCGGTTCTTCCCGCTCAACGCTTTGGACGCTCAAAGAGATCTGTGGACCTGTGGGGGCCTGTGAGTTTGTGACCACTGACCACTGTGTCTGACTCGGGCCCCTGGATCTAGACACCTGACGACCTAGAGACAAACGGGATAAGCAAACGATACAAACCCTTGCGCCCGCTTGACCACTCGAGTCTTTTGGTCAGAGCCTTGACTAGAGGCACTGCTGGGCTGCCATTGCGATATACACGATATACACGATATACACCTTTGATCGCTTGATCGGCCTTCGTTCGTATATACGCCTCGAAATGCTCCGTTCAACTCCCGCCCCCTTGATACCATATACCATATCCCTCGAGTAACACCATTTGTTCATGTGATCGAGCTCCCTATCGATACGATAGACGGTCTATGCAGCTTTGCAGCTATGCAGGGGCCGAGGGTGTAATCACACATGCTTGTCATGCCAAAATCATGTTACGCAGTTGTTGAGCCAAACGAATGATATCCATTCCACTTGACAAACGGTCGTCATTCATACGGGCGGAATCAAACAGTACAAACTGCGGGGGCCAGGCATGTAGCATACTCGTGATACACATTCCGAGTCCAAATGAGTCTCTACGTTGATGTTGGATGCATGAAAAGCCAGCGTACTCGAGTCGATGCTCGAAGCGTCGCCTTGGTCGCATCGGCATGCATGCATCTCATGAGCTGATGACCCTTGTCAATCATCATGGGTATGAAATACTAGTAGTACAGCACGGGACGTAGCAACATAACATCAACTCGACATCTAATGCCTTGCCCTCCCTCCCACCTTTTGTCTGGAACCAACGCTCTTTAAAGATCGATAATGCGCAAATACGCAGCCTTTTGTTGTCTGCGCATAGGCTTGCCGTAAAACCATAGGATGATGGCCGCCACTTGCAAGCCCACTACGATAATGACGGCTGATACGGCCCAAAGCCAGAGGGGAATCTTGGTGAACCAGGGGGTCATGCCATAGTTCTGTTTAGCGGATACACACAACCGCGGTCAGTCGGCTGCTTGGGTGTGCCTCAAAGAACAGAGGGAACAGACTTACCACGCCAAAGGTGATCAGCATGGTCGGTAACAGCATGGCGATCAAGTAGGGTGCTCCATTTTGCTCGGCGTCGAATTCTGATTCCCGGAGTTTGGTGGGTTTGATCGAATGAAACGAATCAAAAATGTAATTGATTGGGATTAGAGCCCCAATGGTTCCTGTACCAATGACCAGCCCTTGACCAATCACATAGACGATCCAGTGCGCTTGATACCATGGACCTAGTCCCATCATGAGTAGTCCGGCAGGGACCAAGATGGTCATGGGTAGCAAGAGTAAAAGCTTGTGTTCAGGTTCGGAAATGCCACCGTTGCGTCGGGCCATGGCGACCGTCAGCTTGTCACCCAACCATCCGACCGAGATGGTGGCCGGCAAGCAGACGATGATGGGGGAAACGTAGGAAAGACCGATATCTTCGGTACCCCATTCGTAGGGAGGGAATGCAAGGATGGCCGAGGCCATTCCATTGCCCACGTTGAACATGGCTTGATATCCTGTGTAGATTAAGACGCTCAACCAGCTGTATCAAACATGATGTCAGCGCAAAAATGTCCGGTTTGGGATCTCAGAGAGACTCACATGGAAGGTAATTGAAGCAATAAAATGGGCTGAAGGGCCCCTTTCCACAGAATAGGCCAAGCGTTGGGAAGCGGTTTCGCAAAGCGCATCAATCTTGTAATAGGAACTCGCTTGGCGATGGGTCGTTCGGTATCCGCATGTACAGCGACCACCACTCCATTCTCTGTCCGTACGGTATTCTTGATCCTTCTTGTCGGCGTTTCCATGGCAAGCGGGCTGACCTCGGCCACTTCGACAACGTGGCCTTGGCCATCGTGAGTATGCTTTTTGGAGCTACTAGACCCGTCTTGCTCTACCTGGGGCGTGCTGGCTTGTTCCGAGTTCATTTCGACTTCATCAATCACAATCTCGCCCAAATTTCGTTGGTACCGACTTTCCTCCATGAACACGAGGCAAAAGAGAAACGTCGCCATGCAGCAAGCAAAACCAAACCAGAAAACAGGTCGCCAGTCGTTTAAGCCACCGTACATGTAACCTCCAATGATAGGGGCTATCAGTGCGCCTGCGAATTGACCCAAGATGAATAGTGACATGGGTAGGGCTCGTTCGTGTTTGAAAAACTGTCAATCCCATGCAAAACGTCAGTCTCTAGACTAGACGATGCAGCTAATGAAAAAAGAGAGCAACTTGCCACATCCGCCACGGAGATTTCACACAGGGAAAACGCCGGCCCCAGACATGCGCCGCGAATGATACAGTTGCCGACCCATTGACCTGGCCCGTTCAAGTTGGCGGCCCAAGCGTAGCATCCCGCCTGAACCAATATGGTGCCCAAATAGATGGGTCGTTTTCCAATGACTTCTGCCAGTGGATTGAGAATGAGGGGAGAGATTCCGGTCATCATGAAAATGTAACCGGTTCCTTGATTTAGTTGATCCAGACTGATCCCCGTGTCCGTTCCAAAGGGCACAAAGATGGAGAATATGAGAGACAGACTGGAGACGCATGTATATCTGGGACAAGGAACAGTGGTTAACATTTTCTTGCTCATGTCACAGGACCGTCACGACATGGTGTCCAAACTTACAATACAAGGCACGAGAGGTTCAAATTTTTACGCCATCTCGCCCAGTTGAGCGGGTCATGAGGGTCTGAGCTTGGCTCTGGGATGAGACGAAGGTCGTACTCGTTGAGCTCGAGATGACCTTGACTGTCCAGCAGCCTGACCGTTCCGGGAGCATTATCAATCTCTTCAATCATGCTGAGCGAGGTTTCAATGGCAGACTAGTACGAGTACGTTCCAAGGTGCCCTTTCTCATCCTCTTCTTTTCCCTCATATATATCTCCCCGGTCTGCTTTCGAGAGAGAGAGAGAGGCCACCACCACCTGTTGCCAAGCAGTTGAGAATGCTATGTACTCTGGCAATCTCGCCTCTTTCTTTGCGATAGCAAGGGGAGGTCTTCGGTGGTTGTCACCTTTTTAAATTTTCTGGTCGAGTCCTCTCTTGCTTTTCTTCGTGTCGTGTGATAGCTTGAAACGGTGCTTTGCTGAAACGTTGTTGATCCCAAACCTTGTCGAGAGATGATGATGAGACCGACAACTGACCGGGTTAGGGACATGGCAGGGTGGCACAGTGGTCGCTGCTATGACAGTCTTGAGCAAACGCAGAGGTTTTATATCTCTCTCGACGAATGGCATCGTGATAAGGTGACTACTACCACTCTCCTGGCTCCAGACCCAAGCAAGCATGCATGGGGACAAGATGGAACGGGACTCGAACCTCCTTGACAGCCACCGGGGACAACGGCGCTACACAGCTAGTAACACATACCTGCTCTGACTTTTATGAGTTGCGGCGGCGGGCAGAAGGTTCCGCCCTCGGTGCAGTCTCTCGGTGCCCCAGCCATCGTTCCATGTGTTTAGAGAGTGTGTATGAGCATGTGAAAGCGGTTGCATTACGAGGCAAATACGCGAGTCACACAACGCAGCCAACAGTAGTAGATACACTAGTAGTAAAGGCACGCAAAATGGAAGGTCTCTCCCTGTCTCTCTACTGGTCTTGTCCATCTTGCCCTTTGAGGAGATACAACCATTGACTTGCAGCTACCTCCCTACCCATCATCCATCCATACATCAGTTTGTAACAATCGTTCAAACCCTCGAGTCGTATGAGCCTGCAGGATACCATGGCCCGCCCGTCTGGCCGTCTCTGCTAGTCATGCGATATGACGACTCTTGTCATTTGGTGTGGTGTGTATGTGCTATAAAATGAACGCTTTTTGCGTTGCGAGCGGACGAGCCGAAATTGACCCGACAGTCAGTCGTTTGCTGGCATGTGACCAAGACACACCTGTTTGGTATCGCAGTCTATCAGAGTCGTATCATCGTATCAGCCCAACGAGATATGAACACGAATGTCCACGTCGAGAGCATCAAAAGCTCAAAGGTCATTCTGGTAGTCGTCTTGCGGCTGTATCAAATATAACAAACATTTTCGACTGGCTCATCTGGCCTTTCCAAAGCGACCCAGCATGTGTCCATCGGCTGGCTGCCTAGTGACCATGATCGAATGCAAACGGTACTTGCAAACCTGTGGCATACGATCCAGCAGCATGTGGACAGGTGTGTACGGCGTTGATAGGACCCACGTAGGGGTGCCTACCTGCCCCTTGCCCAAAAGCAAATTCGAATAAAAGAAGGGATGAGCTGGCATGGCTGCATGCTGGAATCCATGATCCACTCTTCAATTGTACTCTGTTGTGCTTGCCTCGTAGATGCGTAAATGATTTGGAGGATTCCCACGAGAGCTCGCTTATACGTCGCCGGGCAACAAGGTATGAGTATACGAGTATACGAGTTGATCTGTTCATATTCATATGTTCATGCTATGGTAGATACAATTGACTACAAAGATACGACAACCAACCAAGCAGCATCATGATGCATAAGAGTCATGACAAGAACCCACCTCACATTTCCCTTTAGAGATCGATAATACGCGCAGCCTTTTGATACCTCGATGACTTGAACATCATTATTGTCCTGTGTCTTTTTTGGGGAGCTATGGAATCGATCGTCTTGTTCGCGCTCTTCTTGGTCTGGAAACACCCCTCTGTCCGAGCTCAATTCGATTTGGGTGATCGCTGACTCGCCGCCCAAGTTTCGCTCATATGAACTTTCCTCGAGGCAGAACAAGCAAAGAATAAAGGTTGCCATGCTCAAAGCAAAGCCAAACCAAAAGACGGGTCGCCAGTCGTGTGACGATAAAGGTTGCGGGGGGTGAATAAGCCTCCGCCTCGACGTACTTTTGAGGTAGCTAAGTATCTCAGTCATCAGATGGTCCAGTAGGGCAAGCGTTTGGTGGGGTGTATTTCAAAGCACTTGCTTAATCATGAGTAAACTCAAAGTGTCAAGAGGAGGGAGCCACTGGTGTACCGGAGCATTCATTATTCATTCGTGCATGCATATATAATGTATTGATACCATGCATTCCAAGCGGACGAGCCGAGTGATCGAGTGGCCGCCGCCGTCCTGTGATCAATTCCTCTTTATCTTCTGGGGAAAAGAGGTGCAAGAACAACCAAAGTGGAGGGTGTCAAGTCGGCCAAATTGCGCAAGATTCACATTGAGCGTAAATAAGCGAATGCCAACATTTTTTTTTTTTGTTATTCAAATCAAAGCACAGTAGTGTGTCATGACTGAGAATCAGGGTGTGGGGTACCTGCAGCTACCAAGCAAGTAGCTGTTGAACAACGTCAAATGGCTAATGGGCAATTGATGGAAACTCTTCAACTGATGCTCGCGGGATATCTTATCATGTGCGAGATCGAAACTATGGCAGGCAGGCAGGCAGGCAGGCAACGCTGGAAAGATGGAAGAATGGAAGCAACGAGAAGAAAATCAACACTAGTAGATAGAGTGAAGAAACCACAAACACCCCTTATGGATCCACTTTTCGCGACCCAGGAATCGTCACCTCGCTCGGCGACTCGGTAGCATTCGGTGCTGTCTGCAGTAGTACCACTATGATTGAATTCACCACGCTCTAGAGTCTACCCTGTCCATTGACTAGAATACGCCACAAAGCCAAGTCCGTTTTGGGGAAAACGGTCACGCCTGAGGGGTAGAATCGAGATGAGATGGAGGTGGTGAGATGGGGAGCTGATACAAATGGTGGCAAACGGTGAACGTTTGCAATCTCGAGAGTCTGCACAATCACAAGCCATGATGGGCGGGCTACCCTCGCTTGTTTGGCCATGGTAAGAGCATCACACATACAAATGACAATGACGATATTGGCTCATGCATGTCAAGCAGTCAGAAATCAATTCATGACCATCGATATGACGAGCAGGAAAGAACAAGGTAATGTACAAGACCAGTGAGGGACCAGGGAATCATGTGCTCGAGCACGAGACAAGCACAGGGACCCCTTGTCGGTCACCCTCGGATAGTGGGAGGGTGATGGTGAGAAGCCTCCCGCATCGACTAGTATCGAGACCTGGGGTCGTAGCTTCGTTCATCCCGGTAGCTTGCTCCTGCATAAGCAGATGCGCCGCCCCGATCGTACCTGTCGTAACCACCTCGTCGATCATAGTCTCGAGGGTCACGTCGGTCGTCGTCTACCGTGTAGATTTGGTGATATGTTTAGCGTCTGCCATCTCTCGTTGACCGGCCAAACAAAGAACAAAAAAAAAACTTACAACGTCCACCTCGGTCATACCTGTCCCTATCGTCGTACCCACCGCCGTATCCACCGCCTCCGTAGCCACCACCGCCATAGCCACCTCCGTAGCCTCCGCCGTATCCTCCACCGTAGCCGCCACCGCCGCCTCGAGGCGCACCGCCGTATCTTGAGTCATAAGATCGAGGCTCGTAGTACCTGTCACCACCACGTCCACCGCCTGGATGCACGTCACCAGTCTTTGGAGGTCCGTAGTACCTTCCAGGAGTGGGAGTACGAGGTCGAGCTCGTCGAGCCTAGAATTCAGGCGGTGAGACAAGCCCCAAACCAGACAACAAAAGACTCAAAATATTGACTCACATGAGCAACAGTCATGGTCTTGCCCTCAAACTCCTTTCCGGAAAGCTCAGAAATAGCGCGGTTGGCGGAATCAGAGTCCATCATCATGACGAAACCGAAACCTCGGGAATCCTTGGTGTGGGGGTCGTACATGACGGAAGCCTTGTCGACCTGTAAGATGGCAAAAAAGTCTTTGAATATCAAAAGGGATCGCGAGCGAGGTGATGACAGGGAATGGTCAAACTCACGTCCCCGACGGTGCTAAAGTACTTGTGCAAGTCATCTGAAGTCACTTGCGAAGAGAGTCCAGAGACGTGCAGGTTCATGCCAGGGTTGGTAGCTTCGTTGCCTTGCCTGTTGTCCCTGCGAGTCCAAAGAAGACACATACACACCGTTTGTCAGAGATCAAACGGGCGCAATGTGTAAAAATATTATCGAGGCAATGTTTACCTGCCGCGGTCGTCCCTATCGTCCCTCATTCGCTCGTCCCTCGTGTCATTTTGTTGTTGCTCGTTGGAGGGAGCACCGGCAGCAGGTGCCTCTGGTGAATGAGATCGACGGGCTGGGCCCTCGTCGTACCTCTCGTCTTGCTCACGTTCACCTCGATATTCTATGGATGAGAGAGAGAATAGTGGTGCGGGGGCGAGATGTCAGGCATCCAGGACGTCGAGTAACATGTTGTCCAACGGCAGAGGATGGCGCGAGAACAGGCAAGGGAGGAGAGTAGCGAGATGTGTCAGTCGAGGTCAGTCGAAAAAAAGGGCGAGTGTTTGAGAGGCATTAACTGAGCCAGAAAAGGTCGCAGTCGTCAAAATCGAGTACAGCGTGTGTGGTGTCAATTTGACTTTTGGTTGTGTGCGTGTATCGAGACTGACTCGGCACTGGCTGGGCGCTGGGCATTTTGTTCATGGCACGGCTCGACAGTGTGGATCTAGTCGCAGAGGCGACGCTGGTGGGAAGCTGGGCTGGAGGTGACGAGTGAGGAACGTACCGTCGGACATGATTGTTGTTGCAGTGGGAGGAAGATGAATATGCGAGGTGAAGAAGGAGCAAGAATATGTCTAGACTTTGAGTGTTTGAGCAGGGAGCAGCAGCAGGTGGAGTACAACTAGTAGCCCAGTCTAGCTAGTCGCCTTAACAGTCGAGCAGCCTTGAACCAGCGCTTTCTCACGCGTCGCCCTGCCAGCTTTCTCTTGGTCAACTTGATTCAAACTGTTCATGATCTCGTTGAATCACACTGTACTATGTCACACAGAGATGCAGTGATGACGTCCAAGCTGAAAAAGAGTCAAGGACACGAGTGAATTCAGTTACAACACTTGCCCAAGTCGCTCGCCTAGTGTACATGACCAACTGGATGAGCATGGTAACATTGTAAACAAACACCGTTTGTTCAATAGCCAACCGAGGTCAAGCAGTCCAGCTTCTCAAGTGACCTGGCCGCCATCGATAGTGAATAGCACTCTGTCTAGCTGAACAGTTCTAGTACCATGACATTTACTCTGCTGTAATGTTGTGAATGGCAGATGGAGTGACGACTACTGCTTATCCTATAAATACTCTTTCTCAGATGCCGCGTAGAGCGGATAGACCCGCGTGATGGATGGATATAGCAGTGATCAAGGCAGATAGAGAGACAAAGACAAGCTCATCCCTGTCATAGACACACAGTACGCTTGGACTGCCCAGGGTTGCAACTCAGGTCTTGGATAGACCGTCAATACTACACACACACACACGACTCACTTATTGCCAAAATGTCGGCTGGAAGAGCTCGTCAGGAACGATTGCTCGAGCAAGTGTTGCAACAACCAGGAAACAGTGGGTCTGATTCACCACTGACGAAATCAATGACATGGATCTCACACACCCTGCACCACTCTTGAACAGCTCACTGCGCAGATTGCAAGGCAGCAGCACCTCGATGGGCCAGTATCAACTTGGGAGTCTTTGTGTGCGTTCAATGTGCATCGGTGCACCGAAAGTTGGGTACACACAACAGTCGGATCAAAAGTGTGACCATGGAGTGAGTAGTTTACCTTGACTTTGATCGCTCACACTCACCTGTCTGTCTGTACTCACTCATCATTCTTCGTTCAGCACATGGACACGGGAGATGGTGGATACCATGCGAAATATGGGCAACTTGAAAGCCAATGCCATTTACAACCCAGACGAAGTCAGCCATCCTCCACCCACAGATACGTCGAGATTCAGCGAGAGGGACGGCGAACTTGAAAAGTTTATTCGACGCAAGTATGTCGAAGGACGTTTCAAGCAAGCGCCATCTCAACAAAATGTATCATCGACGAGACCTATACCCGCATCATCATCACCTGCTCGAACCTCTAGCAATCCCTTTTACCGATCGACAAGCCCAGGTCGACCTGAGCTCGCCGACGTGGTCGTTTCAAGACCCACTTCAACGGCAAGTCTTCAACCTCCACCGCGCCCAGTCTCCCGGTCCATGTCCACCTCTCCCACACGCTCAAGACCTCGACCAAGCTCGTCTGCCAATCTCGAAATCCCTATACCCATTCTCTCTCACGCTGAATCCGAAGACTATGCGTATCCTTCCAGCAGCGTGCATTCGACTCAAAGCTCGACCGGTGGAGCATCTTCGTCTCATGGCTCATGGGGAAGGCGCAATAAAAAGGTCACTTCGTCGTTGAAACACATGGTCGATGATAATTGGAGCGCACTCGTTGCGTCTTCATCCTCAGAGTCGACTCCGACGGTCGGTCTGACACCCCGAACGCCTCACCCTCCCAATCCATTCCCCAAGTCTCCCAACCGGACCAGCTTTGCATCGACGGTTGGTGCATCGGCACCATCATCTCGTCCGGAGTCGCAAACCACAAACGCAGCGAAAGCCGCCGAGACATCCGACGGGGCTTTTGGTGACTTGTTGGGCTTGGGCAAACAGGATTCGGCGAGTAGATCAAGTACGCTACCGGTCATGGTCCAGCAACAGCAACAACAACAGCAGCAGCAGCTACACCAACACCAACAACAGCAGCAGCAGCAGCAGCAGCAACAGCAACAGCTACAACAGCTACGTCAACAGCAACAACAACAACAACAGCAGCAGGCATTGTCGCATTTGCCTGCATCTCAGCAGACAGCTGGCATGATGAGTAACAATTTCAACAATGTCAACATGAACCATTACACATCAACAGGAACGAATTCCTCAATGCTGGCCCCATTTCCACTGTCGCCACTTAATCGACCTCCATCACAGCATCAAGTTGGCTTTAACAACATGCCCATCAGCCCGGCTCCCATGATTAGTCCACCTACGAGTGCTTACATGGGAGCTGGCGCAAGCATGACAAATGGCTTCAGTGGACTATCCAACATGTCCGGAGGGTTCAACCAGCCCGCAACAACAGGCGGTTTCGGAATGGGTGTGCCAGCCAATGGTATGGGATCACCGTTCCCTCTCTCGGCCACATCGCCCTACTCTACCTTTTCCCAAGCAAGCCCTGGGATACCAAGTGCAAACGCTTCCTACTTTCCTCAGATGCAGCAGCCACAGCAGCAGCAGCAGCAGCAGCAAGTATCAACTCCCCAGCAGAGTGGAGTAGGTCTTGGGGTTCAATACACAGGTATGAATGGTGGTGGGATGCAGTCGCCGGTTGGTCCACAATATGGGATGAACGGAATGAATATGGCCATGGGCCACTCGATGCTTCCCCCTGGTTGGGGAGGACGGTGAACGGGTTTTGCACAATTAGTTTCGTTATAAAACCTAGGTCCTACCATGTCCACATATGCTCATGTGAATGCTGCACCGTTTTACGAAAGAACCACGCCATCTTTCCCGTTACAAAGGTAGTGGATGTGTCATGAATGGATGATTGTGTGGCGCGCTGCTGGCACTCTCTGCATGCTCACGGCAACCGAGCTCACTCCCCATTTCCCGACTCCACGAGAGACTGCAGATAGGGGCCAAGTAGAGACAGGAGTCCTGAATAGGCTTCTGAATGCCTGCAACTCTTTTGGACAAAGTATATTGAGTGACTTTGAAACCATTGACGCTGTCGTTGTATGCGCTTGAAGCCACTCTAGTAGCAACCTGTACCACAACGACAACGACGACGACTGCAGCAGCCTCGCGATACGACCATCTATCTCCTCGGGCAGTCTTGTAACCTCGCCATCTCTCTCTCTCTCTCTCTCTCTCTCTCTCTCTCTCTCCTTTTTTCCATCTGCCAGTAAGCGGGCAGACTTGCAAAGAGGTCGGCCCCCATCGAGTACTGAATTGAAGATTCCACAGAGGGGGAAACCACCACGCACCGACACCACTCCTCCCCCCTTGTCACAAAGACACACGTCGTTGGACCGAATTTGGATCCAACGAAAGCCAACGGACCAGTATAGACAAGTCACTACTTCTATGAACTTCGTCGACCATTCAACGCACGGTTACCATAGACAATCTTCTCCGCACCATTCGAGCTACGATAACAATAATCGTCAACTGGGACGATCCAACCACCAAGTGCCATCGAGACCACAGACGGCTGGAGAGCTGCACTATACCACCAACACTACTACAGACAACACCAGTAGTGCATTCTTGTTGCCCGGGAAGAGCGTCCACCGTCACCACGAAGCCGTGGACCAGCTAGCTCCTCTTACAGGCCTCCAGCAGACGGTCCCATCTGGGTCCACAGGAGCCAGAAGCAGTGGAAGAAGAGGAGAAAATAACACCAGTAGTATTTCCAACAGCCAGCTCGGCGCATTACCGCCAATTCATCCACTCTTGCCCGCCGGCCGCTATACGACGACCACCAACACCTTGTCTTCCTCGTCAAGACCCCAGTTCAGGCAGGTTTCATCCGCCGGCAACCTTTATTACAACAGCAACGGCAGTCCCGGCGTTCAGCAACAGCCACAAGTATCGGGAGGACCAGTCACTCATTTGCCCATTCCGAGCGACTTGTCACCTGTACCAAACTACCGACTCTTGCACCACTACGCTCTTGGGTCCATCCCTGGGTCAGCTGTAGATCCATCTCAACTCGATCTCGACGGCCGGTCGATCAGTCGACACCTCCCTTCGTTGGAAAGCTCGAGAAGCTTGCCCGGAGGAGTACCGGCAGCAGTAGCACCACCACCGCCGCCATTGGTGACGAGGACAAGCAATGCTAGTGTCGCTTTACAGCATCATCATTCTTCACCAATACGAAACCACGCTCAACAAAGCCCTGTCGAGTCTGCTTACTACCCACAGCCACCAGCACCGCCTTCAGGAATCTCTCTTTCAGCATCTCATTCATCATTTCCTGTGAACCAAGAACGTTACTTGCAACCTCAACAGTATCCGTCGTTTCAGCCTTCTCACAGCTACAGCTCGAACCAACAACGGCAACATCTTCATTCCTCTCCCTTTGGTCACGAAGATTCTGTCCGTCGCGATTCCCTTGGCTCAAACCGGTTGCTGACCAACGATTTTGACAGCAACTACCACCCATTTCGACCATTGACAGGCCCCACTTCCCCAAGTGGTGCCACATCGCTTCAATCTCGACCTTCCATCACCATCAACTCGGCACCTTCGCTAGCGGCTTCGGCCGACCCTCTTCGGAGTCGCTATCCCACACCAGGCCTCAAGTACTTGTTACTGCCCGGCACACCTCAAGATCAGATCCCTTCGGAAGACTTTGCATACTCGCTGATTACATCAGAAGAAGCGAGGTATAGAGCAGAACGGCAGATTGCAGGACAAACTGGAGAAGAGTTTGTGTTTGAACCCAGAGAGCCCATAGTGTATGCTGCTCCAGGTTCAACCACGCAATCACAATACGACCCTTGTCCTTCATTGGCTGCACCACCTCCTTCATCGTCTCACCACCACTCGTTGGACCAACCAGGCCCATCAACCTATCAAACACATTACCAGTCTGGTGAAATGTCGGGTCCGCCATCTCTACGCGCATCCCAACGTCGACAAGCTCCTCGGACGGGCGGGATCATATCAGGAAGTAACCGACAGAGCACGAGTCGGTATGCTGAATCTGTTGGCTCCAGGCGTTCCACCGCCACCGTAGGCACGGGCACGGCTCCATACCCCAATGTCCAGGACCTTCCCATCGTTAGGAGTACGAGAGCCAAAGTGTACCGTAAAGACATGGTCACTGTCGACGGGCGAGCGCATAGCGTGACCATTGTCGATGACGATAGTAGCACCGAACCGGGGAGCCATCACCACGCTGCATATGCGGGTCAGAAACGAAAAGTAGGGGGAGCACCTTTGACGTCGACGGCGACGACGCCAGCAGCGCCTGGTGGCGGTGGTGGTGGGCACTTGACGAATGGAATGACAAAGAAACGACGTTTGGGCGAGACAACCTCCAATCTTGGCGACAACATCCTGTTACCCCCTCTGTCAACGCGGCGAACTAGTGCGCGAAACGCCCATACGGGTGGTGGGAGCGTGCTTTCGACATCGACTGTGGGCACGACAGGCACCAACACGTATACGAGTGGCTACCACCAAGACTCAAACGCTCACTACTCTCAAGGGTACGCGACGAGTAATAACAACAATCATTATAATGCACCTCCGGACACGTACGGTCTTTCCGGCGGTCAATATGTAGCCCCCACACAGTCTCGACAACAACAGTACCAGGGGCAGATCCCACCGGCTCAGCATTATCAAGGTCAGCAGCAGCTGCAATCACAACAAGTCGGCGTTGCGCCCACAACGAATGTTGCGAGATCCAACATGATTTTACCACCGGCTGTACCAGGTTCGACCACCGCGACGACGAGTGAGTCAACCGAGCCGCCACCGTGGGACGACAAGGATGGGCATTACGTGATCATTCCAGGTCACTGTATGGGCGAGAATGACAAGTGTGAGTTTGATTTCAAGCCAGATGGCATGACCTTGTATGAAAAACTGATTTCATTCGTCTGAGTGAACAGACAAGATTGTGCGACTGCTCGGGCAAGGAACTTTTGGTAAAGTCGTCGAGGCTCAAGGGGCACGGTCTTTCAAACGTGTGGCAATCAAGATTATTCGAGCAGTACCCAAGTATCGGGAAGCTAGTTCGATTGAGATCCGTGTCTTGAAACGGTTACGAGACAAGGATCCAGACAACCGATAGTATGTGTTTTCCGTGTCTTTCCTACAGATGCCGCGGGTGTATGTGGTTGATGGCTTACGTCCAACTATCAACTGACAGCAAATGCATCTCACTGCTCGAGTTCTTTGATTTTCGGAATCACATTTGTCTCGTCACCCCACTGCTCGGGCAAAGCGTATTTGATTTCCTCAAGGGAAACAAATTTCAGCCGTTTCCCGAAGCTCATATCCAGAGTTTTGCCAAGGATTTGTTGACAAGCCTGAGTTGTAAGTAGGGCTTGCTTGGTTTTCCTGGTGATCCATATGAATGACAGACTTGACTCACCCAAAATCCCAAACAGTCGTGCATTCGCTCAACCTGATTCATACGGATCTCAAGCCGGAAAATATCCTTCTCGTATCCAATGGATATTACACGTTGGGTGAAAGAGTAAGTCGAGGTCTTTTCCAGGTCTCACCATCAAACATGTGAAGCTGATGTTGGGCAACTTGTTTGCGGATTTCAGGTCAAGGGAGCCCATCAAAAGCACATTCTCCGAAATGTCGACATTCGGCTGATTGACTTTGGTAGCGCCACCTTTGACAACGAGTTCCACTCATCGGTGGTATCCACCCGACACTATCGGGCCCCTGAAATCATTCTCGGTCTCGGCTGGTCGTTTCCCTGTGATATGTTCTCGGTCGGATGTATACTCGTCGAATTTTATACCGGAGACGCCTTGTTCCAAACTCACAACAACTTGGAACACTTGGCCATGATGGAAGCCGTCATGGGCAAGATTCCGGCTGTCATGAGCAAGAAAGCCAGAGCGATCAAGGGCGAGTTCTTCAAGGGGACCCAGATTGACTATCCGAACTCGCAGACGACGCGGAATAGTAAGAACTATGTCAAGAAGATGAAAAAGTTGGCGGTGAGTAGGCTTTCAAGCATGCTTGGCATGTTACAATTTGCTCAAGGAAACTCACGCTTGCATCCACATACAGGATATCATTCGACCCAAGGACGATCATCACCTCCAATTTTGCGATCTGATCAAACGGTTATTGGACTGGAATCCTGCCAAACGGATAGCTGTCAATCAAGCTGCTCGCCATCCTTATTTCAAAACGCTTCCGCCACCGCCACCACCCGATCCTGCAGCCACATGAGTACTCGAAATCCATTGCATCCTTTTATTTGGCTGTTTCACTTTTGCTATAATGAATCTCCTCGTGTCACGCCCCTCGGTAATGTCACAGTGTACTACTACATGCCTCGACGAAATCGGCTTCTGAACAAAGTTATAGAATGTTTCATCGCTTGTCTTGCTCCGAAAACCTCCCCATGGGCCGGGCCAACGGGAGATGGGAAATCATAATGAAGAGCAAGATCATGTTACCTCAAACCTCAACGATGATCAACGCCAGCACAGACGACAAGTAGAGTTTGAATCCAATGTACAAATAATCGTTGAATGGGGAATGATCAAAACAAAGATGACAGGTTGTGTCCAATGTATCTGGGGTAGTCGGAAAGCACTCGTCATGGTGTGTATGAGATTGTAATCCGAGATTGTCGTACATGTATGTGGACCGTGCGTGATGAATTGTTCATCGTTCATCATATGCATCCATTTATCCGCATTTCAACGATACCACACAGAACAACCACTCGCACTACATCATTCTCTTTTGTGTTATCGCCTTTCCTGATTGGACACATCTCATTCCCCATGCTTCTCCAACCTGCACCCTTCCCCGGCTTCAGACGGAAAAAGACAGTCGATACCCCACCTGGTGTTTACAATAATGGAGTGACATTGCTCGAAGACCTGGATGCGATTCAGGAAGAGGATGATCACCCTGTAGGTCAGTCCAAATTCTGTCCTTTATTTGTTTTGGTCAATACACTACACCGGATTGCTCAGGACTCATTACTTTTGTGCTTGAACCTGAACAGAACCTGTCACGGCGCCATTGTTGAGCCACGATGCGGCCATGGCGGCTGACAACGGAGCGTTACCTCAGTATGGTGTGTTGGGCCAGGTGCTTCAGACCAGGTACGAGTCCGACTCAAAGATCATTGTTTCATAATTTGAATTCATCTCATGCTTCTTGCTTGATCAGTGCCAAAGGGTTTCCTACTCAACCTCAGGATAAGCGACTATATTGCAACATCAACACACCCTTTACAGCTCTCGGTGAGATTTGACCCTTGCTTCAAAAATGGATCGAGTCCAACCTAGGCTGATATACGATACTCGATTCAATTAGTATGCGGTGTACAAGGCTCAGGAAAGGTGGGTGTCTTGATCAAAAGTGGTAGTGTGGTTGCATACAGAATACTAATATGGTCCATATTAATCGGATTCCACAGTCACACACAATTTCGGTGCTGCTCGAGTCCATGTTGATCCAAGATCGAAGACTCGGACTTTTACCATACCAACTATCAGCTCTCGTGCTTCATTTCGGCGAGTCGGGTTCCACATTTAAACCCTGCGAAGCGACATTTGTAGGACAATGCGAAGACCCTCTCGTTCTTCCGCCCGAAGTCATTGTGCTATGTTCACCGACCAACATCACCAACATCTCAAAGTCGTATACAGCTTTCGGAGGAGGTGCAAAAGTCTATCCACTATATTTCTTGGAAGAAGACATTGATGCAACAAGCTTGTTGTCTCTGATGGCTGTCTCGGAATCAGGACAAATGCCATTGTACATGCACATGGTCATGCAAGTCTTGTCGGATCTTGGGGATACCTACTCTTACTCCAACTTTAAGCGAAAGTTGAGAACGCTATCGTTGGAACCCATTCAAAACAGAATGTTGGACCAGAGGTTGAGTCTACTTGAAAGTTTCTTGTGCAAACGGGACGGGTCAAAATATATTGCCGTCAAGCCTCCTCATCACGCTGTGACGCAACCACTCGAAGGCCGATTCCAACAAGGCCAATTGACGATTGTTGATTTGACCGACCCGTAAGTGGCCTACTTGTATCTCAAGTTGTCCGAAGTTTCGTTGACTGAATGGAATGGGTCAAACAGATTCATCAGCCCGTCATCAGCGTGCTCATTATTCGAAATCGTTCTAAAATTGTACAACAAGACTGAACTCAAGTGTAGCAAGGTGGTCGTTCTGGACGAGGCACACAAGGTGAGCTCGGACCATCAGAGTCGCAGCCATTCAAGTTGATAATCGGCGGCTCATGGACTATCGACATGTTAAGTATCTCAACACGGAAGGTGCAGCCACGTCGGAAGGCTCAAAGAGGTTAACGGACCGACTGCTGGCGTTCACCCGTCAACAAAGACATTTGGCCATGCGAGTCATCATCTCAACGTAAGCTGTCTCATTTTCCCCAAACCATATTGAAGAATGGGATGACTGACCATTCACCCATCACTGCAGGCAAGAACCGACTGTTGTTCCGTCAAGGCAAGTCCTGAGGCCGATTGAAGCAAAACAACGTTGACGATGACCATCTCTTCCCTTGCGTCTCACTCAGTTTGATCGACCTGTGTTCGTTCATTGTGTGCCATCGATTCTTCAGTGCTGGGTGGTTCAACCATTTAGCCAAACATGTCTCTACAGAGCTTGATGCAGAGGCGTTTACGAGAGTTGTCGAGCTGGACGTGAGTCGACATCACAACACACTTTTGCGCTTTGACAATCATTGAGCCGTCTTTTGACAACATGTCTTCTCCCGCACAGCGAGGAGAATGTCTCATCTTTTCACCCACGGCCATCTTTGCGAGGGGCACAATGAACGGAGACCACATGATTGCCTCAGCCTCACACAACGTTAATGGTAGCACCAACGGCCAAGGTGCGTCTGCTGCAGCTTGGGGCGCTCAAGAGGAACAAGAAGACGGAGCGGCAGCTTGGGGTAGCTCAGATTCCAAGGGCAACGCCTGGGGATCAACGCCGATCGGCAACCCTGATGAAGTGCCCGAAGATGGAGGCTGGGGTTCCTTTTTCGAAAAGTCGGCCACGAAGGGCTCATCTGTCCCACCACCACCAACACAATCCAACGGGGCAAATGGAGGGAATAACGACAGTTTTACCGAAGTGGGGCAGCTGGGACGAGGGTATATCGTAGCCAAGACACGAAAGAGGATTACGGATGATGGGGGACGGTCAATCTTTTCGACAGACGAAAAGTTTAGACCCCGGGACTGAAGGGATGTCGCGTGTAGACTTTTTGCTGTTTTCTGGGGGTAATAGCGGTCGCTTTACAATGTTATCGAGGCTCATGCTGCCACGTTGTCACTTGGGAACAACATCAAGTCAGTCGTGCAACGGGTCCCGAGCTGTCCGCAAATTTGCCAGGTGACGCTAGTGTCTTACGTGCAAGTCTCGGCGCCGGGAGTCGATCGCAGCCTTTCAGTCCAGTTTGCACTTTACATACATGTCAACGATTGAGTTCTTGTGCATGAAGCCATGAAGCATCAGGAGACAGTTTACACACGTCTTGTGTTTGATTCCTCTCAACGTTTTGAACCATTCGATCGCAGTCAAAATCATCTACAATACTACTTGGACCAAGCATACAACACGCACCATCCCATCTCCTCCTGTGACGATGTAAAGTGGAGAGAGAGAGAGAGACGGAAGAAGGCAAAAGTGGCTTGTAATAAACAGACGAGGCATTTCCCAGGGGTGTATTGTAGAGAATATTATATTTGATCAAGATAATGAGAAAGGGGGATGACGACCTATCTAGAGACATAACAAGGAGAAGAAGAAGCAAAAAGGCACATCCCTCTTTCTCACGTACGTTTCTAGGCTCGGAGTGAGTCTTGGGTACGTTTGGAAACAGCCCATGGGACCAAAAAAATCGGGGCAAGAGACACAAGGGGCGACGAAGGTGTGTATGTGTGTGCGCGGGATGGGTGTAAGTGGCCTGTTCCAGAGTCTGCCTAGTAGATTAGGTGATGGTGATGACTTGACCGAGAGAGTCCTTGAGCACGACGATATCGCATGGGATGACCTCTCCGTTGTCATAGTATGAGACATGGGTTTGGTCAAGGGGATCAGTTCTGTACATGGGCCACCCGAATGGATTAGCAATACAGTCTATCGTGAGAGATGGTATGTAGACAGAGTTGCTCACCTGATGCCCATCTTTTCCATCCAACTTCGACCCAAAACAACGTCAAAGTTGACTTCTTCGCTGATCATGACCGTGTGCTTTTCGGTCCGGCTTCCCACAGTAATGGGCAGCTTTCCGACATTGACGAGACCGGCGTAACCGTAAGCGCCCATGGCAGACTGAAAAGAGGGGGAGTAGGCACACGAGGTGAGCAAGACCATAGGTATATAGACGTACGAATGGGAGAGAGGCTTACGTTGGGGGGGATGAAACCATTGCGGATAGCAAAAGGCCGAGAAACGTAGACATGCTTGTAGCCGTGCTTGAGAAGCATCCTCACTGGGATCGAGACAACGAGTCAACGTTAACACAACAGACTCGATTTCGTCTTGTGGAGAGAAAAGGGTCTCACCATTCTTGGCACCTCCAATGTTACCCACGACAGTCCTCACACCTCTACCCTCATGGAACGCCTTCCAAGCTCGCTTGTGCCTGTCACCCATACTCTCTCCGGGAATCAAGTCACCATCCTTTTCGTAACCAGAGATGGCACCCGTGTTGGGGTGAACAGACTTGACGCGGGAGGTAGTCGATCGGATCGATCGAGCACCGCGAGACTTGGGTGCAGAAGGTAAAAGGTAATCGGATTGAGAGTGCTGCTGTTGTTGTTGCTGTTGTTGCTGTTGTTGTGGCTGAGACTGCAAAGGCTGCTCCAACTTTGGCTGGGCTTGTCGTTGAGTCTTGGATTGTCCCTTTGACTGCTTGACGCCTTCTTTCTGAGGCCTAGAGTACAGCGAGTTGGAGGACGCGATCGAGGCTCCAGAGGGAGGAGTCAAGTGGAGCGTGATAGAAGGGGTCTTGTCGACGGGGTATCGGTCAAACATGATCTCCAAGTCATCCTCTGATGGAGGAGAGGAAGCCGCAACAGTCCGGTTGCAAAGTCAGCTAGATGAACCGTCTGCTCATTTTGTCTTCGATTACGGCCACTCACCGTCCTGCAAAGTCCATCGTCCACCTTCATACTCGTACTGCAATACTGCTCCATCCCGTCCTTCCTTGACACCCTGCCTGGCCTTTTCATCGAGTCCCGATTTCCGCAACAGTCGGTCGAGGAGAGCCTCGGCGGATTCATCCTCTGTACGTCCAATCCGTCAGTCAAACCCACCAACGAAAGCTGCGAGACGGGACTCACTGCGATAAGGAAGGGCAAACGAGTGGTCTGGGGTGTGCGTGTTGAGAATGAGAGGCATCTTGAATCCTGTCTGTGTGATCCCAACTCTGGCAGTATACTACTAGATGAAACTGAGAAAGAGAAGGCTTGTTTGTCCGTTTCGGGAGGGCGCGCTACGGTTCTCTCATGTGCGTCATCCGTCGGAATCAAATGATACTTTACGTCATCCAAAGCCGTCGCGGATACAAACTGGGCGCTCTGTTCAAAGCGGCTCTGCAAGCAAAGGCGACCTGTTCCAAACAAGCTGTGCTGACAAAGAGGCGATGTGTCCCAAGTCTCTTGTGCCTCCACTCTAGGCTGCTGAGGCTCCGCGCGAATAATTTCAAAAGTTGGCTTATCATTTGGACAAGATCAAGACTGGTAGACGGCAACTTACCATTTTTACCACTAGATACAGCCATCCGACCATCGACCGAGTTAGCATGCCCGACGATTTTATCCTGACCCTCGACTCGGACTCGGAAACCGAAAACGTCCGCCCAACAAGCTCGAAAAGAGCGGCGGCCAAACCGAGCAAACAGGCCAAACCTGAAGAGACTGAAGAGTTTGCGTTGGACAATGAGTTTCAATTGGATTTCTCGAGTTTGGGTGGAAGCAACCTTCGCAAGGGTTTAGCAGATGGAGTGGATTTCTGGGAAGCGGATGACGAGGTCAAGGGTGGAAAACTGGTAAGTCGGTTGTTTGTCAGTTATGGTACGACCACTCACCACTAATGTCTCGGAATGTTCATAACGTGTAGGAGCCATTGAATGTCGATGATATTATTGCTCGACGGACAGGCAAACCCATTCTCTCGCACAAGCAGAGAAAATCGAAATCAAAAGACGAAGAGACTGAAGAAGCTCAAGATAGCGAGCAAGATTCAGACGAGAACATGGAAGCATCGGACGATGAGCTGTCTGAAGACGGCTCAGGTTTTGGAATGGGCGTTCAGAGTGATGCAGAGGATAGTGAAGATGAAGACGATGAAGAAGGCTCGGAACCAAACGACTCGGATCTCGAAGAGTCGGAAGACGAGGCACAAGACGTCGATGTCGATATGAACACATCGGCAGAAGAGGACTCTGATGCTGAGAGCGAACCAGAAACCGCGGCTGAAAAGGCACGCAAAGACGCATTCTTTGGGGCGGATCCGACCATCAAACTTGACAAGGATAACAACGCCATTGATCCTACTCTTCCAACCTCTTTCAACGAAATGAGCCTTTCACGGCCACTCTTGAGAGCTCTCACCGCGCTCAACCTGTCGACACCTACACCTATCCAAGCCCGTTCCATTCCCCTCGCCTTGCTGGGCAGAGATATTCTCGGAAGTGCGGTGACAGGTTCAGGAAAGACGGCTGCTTTCCTCATTCCCATCTTGGAACGACTCCAATATCGAGACCGAAGTAAAGCCGGAGCAGCATGTCGAGTCTTGATCCTCTGCCCCACACGAGAATTAGCTGTTCAGTGTGAGGCTGTTGGAAAATCGCTCGTAGAAAAGTCCGGACTGGATTCGATCCGGTTCGCTCTCTTGGTCGGTGGTCTGTCCTTGAGCGCTCAAGCCCACACGTTGAGAACACTTCCTGACATCCTCATCGCCACTCCGGGAAGATTGATTGATCACATCAACAACTCACCATCCTTTACTCTCTCTGCCTTGGATATCTTGGTCATTGATGAAGCTGACCGAATGCTCGAAGTCGGATTCTCAGAGGAGCTCAACGAGATCATCAGGCATTGCCCCAAGAAACGACAAACCATGTTGTTTTCGGCTACCATGACGGACTCGGTCGATGAGTTGGTCAAGCTGTCGCTCGATCGACCCGTCCGGTGCTTTGTCGACCCCAAACGAGGAACAGCCAAGAATCTGGTGCAAGAATTTGTCCGTATTCGAGGTCGTCTCGCTGACGCCCCTTCCGCGACGGATATGAATGACAAGAATCAAGTTCAAGGAGAAGACAGAGTCAGAGCAGCAACTCTTCTCTCACTGGTGACTCGGACTGTCAAGGACAAGTGCATCATTTTCTTCCGGAGCAAGGCCCTCGCTCATCAAATGAGAATCGTATTCGGACTGTGTGGCGTCAAGGCTGGAGAATTGCATGGAAACTTGACACAAGAGCAGGTGAGTACTTATATTCTTAACTGTGTCTGTCTCGTCCATATCCTCACATGCGATCAAACGTTTATACAGCGTCTCGTGGCTCTTCAAGAATTCAAAAAGGGCAATGTTGATTTCTTGCTCGCCACCGACTTGGCCTCTCGAGGTCTCGACATTAAAGGTGTTGAAACCGTCATCAACTATGACATGCCCGGTCAACTATCGTCCTACACCCACCGAGTCGGTCGAACGGCCCGTGCAGGCCGTAAAGGTCGCTCGATCACGCTTGTCGGAGAGGCCGACCGAAGGATGCTCAAGGCTGCCATCAAGCAAAGTCAGAGTGGTCAGATCCACAACCGAGTCATCCCTTCTACAGTGGTGCAATCGTGTGCCAAGCAGTTGGAAGCGTTGAGAAGTGAAGTCGCCGAGGTGCTCAAGGAAGAAAAGGAGGAAAAAGCTATTAGGCAGGCTGATATGGAAGTCACCAAGGGCAAGAATATGATTGAGCACGAAGAGGAGATCTTTGGACGCCCAAAGAGGACTTGGTTCCAGACTGAAAAGGAAAAACAAAAGGCAAAGGGTGAGTCTGGCACAGAGAGAGAGAGAGAGGGGATGCCCCGTGTGCGTGACCAATGATGGTGGGGCTCATCTTCTTTTCGTAAATTCCACCAGATGCAAGCAAGTCTGCCTACGTGTCCGCTTTCCCTGAAGTCAAGGAGACTAACCGAGACCAGGCCAAAGCCATTGCCAACCAAGTAAGCCCTCTATCGATAACTCTTTGCTCGTTTTCGCTCCCCGTTGACCTCACTCGATCGGATCATTTCAACAGCCCAAACGAGGCAAGTATGAAGGCCTTTCACGAAAACAAACCCGAACCCGAATGGCCCGTGAGCTCGAGGAACAAGAAGGCACCAAACACACGTCTTCGGCATCGATTCGAAACGCCAAGAAATCATCTCGACCGGTCAAGATTACTCAAGCTCAACCCAAAGTAGCGGACGCTAGGTCAAAGCGTAAAAAGGTGTCAAACAGCATGAAGCGAAAAGCGTTGGGCAAGAGCGGGTTTGATACCGATTTGAGTAAACGGGGTGGAGGACGCGAGGGTATGAGAGCTGGGAGGAGCGATGGAGTTGGGTTGGGAGGCAAGAAAAAGGGTGGAAAGGGAGGTGGAAAGGGAAAGGGAAGAAAGTGATCACATGTGCTACGTAATTGTTTTTTCCAGATGCTCTGTAACAAGTCACTCGAGGAATATTCCCTGCCAAGTATATCATATGCCATACAACCAGTGTCTTTGCCCACTCTTTTTCTCGACAAGAGCTAGACCAGCCACCCTCTATACTCTCCTCCGAGCTCCGTGATTCTCGGTCCGGCTTGACCCTCGACGACCGTGGGTTCGTCCCCCGACCGCTCGTCTTGCAGCACCGGCGATCCGTACCTACCTTCGTCCCACTGGACGATAAACTTGTCCACGAGGGGTCGAAGGATCTTGCCACTGAGTGATAACGACGTCACACGGGCCCAGGATTCGACGTAGATGATTTTAGGGGTATGGAGGGAGAGCAGCTGGGCACGCACATGGGAAAAAGAGTGTGATTTCTTCGTGAGTTGATACCATCATGTGGATTGTGACGAGTGACAAATAAAGGCAAGACTCACCCTGGGTAACAGCATGACCAAGACGACGACGACACACGTCCCCGGTCCATTCACAATGAGTAAATCCCATTCGATCCCTCGCCCCCATTTCCCACCGGCCGGCCTGGCACGCTTGTCGTAATGAAAAGACGTCCATAGCGGTTTGACCCACAATAACCATAGCGTGAACCAAAACGAGTACAATGTGGTCCAGATGGACGAAAGGTAGTGTTGGCCGACGCTTCGTGCCCGTGGGAGTTGGATAAATTTGTACCCGTATTCTCGCTCCCCTGTGGGTCGTGGCGAGGTGCTTTTGGTTTTAGTAATACTAGCGGTGGCGGTGAGAATATCGGCTTCGTAGGCGTGGGCTTTGGCGACACTGAGGCTATCCCCCGACGAGTAAATATACGTCCGGGGTGTGAAACGACGAGGGTCGAGGGCTGAAAGTAAACGAAGGGCTTCCCCTGTATGACCACCTGGGGGAATAGGTGACAGAAGGACTTTAGATCAAAAGGCACGATCGAGGCATCAAAAACCAACAATGTCAACTCACCGGACCCAAGGAAAACCGCGACCGATCGTGTCTCTCCATCCCATCCTCTCGAATCTGGACAAGCCTGTGCAGCCTGTGCAGCCTGGTCATTCGGTTTGATAGCCAAACACGAGCGATCAACTCGGTGGGGAACAGCGACCATGACGACCCGTTTTCAAACACACACGCTCGCAGAGGGGGATGAGTAGCTCTCAGGGGGGGAATGGCTATCAACAAGCCGTGGATAAGACAAGTTAAAGTGTATTCACGAGACAGTCGAGAATCAAAGAAAGGGATGCCCGAAAAGTCTGGCGACTTTTACACCGAAGATTGGTCCGAAGAACAGTCAGCAGCGACCATCCATTGAGACATGACCCTCTTTCATACCCATGCTCGAGGCGATCGAGATCAAGAGCCTGCTGTGAATCACAGACCATATCATTGATCCAGTCAGCCACTCGAGATGACAGCGGTTTGCACAAGTAGCCGATATTCAACAGCGGCGAGGTTTTCAACATCTAGTCACGTGCGTGGGTGAATGTGTGTTTTTGCCGTTTTGGGCAATCGAACACGCCTTTCATCGTGCTCTCTCATGCTCTCTCTCATGTATTATGATTGATATCTTGGAATGCGATATTACACACGGATACGATTATATCACTCGACAGCAAAAAGTTTCCGACAGCAGCGTTTACAGCGTGTCCCTTGTAGCGTTTGTTTCTTGATCAACGGCACAGGACAATTCAAAGCAAAACTTGAATTGTCAAGTGTCCAAACGATTTAGCGACTACGAATTCCAGCGAATGATGCGAATTAGTGTTTCACACGGAAAGAGGCACTCTAGCTATGCCCTCATGACCTGGGGTGGGGAGTGTACCCTTCTGGGATAGGAGGAGCGAGACCCTGGTGAACGAGTGGGTGGTCGAGAGAGGGATCAGTGACGTGCGAAGCGGGGACATGAGGTGCGTGGTGCTCCGTGTTCATGCCTCCCAGAGGAGTCTTGTGATCCAGGGGAGATCCAGTGATGCTAGGTCCAGTCGCAGTGGAGGTAGGGACCGAGGCCATGGGGTGGAGAGTACCGTTACCGTTGGTAGGGGGCAACTTTTCGGCCACCGCGTTCTGGAGAGCGGGCTGGTTGACATGCTGAGGGGCAGCAACAGCGACCGGGGCCTTTTCGAGGTTGGACGAGTGGGGGTCAATCTCTCCGGTTTCGGGGTGCTTGACTCCGTCCCGTCCGACCAAGGTCTCTTGTGCGCCCGTCTTGCGAATGTAACGGGCAGTAATGGCGGCGAGCAAGAAAGAGACGAGCATCGATCCAAAGGTAAGCCAAGCAAGAATCACTGTGTGGATTTAATGTGTGTGTCAGGCTGCTGAAGGTTGCAAACTCGAGCAGACTTTGTTTTGCAAAACTCACTGGTGGGGAATGCAAATGTATCCCTGTACTTGAGTGATCGCCTTGTACGGGCCAAGGCAACTCCAATCTCATTGGGGATTCCAGGGACATAGACACCTGCACTTCGCGGGACAATAATAATGGTGGCGCTGTGATCGGCATGGACATGTAAGGACATTTGCCACTCGATGTCATTGCCCGAGATTATTCTACTCACGCAATGGACGAGCCCAACAAGGCAATGGCCAAAAAGACCATGATTCCCTCCTTGATCCTAATCGTCTTGAGCGTTTCTTCTCGTTGAAGCCTGGAAACCACGACAATGGACAAGATGATCTGTTTCGACCCGCCGCCAAGATGACATGCAAGGATCAAGATAAAGTGGATCCGCGGTTAGTCTCCTGACTGTTTCACAATGGCATCGAAGAATGAAAAAATTAAAAAACGTACAGTAAAGATACCAACGAGGGCTGCAAACAAGGTCATGACAATGACCACGGCGAGGACATCGGTGGTCTGGAGCTTGGCTCCATCAATGTTTAACAGATTCTTGACCGTGTGTTTCTGGCGACAAGAACAAGTGAGAATAGGTTTTAACATCTGAGAGGCCAGTACTGCTCACAAGATCGTTTCGCAAAGTAACCAGCTGGACCAAAGCTGTTATAACAATTATAACAAAACAAATGGTCAGCTTGGATGGGTGAGTTGTTGTGAATTCGACGCTTACATCGAATGGCGAGACCAAGGGTTGCGAGACCCAACGCCCCGGTGAGCAAAAAGGCAATCAACCTTGGCCACTTGAGGTATGCATATGCAGGGCGAGAATATTCGTTTGGAGTGAGATATCTGTGCATCTTGGATGTTTGTCAGAGCAAATAAAGACGAGTGTGGAGTGGCTGAATAGGTGAATCTCTCTGTGTCCCTGTGTGGATGTGTGGTCTGACTATATGAGAGAGAGAGAGACGACGACTGGGTTGAAATGGTCGAGTGTGGAAAAAGGGTCCGCATTCTCCGTTCTAGCGCCAAGGTCACGCCGGTCACCACACCAAGCAGAGGGCCCCGCGCGTTACCCCGCCCTCGTCGCTAACAGCTGGCTCTCCTCCCGCCCGCGCCTGCTTCTTCCGCTTCGACGTCAGATTACTTTGCAACTCTTTGCAACTGTCAGTGTCTAGCTGGAACCGGCAAGTCTGGTCAATCGCAGTCACCGGTGGATTCGTAGATTCGTAGATTCGTAGATTGCTCTGGTGTCAGCTGAACTCGTTCACAAGGTCGCTGCACAACAAATCATGCATCTCGAAAACAAACCCAATGTGGCTTGTCTTCACACATTCAAAGATGAACCAGGAGCAAACAGGGCGGACGCGGATACGCGAATCGTGTGTGTTGGTCGTATTCCTGGCTGGTATCGACTGGCAGCATCCCGCTCAATCTCCTCTCTCTCTCTCTCTCTCAACCGGCGGCGACACCATTCTTCATCGACTTCTTTCTTTTCTTTAAGGGCAGCGCGCACCTCTTTGTATCCCCGCTTGAATCGCACATCGCACATTCCATCTGTAAATAGGTTGTGGTCCTTCTAGTGACCTTGCTTGCCAATGCTCAACAGCTCAGCAATGCGCGCTCAATAAGCAAAGTGATTCAGTTGCAGTAGTGTCATGACCTCGCAGCTTGATCCGTTGTTGACCGTTGACCACTAGTGGTCGTAGTGTTCAACGACAACATCCGACCCATGTGAGCATTTTGCATCCTATGACACATGTCCGCTCCCTCTCACTTTCCCCTCACAACTCTTGCCTGCTTGGACACGTTGGTTACTCGTTGGTCAGTCTCCGAGCTCTCGAGTACTCCGAGCCAAGACCGCGGCCAATGCGTGTAATGCGTGGCCCAATGGCATGACGCAAACGTATTTCGCAGGGGTCATTGTCAGCATCTCGAATCCCTGCACTACCCTGTCATCCAACCATCGACGCCATCGCGGAGCCCCCGCAAGGTAGCCGTATTCCTCTTGACCTCGGGCAGCGATGTGAGGAGCTGATGTTATATGCTACATGTCAGTGTGAGAGACATTTGCAGGGGTCAGACCAGTCCTTTTTCAATCCAAAGCCCGCCGCCGCCGTTGGATTTGATCACCAGACTGTGGCTTGGAATGCCAAGCTGAGAATGGAATCAAAAGTGGTTCTTGTCTCTTGAATCTCGAGTACGGTGAACAAGCGGTGAACAAGCGATGAACAAGCTCTCGGGATCTGTGTTGACATGTTGTCGATTGGTGAGAAAGAGAGAGGTTGAGTCTCTCTCAGCCAACCATCAGCTGACCCGACTCTGGCAACAAATGACATGCATTAGGTGTGTACGAGTATGTTGCGTCATTTGTCAATTCGGACAAGGTGGACGATTCAAATCTGTTGGTCACGCGCTCCACATGTTCATCTGCTGCTGCCAGTTGATGATAGAGCGAGCGATAGAGTGTCATATGCAGATAACCCAGTGCAACCCGTGTTATGCCTACTATCGCCGTTGCATCTATTCCTCACATACCGACATTGGCGTTGACCATACGATCGATGGGTGGTGATACCATTTGTGGGACGTTGGACCACACTTGTCAACACACAGTCGTTGAACAACATTTGACCCCGGGTTTCAGGCACTGGGTCAAAAGTAATTATCGAGTTGCTGCATTGCCTGCATCATGTTAATCTTTGCTACGTTGCCTGCAATTCAATCATATTCATCTTTGCTACATTGCCTGCGTCTCAATATTCAGCTCGTACTCTGCAAAATGCCTGCTTCCCAAGTTGCCTCAACCGCCCCTCACTCATCTTTGACCGAGTATGCTGACCGCGTCAAGAAACTGAGGTCACTCAGCTTCCTCGATGCATGCCAGGAAGTCGACGACTTGTACACCAGTGCAAGCGAGGTCCACGGCAGCCTCATTGACCTTTACCAAGACCTTCAGAAATGGATAAAGTCCCACAAACATCTCTTGTGAGCTTCCCCATATCATCTCCAAAAACATTCGCACTGCACCCAGCATGGCTGACATGATCAACCGTCCCAGTTCTGACCCCCAAGCCTACAATGATTTCATCGCCAAACAAGCCACCAAGGTCCTTTTAGCTCAAAGATGCGGGAACCGGTCTCCCGGCACGACCTCGAAGCTCAGGCCAGCTTTAATGATCATTTTCTCTCAATGGGCCCCGCTCGAGACTCCCTCGGGGTTTGCCATCCTCTCGGCGGACCTTGAAGCCCACGTCCTGGCGGCCAAGTGGGTCTTTGCCCTAAGGGACCTCGTGCAGTCGGGGATTTCAAGGGAACAGGCTGAAAAGCGCCTGAGGGCACTTTTGTCTCACCGGGTTGCCACGACCCCCACGCCCCCTCGCAGCACCTGGAGGGACCGCTGGCATCAGACGATCCCGGATGACTTGAAGAGGCTGTTGCAAGAGGTCGCGCCACCAGCTCAACGTGAGTAGTCTTGCCAGCCCAATGATGATGGTGGCTTTTTTTTTTTGGGTCTGACATACGATGTGTCTGTCTATTGCAGCCCCCTCGAGTCCACCTGGGCCGGTCATTGGTGAGTTGCACGGTAATTCCAATGTTGTTTGCGTACCAACGCATGTGTGCACAGAGGAGGAGCTGGAAGACCGTCCAGAACAGGACGGGTCGCGGCCTGCCAAACGTCAAAGGATACAAGCCCCCAACTTGTCTGCCGAGGTCATTCAAGACTCGGATCAAGAGGCCAAATGTGGCCATGGACAGGTTGGGGTTTCGATTGAACAGCCGGCCGGCCAGTCTGATCCGGGGTCCCATCTCCCTCTCCACCTCCTCAACGCCGCCGAAATGGAGCTGGTCGCAAGGATGTGCCGGTATGGCCGCCACTGGCCCGACCAGGCTCGGACAGATGCTGTGACCCGGGGCATCGAGGCCATGGGTGCGGTGGTCCTGCCACAGCACCGCCCTTTAGATCCTCGTTCCCCCGCACCTGCCCGCCCCGTACGTTTTTATCACTCGAGATTCCCACATTTTTCCAAGCCGACTGACCACAAGACTCGCATTTCGTAAATTCAGACCCCAACCACCCCATCGGGGTCATGGTCGTTGACGACCCCACCCCGCCCCGGCGCTGCAGCTCCTGTATGTATCATTCGCTACTTTGTGCCATGCTGAAGCCATTCCACTCACGTCTCATTCATTACAGGATCCGGTAATCAAGCAAGAGAGAGACGGGTAGTTTCACAGGCCGGTGTTGGGTGAGTGTACATGTTTGTGATCGAGTGTGAGCGGCGGGGCAAAGAGGAGTAGAGTTGAGGCTCCCTTGTTTTTGTTTTTGTCCTCGGAATTTCATTTTGTATAAAGAGACTCGATGATCCAATAAAGGTATTATGGCTATCGTTGATAGGAAAGGTGGCGAAATGTTTGCCGTAGTCTGAAAAGCGAGGAGTCATATCGGGATGGGCTTTTGACGAGATTCATTTGCGAGGGGTGCGAGTGCCGCGAGAATACAAAATGGATCAAGATGTGACAACTCTCTCAATCATTGATATATTCCATCATGGTCAAACGAAAAAAAAAACCTAGTCCTTCATGACCGCCCCCCAATCGATCCCCGCATCTTGGCCATATGTCTTTTGCAACCACTCGTTGCACTTTTTGAAATGACCATTGCCCAAGAACCCTCGATGAGCGGAAAGCGGTGAAGGGTGAGTCGACGTCAAAACGTGGTGTTGTTTCTGTTTTGTTTTTACAAGTATTGCGAGAGGGAGTGTGTAAGAAGGGAGCAACGATGAAAAACATTTGGTTCCAAGATTATGAACAGAAAAGCTCACATCTTTGACGATATCCTTGACCAACTTGCCCGCTCCAGCACCCCACGCAAGGAAAACGACTCCCTTGGCGTCCCCTTGGCCTGCTGCTGCTGCTGCCAATCTGTTTTGCACGACTTCGAGCGCACGGCGAGTGAATCGTTCCCACCCGTGGCCACTATGAGAGTTGGCGTTGGCTGCACGGACCGTGAGGCAGGTGTTGAGTAAGAGTACACCTTGTTTGGCCCAACTCGCCAGGTGACTACCGGCACAAACGTCGTGAGGGGGAACGATGAGATGGGGTGAGATCAAGACGTGTCACGGGGGCAGGAAATGAAAAAGGAATAAATCCGCTCACCCGTGCTTGGGGGGTTTAAACGACTCGGGGTATTCAGTCGAGAGCTCCTTGTACATGTTTCTCAACGAAGGTGGAACGGCCACTCCCTTTTTCACCGAAAATGCGAGTCCCTGTGCAAGAGGTATTCGTGAGTTCACAAAGAATTGAATTTCCCCCACTTTCCTATCGAATGATACCGCTTACATGAGCCTGGTTTGGACCCTAGAGGGAAAAACGGGTAATTCAACAATCGTAATCAAAGAGACCAGACCATTGTCGAGACACAAACAACTTACATGGTAAGGATCTTGACCAATAATGACGACTCTGATCCCGTCCAGTGGACAAAACCGAGTCCAAGAGTAGACATCTTCCACTGTGGCATGAGGAGAACCGTCAGTCAAACGTTGACCATTTTGGCGAGAATGTTTTGTTTCATTTTTGAGGACACATACTCGGCGGGTACACCTTGTACTTTGAGGTTTCCGCTTTCAGAAACTTTTTGAGCTACGTGATGGCCCAGACTCGTCAGCGTTCTCCAATAAAACCACGTTGTAACAACTACCTTCGTCAAAAAGAGATACACACCTCTATGAACTCGGGAACGACCATATCGCCTCTCAAGGCAACAAACCAATCATCGCCCATCGATGTCATCTCAGTGGACAGCAGCTCAGACTGCTCGGGTGTCAGTTGTTTGATGAAATCAGCTTTGAGTTCCGCGATGGCGGCGATATGGGCGGCGAGTTGTTGAGGCGTGGCGTTGGCTGTCAACGAGGGGATCGGGCGTGATAGGTTTTCTGCCAGCCCTGGTGGGAGGTTGGTGGGTTGCTTGAGAGATGGTTTGAGGGTAGTCGTTGTCTTGGGGGAGGCTGAAGAATACGAGTAGTCCGAGAAAGAGGTGAACAAGACAAGTCGGCGGGGGGTTCTCATAGCAAGAGCAAACATACAGCTTGCCGTTTTCGTACCAGCAGCGCTTTTCGCTGTCTTGGAGCCCCCGACTGGAGCAAATGCGAGTGTTGTCTGCCCTCCCGGCCCCTTGGAAAGCATCGAGGGAGCAGGGTCCGACTTTTTGGATGGTCCTGTCGTTCGTGTCGACGGCGTACTCGTTGTAACGCTGGTTTCGTCTGGATGCAAGAAGGCGTATTAATGACTGTAACATCCTATTTGGTGAGACAAGACAGGCCGATACATACTTTGAGCGCTTTCTGTCGGGAGCTCCCGTTTCTTCTTGGAAGGCGGCTCTACGCCTGCCTCGGTGGGAGCTGGCCGGCAAAAGCTCACGTCAATGTCAAGAGAAAAAAAAAACACCACAGGCATCCTATGAACGTTTGATCCTCACCATCGTCTCCTGACCTTTTCGTCTCGGTGGTCGGATCGAGCTTTCTCTTTTCAGTAACCTTGGTGTCCATCATTTCGTCGCTAGAAGATTCACTTTCGGGGATTACTGGTTCCATCACTAGAGGCTCAGGTGAAGGATTATGAGGTCCGTATAGTTGCCCTTCCCATTTGTATGCAAGCTTTTCATTCATTTTCTGAGCTGCCTTGGATAACGGTCTAGGTTCCTGCCGAACGAATTTGACCGATCCATCGGGTTCCGTATCTGATCCTGGGTCAGGTATATCAGGCCCGTCATACGAGCTGTCCATTCTTGCGAAAAAGCCCTTGGGGCGTTTGACGGGTTCCCCAGAGCCTTGCTCACGAGTCGAGGCTGTCGGACTTGCCTTGCTTGACTCTTGCCGGATCTCGCTGTCCATTTCCTCGTTTTGGGCACGGGTCTCTGGAGCGGGCGAGGGTGAAGTGAGATCGTGTGGATGAGCAGCACTCTTGCCTGTCGATGAAACTGCTTTGGTCATGGCCGCAAATGTACGTGTATCTACTAGTAGTCTGCCTTTGAAGCAGCTTCTCCACATGTCATTCGGCCAAAACGATACAAACTCCAGTCGATGCAGTCAACTTTGGAAAGTCAAAAGCTGTAAACATGTTCACCGATGGAATATGACGTGTAATCGATCTAGCGGCAGCAAATCAACTAATCGCACATGTCAGCACAAGCAGCTATTGGCACTTGCATTCGAGTCCACACACACCTTGATATCTCATTGACCACCGACTCGTTCACTCAGACCATCACTAGTAGCGGACCAGCACACACCATGGCATTCTTCAACCAGCAACCACCGGCAGGAGCTTCTCCGTACGACCCATCACACCCCTCACTCCAGTTCTATGGCCAACCATCAGGCTCACTAGGAGGTAGTCCAAGCGGCGGATTGTATGCAGGGTACGGTGGAGGAGGAGGTGGCGGTGGTCCAGCACAGTCACCCTACGGTCAGTCTGGACTAGGTGTGGGTGGACCGGCGGGTGGCAGAATGGATCAAATGGGGAATATGAGCGGTGCTTCGTGGTCAGCTGTGGCTTCCGAGGGCAAGTGGTGGCATGCGTTTGGGACCGGAGGACTCGAGGGAGAACCAAGCTTGATGGAAGGTGAGTCATGTCCACACGTTCCCGTAAGCGTCCCTTGTTCACTCGCCGTATTTTTCTCCCACTAGAAATCGGTGTCAAACCATCACATATTCTCGCCAAATCCCTGACAGTGCTCAACCCACTGAGCAAGCCCTCACCCGAGATCATGGACGATGCAGACTTGGCGGGTCCTTTTGTCTTTTGTTTTGGCTTCGCTCTCGTCCTACTCCTGGTGAGTTTATTCCATGTCGTTGACTATCATCGTCACTCGCTCACCAATACGACTTGTCTCGATCAGTCTGGTAAACCCCAATTCTCCTACATTTATGGTGTCGCTCTGCTCGGCACGACTGCCATCTACGCGTTGCTCAACTTGATGAGCGACCGAGGCATCCAAGCGCATACGACAGCAAGTGTACTTGGGTACTGTCTGCTACCCATGGTCGGACTAGGTGGGATCGGGATGGGTGTTGGAATAGAGTGAGTTTGGACGATTTCTTGAGAATATCACAAGCTAGCTCGCGGCCCTAACATGTGTCTGCTGTGCCACGATAGCCACCCGCTAGGCTACCTCTTGTCGATATTCAGTATCGTCTGGTGCACTTACTCGGCCTCGGGAATCTTTACAACAGTGTTGAAAATGGACCACCAAAGGTTACTGGTCGCATATCCCGTCGGTTTACTCTATGGCGTGTTTGCATTATTGAGTATCTTTGGAGTGAAAAAGTAAACGTGTCGTTGGATATGTCCATGTCATACAATGCAGCAGATTCTATTGAGGGAATGATACAACCAGATATGCGAAAACAAGTGTTTGATACAGTCGAGTCTTGTTCGTTGAGTCGTTCACAGCCGGTTCAGTCCGACTGGTCACTGGTATAGTCTACCAGACATTTCTTTTTTGGGTGTAGAGGCATGTCTGTCGTGCCTGCTGCTGTCGTGGGGTCCAGCATTTGATTTGGAGTCCGTTTCGATCTACTTTGTAGGCTCTTGACCCCTATTCTCTCTGACCCGGATGCTTGCCCCGTCCCAAAGGGATGATACCGTTTCAGAGTGTTGTTTCTGAGCGTCGTGGCCGAGAAGTCATTTGTACCTGTGGACCGCCCTTGACGTGCTCGGCTCCACTCCTTGCTACTCTCACTCTCATCGAGTGAATCCAATAGCTTGACTCGTTCTCCCAGTCCGAACCGGTCTCTAATCTCTTGGTCTTTGCGCTCTTTCCCTTCTTGCCGACGCTTCTCTTGACGGTGTCGAGCTCGCAAGTGTTGGGACATGGTATAAGGATCTGATGTTGTGCGATACGAAAGCTTGGCAAGTGCTTCAAGGCGGTCCGACGTGGTGTTCAAGGCTGTCTTTTGATGCGTGTCCTTTTCAAGGGCCGAAAAGGCATCCGGTGGGGGTTCTGACGCGGTCGGTGCCTCGGTGTCTTGATCACAAATGCTTACGTGGTGTGAGCAGGCTGAGAGAGACGGGCGTTGAAAATGGGGAATCAGAGACTCACCATGGACAGCAAACCCTCCGTTTTCTTCAGGATTCCAATCTTGAACTTGTTCTCTTGCCCCTTTTTCCACATGATATTTCGCATTCTGCAATGAACAACTCGGAATTTGAGCATTTGGTGGCTCCCTTCCTGAACATGACTGAAAACTCACTTTGGGATCTGTCCGGATTTCAAACCACCCAGAACATAGGTGACACTTGCACCGAAAGGCATAGATTGGTGTGGAATAGTAGTTGCCAACTTTGCGTTTTTGAGCATTGTATCGGACACCTGCGCCAAGATGGGAGTTGCAATGTCCACACCAAATGTTGAAAGGAAGTTCAAACCTGCACACAAGATACAAAGTCGATTCGTCTGCCTGGCTGAGTCGTGCATATGTAGACTGAGAAGAACTTGAACCCACCTGACGACGAGAATGCCCTTGTCAATATCTTTAGCTCTAACCCCGAGAGCGTGAACTCCGCGGTATTGATTGAGAGACGATGTCTGCCGCGAGTCATAATCTGGAGGATAATACTTGTTGAACCCTTGCATCTTGCGTTTTGGCACGCCATACAACACATGTCACGATTGATCTAGATAATAAGAGCAACTTGATGCATATCGCCAGATGAAAGCACGTGCACATAGTAACGATTACTGAGTGATATTCCCACGGCTCCGGATTTGACCGAATTACGACATCTTATCATGAAATTTCGGATTCCAGTGGTATCTCCTTCGAGAGTGAACAGACATTTGCTTGCGCTCGAGCAGATAGAGTAGCAAGCAGGGCAATGCGGAGACGACTTGCAAAACTCCTTGATTGGTCCGTGAATGGATTCGAGTGGGTACAAACTACACTTGGCCGAACAGAACGATAAACACATGCAAGCTGACAATGTATCGCCTTTGCTTTGCAGAACCATTCTAGCAGTGTTTTCCCTGTGCCAGTTGTTACATGCCACGGCAGGACAGAGCAACGCCCCACCATCCCTCAAACTCGTGGCAAGATTGTACATTGTCTTGTGTACCACCCTGTTCGGCGTCGTGAGAACAATATGGACAGAGCATAGTTTGGAAAATTCAAAGCACAGGGATGACAGCCATGCCGCTGCGGGAGGTGTTTCCCAGCGAGATAGAGTGACAAGGGCAATCACACAGGTCGGATTCATGATCAGTTTGGTCTGGTCTGCCACTCAAAGTCAGCTACAAGTTGTCTTGTCTTGTTTGGTAAGCCTTGCCGAGCAATTCTCGAGAGTTTTGGGCTCGAGCCCATTCGCTTTATGTTCACTTTTGAAAAATAAAAAAAAAACAATCACTGCGCAGTTCTTTCTTGTCCCAATTTCTTTCTTTACAACAAGACGAGATCAAAAGGTCGACAGCTCTGTTCTTCAAGCTACCCTTATTTCATCGTCACTCCTCGTATACTGGGCTTTTCTCCGCAGTACAACACATACCAACAACACGGCTAAACATGAGCTCCCCTCGCTATATCGCATCGACCGACTGGCTGAAATCACCAAGGAATTCACAGGTCCCGTAGTGACAGTTGGCATCAAAGTCCTTGAATACAGTCTCAATCGACTAAATGGACAGACGGTGAAGTCGCGGGTCGACTCCCATCCTACTTTCGATATTGAAGCCAAAGTCAGTCGTTTTTCACTGTTTCGAGACATCAGGTCAAACAGGCGGTGGACTGACGCTTTGTCCCGAACCATGTCAGATCAGGATCTTGATGTCTCTTATACCCTTGGTGTTATTCTCTCCACTCGTAATACCGTCAATACATCAAGCCCTCTTTCTTTTGGTCACATCCGCCACCATTGTCCTTGCTCCTCCCCGAATCTTTTCATTCCAACACTCAAAATACTCCAACGAGGACCAATCAAGCAGCGCTCTGCGCATCGCCATCGAACTCTCTGTGACGTACCTCGTTCTCGGCCTGGCTCGACGTGATTACATCACATGGAATCCCCTTGCGTCTGTCGGATTGCTGTCTATCGCCATCTTGTGCAGCTGGCCCGGATCATCGGCGGATCGTGACAGGACTCTGGCATTATCAAGGGATCCATCCAGCAATGATGTTCATCTCAAGACTCTGACATCACCAAGGGGGCAATCGATTGATGACACTGATGTCTCTCGTCATGGTACACTATACAATCGCTTGAGCTCGAGAATCGCCACTATTCGGACAGAGAGTGTTCTCGGTTCAGCTGCAAGTGCGAACAGAATGCAAAGATTGTTGGCTACTGTCTCTCTAATCCTCAGCGTGATTCTTTTTCGTTTTCAAAAACCAAGCGTATCGTTGGAAACGTTGGACGGCCACCTCCATGCAGGAGACAGTCTGGGAATCGTGCGTGGCCCATATTGGGAACCCCATGTGGACGTCGAGCTGTGAGCCATTCCACCCATGCCACCCACCCCTGCTCCTCCCAAACCCTAAAACCACTTTCCCACAGCGCCATTGCACTCTACAATGAACCCGTTGGCCTAGTTACCCATACCATCTCCACGGTTCAGCGGTATTTGCCCTTTTGGGCCAAGACACGAGTTACCATTTACGCAAAGGACATTGCACCGGATGATTATAATGGACTGAACAAAATGTTGGTCGAATCTGGGGCAGATGAAGTGGTTAGTCTGCCCAACCTAGGCAGAGAAGGCGAGACGTATCTGGTGAGCCGGTGTTGCCACGAGTAATTTTATAAAAAACGTGCAAAACCTGACCTTTGGCCACTTTCACCCCGGCAGCAACATATCATCCGACACTACCATAGCACCACGACGCCATTAGCATCCCACACCATCTTCCTACAACCTCACCTGGTAGATGAATGGATCGCCATTCCTCGACTCAAGCGACTCTCATCCGATCTCGGGTTCGTTTCGCTCGGGTGGTATCTCAATGCAACGTGTCCAGATGATGGAGGTCATGTTGATGCGGATGGAGTGTCGTTTCCAAGGATTGCCCAAGTTTATAGCATGTTTCGAAAAGATTTTTGCCCTCCCACTGGGTTTACCGTGAGCACCCACACATACTTTTCTCCTTCTCTTGCTCTTTTCGCAACGCCCCGAATGAGCTACACGGTCATTGATATAAAGCTCTTGTGATTGACTCACAGATCACTTATAAAGGGCAGTTCGTCGTGTCAAGAAAACGTATACTTGAGAACCCACTCGAGACATACCAAAACTTATTGAAATACTTTTCTGCCGAACCGGGTTCAAATAATTCCAAAGCCTGGATCTGGAATCCTAATGAAGGATGGTGGAACAGTGAGCCATCGAATCCGACCCACGGTGCGTCCGCTGTACTTGTTGTGGAATCATGCTTGACACAATGAAAGCCCCTTGTGATGCTCATTCGACGGTCTCTCCTTTTCTAGGACATTGGTTGGAACGAGCTTGGCCTGCGATTTTCAACTGTATGGATGTCAGTGTGGCCCTCGACTGTGCGAGCTCAAGTGGGCGACACTGCGAGTGCCGTGATGCACTCGTGTGATCTTTTCCGATCGAGACGCAATATTGCATGATCATGATTCAAATCAATCACAGACGTGTGGAGCTGGGGAATCTCATGCAATGCTCAGTCTCCATATGATTGAACCATGCAATGCTCATTTCATAGGATTAAATCACACGCGTTGACAATGACCTATACAGTCTTTTGTTGCTTGTCTTGTTGCTCGTCTTGTTGCTCGTCTTGTTGCTCGTCTTGTTGCTCGTCTTGTTGCTCGTCTTGTTGCTTCTCTTGTTGATTGTCTTGTCGCCTGTGCCATGAAGCAGGGTAGCCTGGAACCTTGTCCCGGCGGGCCGTTGTCGTAGCGGCCTTTGCTACCCGGGAAAGTCGCCGCATTTGGGTCTTTTCTTTACGTTTCTCAATGTAACGTCTGTCAAGAGGCGCTCGGTGGTCGATCAACGAGTTTTCGTTCTGCGTGTTACAACAACGTTGTAGGATCAGCTAGAGAAAAGCGAGTTCGAGAGTCTAGCAGCTTGATACTTACGTTGGCCTCCTCGACCATTCGGTCCAACACGTCCGATAACCACTTTCGGTTCATCAAAGCATTTTCAAACCTAGCTTCACTCATGTAAATCCAACCAGCCTTGTCATTTTTCCACTCTGGCAAGCCTTCTCTGTATTCCATTGGAGTCTCAATGTCCTGAGGGTCAATGTATCGATTGCCGGCCAAGAGTTGGAACCGCTTGACGGCTTCTGGCGTCTTGAGAGGCAGCCTTGAAATGGGGACTCGCAGACCGTACTTGATCAATGGCTTGACCATCCTGTCTTTTTCGATGGGCTTGGGCATGTGAGTGTATTCACAGTATTGAACGTTGGGGTTGGGTGGTTGAAACTTGTATTGTTTGCCTCGTTCTGTGTCCCCACCCGCAAGAGCGGTCAGAGGTTCAGCTTTCACCGACCAAAGACGACCTACCCCATAGGATCGGCTGGCAGACTCACCTTGAAGCGCACGACGGTCCTGCTCAATCTTGATCAAGGGTTCAATCTTTCCCCTCTGCTCAAAGATGCCGAGCAGAGCTGCAGTAGGGATTTCGTCAAACTTGAATTCGGCTGAGTGCATAATGTCAAACGGATCCCTGGGTAAGAATCCAGGTTGAGCCTCTGCCCGCAAGGCGGAAGTGGAAAGCAGTCTACGCCCGAGTATCCTCAATGTCGGTGTGTTCATCTTGTGTGATATGCCCAATGGTGGTCGTGTAGCCCATAGATTTTGACATGAGTTATCGATACTTTGTGGTCTCTATCTGGGGGGTGAAAAGAGGATTCCGAAGGGGCAGGATCCGCCGCGTTGTTTACAATGTGAATCGTCTTTTACTGCTAGCCAATGTAGAGTAGCTCCCTATTCATCATCAGATCTTGATTTCATTGTCTCAACCATTGAATCCAGTGGCCAACTCGACTGGAAACTACTCAATGTTGGTCAACAGTCTGGCCAATGGCAGGTGTAGAACCATCGACTGGCTCAAGTATCCACAAAACATCTTTCCCATGACGACTTTACCGATGGCTTCCAAACGTCCAGCTCGACTCGTCCAAACACCCTGGTACGAACATGACATGGAACCCGTCTCGCCAACAGAAGAGGAACTTGCATATATTGCACAAGATATTGCAGAGCAACGTGCAAAGCATCATGACTCGCAAGAATCGGTCAATCGATCAACGACGGAGACTTGCAATACGACGGAAAGCATGGTCAACAATGAACATGTCTACAAGCGGCGCAGAATAAATGTCGGCACAAGTGGCATTGGGACAAGGATATCGATGAGCAGTGAATTCACACTGTTTCGTCGAAGAATGATGAGCACTGCTGCAAAGCCTAGAAGAGCAAACTCGATGGACGCACCAGCCAGTGCGCCAAGCGGCACCGATCCGAAGCCATCGCAAGCTAAAGTTATGTCGGTATCCCCAAAATCTCCTGCTAGGAAAACAAGATTCCCGAGCCCGAAAGCCTCGCCTCCATCACCAAAGGCTCCGAATGTATCAAAAAGGCCAAAGCCAAAATCTCCTCAAGTATCGACCTCCCCTAAAAAGCCAAAGCGGGCCTCCCCTAAAAGGACTGTTTCGCCTCCAAGCCCCAAGACCCAAATCAAAAACTCATCAGACGATGAAATTCCAATCTTACTCAAAGCCAAAGAATGGTCAGCCTCAATGAAAAAGGCTGGGCTCTCGACCTCTAGATCCGACAAGAAAGCAAAGCCAGGGCCCAAAGCAGGAGGATCACGTCAAATCAGTCCCAAAGAGTCGGGCAATGGGCCCCCTCGCGCTCCTCTTTTCTCGTACGAAACATACAAGTCGCCCACAAATTCTCCCTTTCAATACAAGATGCCCACCATTGTGTACGCACAATGCGTCAGCCGAGCCAACAAGGCGATCAAAAAGCTTCAAGGTCCAGTGATTGCGTTTGACATGGAGTGGCCTGTATTGGCATTCATGAGCCCAAAAAAGCGAAAGAAGCGAACCGAAGAAACGGCTCTCGTGCAGCTCTACGATGGACATATGGTGGTGCTGATTCAATTATCTCATATCTATCCGAGAGTGTTACCAGTGAAGCTTGTCCAACTCTTGCAATCACCTGTGCACTACAAAGTCGGTGTTGGCATTCATGGTGCGTAAACCTCTTATCTCCATGTCGAGATGTCACAGCAAGAGTTTACAATCCCATTGTTTTTCAATCCACTCGCACAGCTGATTTGAAGAAACTCTGCAAGGATTATCCAAAACAACTATCACATCCCTCGGTCCCAGCCCCGCAAGGCCTCCTTGAGCTTTCACGCGTCACCAAGGCCATTCATCCCAGCATTTTCAAAGACTCAACCTCGTCCTTGATTTCACTCGGCAACTTGTGCCGTGAGTATACTGGACTCGAAATGAAAAAGGAAAAAAGAATTCGATTGAGTGACTGGGCGGGCACCTTGTGGCCCCAAATGAGGGAGTGTGAGTGACCACCGCATTGTATGGCTGACACGGTCAAAGTTGACAGCTTAACTTTTGGTACCTGTTTTCTTGCTGATCGACATTGAGGGCAGACGCCATCAATGACGTTGTCAGTACGATTATCATTCACGAACATCTCAAGCACATGTCAGAGCGCCTTGGGATGAAATACGACCCCGCAACGTTTGTCAATGAACGCATGATTTCCGCACCACCGCCACCACCCGACCCGGCCCTTTTGCCGCCCTTGCCCTTGTCGTAGGGAGAGGAATGGCGAGGCGATGGCAACGCCCTTGCAAGTTGTATTATATTTGCATGTTGTATCACAACGTTCTAGAGCAAGATGACATACAGCCACAGAATCATGAATCGCAGCTGTCATTTACGCTTCATCTCTATCCCCCCTCCGGCTAGTCCTCATCGTCGTCCTCATCATCCTCTTCGCCATCCTGAAGCCCACCGCAGTACTCGAGGTAATTTCCGTTACTCGTGGCAAACTCTTGACTCTTGAGGAATTCATTCAACGTACACGCTCCGTGTTCGGCGTATTGAGAAGTGCCACAAGAAGAGTTGACAGGGAGCATAGGCATGTCGCTGTTGTTGTGGGTGATTTAAAGTGAGGTGTCGAGTGTGTCCTGAGTGAGAATGACCGTGCATTGAATAGTCGGAAAAAAACAAAAGACAACTTACTTGAGTAAGACTCTGACGAGGTCAGGTTTATCTTGACGAGACGAAACCAGTCGCTCGAATACAAGACTGGCGCCAAAGGGGATAAACTTGCCTTGGTCGTACTGAGCATTGCCTACCCCGGGAAAGGTGGTCGGGACGGGCTTTTGAAGCTGTATTCGAGTAGGCGAAAGCATAAGGAGCGAGCCGAGGAGAGATGCCTCAAGAATGGAGGGGTTAAAAACTCACGTAGAGGACACGAAGGGTGGTTAGGATCTTGACGATATTGTTATCATGAGAGAGATCCTGTCATTCAATATCCAATCCCTTGATCAGTTTTCGAGACCATGATGGCAAGTTACCCGAGACAAAAGGCCGGGGACTCACCAAAAACATTCGCTCGCCTCCCCTGGGGAACGTGGCCGGGTCCGCATCCAAGGTGCGATTGGTGTTGGTTTCATCCTCGACCGACGAGTCGGTCAACCTGGCAATAAGCTCATTGACCCAGCCAATCTATGATAACCACCAAAATGAATCAACACCACTCTTGCAACGATGGTGATTTGTCCCACTTACACCAATGTTCTCGCTGACTTTGTTCCCCTGACCCTTTTCATAATATTTCTTCACGTCATAGACGTAGGAATACCGGCTCCACATTTCCTCTTCAAGCTCGTCTCCGAGATCCTGAAACACGTCACACCACGGACTCCACGATTGGGCTTGGGATTCGGTGCGGTCGGCCGCCTCGGGGCTCATGCCGATCTGAGATTCAAACCCACAGAGACTGAGTAAATGGACGGCATTCTTGGCTTTCAGCTCTTTGGCGGCTTTGGGCCCGAGCTTTTGAACGAGATGAGCGGCGACGACGTGGTCGTAAAAGTCATTGTTTCGGTACGCTTTACGTAGTTCTTTGCCCTCTTTGGCTGCCTTGTCAAAGCTGGAAGGGGGGTGGTGCATTTTTGAGGGGTATGAGTGTCAACAATGAGAACAGAACAAGAAGATGGGCGCTTACGGAGAGTCTTTGACTTCACATTCCTTTGCTTCCAAGGTGTTGTTTTCGTGCTGTGAACGCGGACATCATCAGTCAAATGCTGTATCATGAGCTATGAGATCCCAACTTGCAGTCTTTTCGGGAATCACAACATCAAGCCGAGGCAGCTTGTCAGACGACACTACTTGAAACGGCTCATTGTGAAAGGCCTGAATAGTTGCATAGAGATCAGTCATGAAATCAACGAGAGAGGAGATGCGGCCAATCTTACATTGAGCATGTAGCCACCCGTGTCCACCACTCGTTGCGAGTCGGCAGCTCGAGTAAAGACGTTGGAGGCCAAGTCTGGGTATCTCTCCCCATAGACGCGACCAAACGTGTCCGCCCTGTGTGTATAACGCACAAACCAACTTGATCAGCAAATATCAGAAACACTGAACACAGATAGAAAAGACTACTTGCATTTCCTTGCCGCCATCACTGAGCGCACCTGGCAAACCCTTGTCCTCCCAGCTCTTGATTTTCTTGATATACTCTTCAAGTTCGTTCTTGTCGTCACTCCAAGGCAGCTTGTCGATCTTGTCGAGAGCCTCGAGAATTTTCCCATGGGAGCTCTTGGAAGGGTATCTAGCCGTATGACGTTGGAGCTATTGACAGGTTTCAGGTCAAGAGGTTATTATGAAAAGACTTGCACAGTGAAAGAGTAAAGGTGAGACACACAATCGTGACCTGATTCAAGTCGTATCCGTTCTGCGACTTCCAGTCATTCCACTGCTCTTGATTTTGCGCATACGTGTCCTCATCCGGAAGAAAAGGCGAGTAAGGGCCTTGGAGTTTGATGATCCTTTTCTGTCTCTCCGTCAAATTTGAAGGAGACGTGGGGAATGTGGAAAGAGGCGACTCTTGCCTCTGAACCAACGAGTCTTTGACCAAGGGGGCTGCAGAGACAATGACATTGTCTAGCTGGCAAAAGGTTCCCACTGATAAGCTGACGAGTATGGCGAGCAGAATGTACGTCATTCGATAAGTGTTTGTGCGAGAGTGCGAGGGGGCAGACTGCTCCAGGACTAAATGACTGCCTCCCTTGCCCGTCAAAGTTCTATCAAAGTGGTATACGTGGACTGTCAGGGTCTTGGAAATAAACGACAAGGGTAGACTGTCGGACCTTCAACGTACTTTTCCATCATGTCGATTGACGAGTTTGTGTCTGTAAACTCAAGAAAAAGTTGAGTGATTTGACCAACGACCGTACTCCGACTGGAGCAAGATACGTCGCTGGCCTTTTATCCAGACTGTTATGCCTGCCATGACCCAAAAAAGTGACAAGGTGGTGGAATGATAATGGTTCCGCTAATACCACAAACGTTTGAAACCTTGTCTGATAATCATCATGACTCTTAGCGCCGCGAGTAAATCCCCGAGAAATTCTCCGAGTGGGTGAGACTTGACGCGGACCTTGATGACCTCCACTTGGTCTATAAGATGCATCTATACTAGATGATAGAGTAAAGAGAACAAGGTCGTCAGACAACACCAGAGCCCCTCAGCGGACACTACCATTATATTGTGATTGACACGACAACACCATGGACACCAACAAAGCTGGTATTGTACCCACGTCTGGAGAAAATGGGCTCACCATCAACCTGTAAGTCTCTGGTCATACCATCTACCAGTGTGTGACCATGTCATTGACAACGTACTGATGACTCTCACATATACACACACACTCTCTCTTCCATCGCTCAGACACCCGCTCGCCATTCTCAACATCTCAGAACACCACATGCGGGACACGCTACATCAACAAGTCGCAAGTAAAGGCGAGTTTGACGCCCACGTACACGATTCGTCATCCAGTCGACTTTTGACTAAACTTTCCATCCCTTCCTCTTCCTCTCCTGTTCACAGCGGTTGGAGTGCTTTTGGGAACACAAGACGGTCGGCAAGTCTCCATTGTAAACACCTTTGAACTGAAACTATCCAAAGAAGATGTCGATATGGATACGTCAAGCTCAACGGGCGGTGGTGGTGGTGGTGGTGGTGGTAGTCGATGGACGTATGATCGAGCTTTCATGGACAAGCGACGGGCTCAATGTAAGCCAAACTTGTCCAAGACAGGGATTCACATGGATGCTCATTCATATCGCATGACTAGACCAAGAAGTTTTTCCAACACTAGAGGTGCTCGGATGGTACTCAATTGGTACACAACCATCCGAAGCAGATGTGGCGTTGCATCAACAGGTGAGAGAGCTCGTGCAAGAAGAGCGGGTCAAACCCTATTGATATAACCGGCCCTGTCTCCAGTTCTTCAATGTCCTCGAGAACCCGCTGTTTGTCCTACTCACCCCACCGGAACCCAATCAATCAAGTACATCATCACCGGACCTGCCCCTCAAAATCTACGAGTCGGCTCTGGGCACCGGTGAAGTGGTCGTTCAAGAAACTGACGAATCGACAATGACCGGTGCAACAACATCGTCAACACCCACTGTGAATCCCTCAAGCAAGTTTGTAGAGCTTCCGTACAACGTACAGACAGGCGAAGCCGAGAGGATTGCCGTGGATGGAGCCGCCAAAGCTGTTCCAGGATCTGCGTTGGGTGGCGGAGGCCGTGGAGGCGAGACAGTCAATGATGGACGTGAGTAACGGTGTCATTGTTCCAACTGTATGACAATACTCATCATGGTCGTGATGACTAGTGGTGGCGCATTTGAATTCGCAAAGGAATGCCATTACCATGTTGTATGACCGAATGATGGTCTTGTTGGACTATGTGAATCAGGTGGAAATGGGTAGGTCTCTGCTGCCGGTCCGAGCTGCCGACTCTACCGGCCCCTCCGTACCGGTTGCTCACCTTTGACGATTTGACGACTTTTTTACTTATTATTTCCAGGTACAGCTCAAGTGGATCATCAGGTATTGCGGCAAATCTCATCTGTCGTGTCGACGTTGCCTGTCATGAGCGATGTAGGCTTCCAAAAGGCATTTTCTGCTGTGCGTTTTGCCACTTTTTTTTCTTGTCAGTGAAACGTTGCCTAACCATGGACGTGGTGTTTGGTACCCCCAGGAGTATGCGGATACCCAGTTGACGACGTACATGGCTAACCTGACCAAACAAATGGCTGTACTGAATGATGTGAGTTTTGACCTGTGCTCACGTCATTTGATCAGGGGATTTACATTATTGACAAATGTCGAGCTGTATATTACACAGTTGACTGACAAATTTGCCATGATATACGAGTCACGGAATGTCGAGATGATGCCGGGTGGTGGTGGAATGGGGATGGGGATGGGAGATGGGATGGGTGGTCGAAGGCATGGACCCACACCGGGTGGAGCTGCTGCATATCGCGGTGGCGCGGGGAGTAGTAGTGGTCGTGGCCGAGGCAGAGCCAAAAAGCAAGTACCGACATGAACACCAGAGTAGCATAATGGCATCACTTGTAGGTAGTAGTGTATACGAATGGGGCAAAATTCATCTTACCATTGTGGATCGTTGACTCGACCTCCCCAAGAATCGCTCAGACTATCGAGTATCTACCCAGTTTACCTAGGAGTGGGTGGAATGCGGCTTCGCTTATCGCGGGCTGAGCGAGTCACTGCAGCTGATTCGCGCGGCTTTCCTGCCCAGATTTAAGACCCCCATTAAGGCCACATTAAGGCCACATTAACCCTGGCCGAGCAGATAAAGCCACATTAAGGCCACATTAAGCCAGGAATTAATGGCCCTCCCTTGCTGACGACGCATCCATTGCTTTTTTAGATGACATTTATACTCGTCGGCCAGAAGCAGCCGTCATTTCAGTAGCTACAGGGCTTCAGTTGTTGATTGGTAGGCAACCCCGTTTTGGAATCATGTCTCGTCATCTAGGTGAGTAGGTGTGACCTTGTCTTTGGCTTCTCCCTACCTCCCTCTTGTCACCCTCGTGTGCCCCCTCTTTCGGCCCTTTCGGAGCAAACCTCTACTGCTAAAGGGGGTCGGTGGGGCGCTCCAACGTCCGACCGAGTCCGGATTTCGTACGAGAATCATCATCAGCATCTGCATAATGGACAACTGACAATCTACCTTGTGTTTTTGTTCTTCACCTGTGTGTCTGTGTGTGTGTGTGTGTGTGTGTGTATGTTACATTTCGACATTGGATCACTTGCAACCATTCGTAGCCTCCATTGCTCGGCCACTGGTCTCTTCGGCCCGACACTCTGTGGCGGTCGCTCAACGACCTTCTCCGCTCCTCGCTCTTCGTCGAACGTTTGCCAACGTCCCTCCTCCTCAACAAACACCACCTGCTCCCCAGGTGCCCGTCACAGATGCCGCTCCCCAGACAAATGGCGGTCAAAAGGGGTCCAGTGGTAAAAAGCAGGGAGGCGCGTTTCGACGACTGAGGACGAGATTTGGTCGAGTCGTCTTGTTCGTCGTCGTCGCTAGTACTGGTGCATTCATCTACTGTGAGTCACATGTTCATTATCGCCCGAATGCTCAAAATAAAAAAACAGGCAATAACGACGATATACACCACATGACTAGTCACACAAAAGGACTTGTACCCCGGTACCCAACTTGACCAAGATCCCAAAAAGAAAACCATTGTCGTTCTCGGAAACGGTTGGGGAGCCACGTCGTTTTTGAAAAAGCTCGACAATGAGGAATACAATGTCGTTGTCATTTCCCCCCGAAACTACTTTTTGTTTACACCCTTGTTGCCTTCGGTGACCGTCGGTACGCTGGACCCTAGGTCGATTCTCCAACCCACCAGGTATATCACCAGGCTCAAGAAGCGAAAGGTGGCCGTTTACGAAGCCGAAGCAACCTCAGTCGACCCCAAGAAGAAGACAGTCACTTTCTCGGATATCACTGAAGTGCAAGAGGGATCCAAAGACGTTACCATTTCATACGACTACCTCGTCTACGCCGTTGGAGCCGAGAGTCAAACATTTGGAATGGAAGGTGTATCCAAGTACGCTTGTTTCCTCAAGGAACTCAAGGACGCTGATAAAATCAGGCGAAGACTCTTGGACTGTATCGAGACTGCGGCCTTTGCTGGTCAATCTGAAGAAGAAAAGCAGCGACTCATGCACATGGTCGTCGTCGGTGGTGGTGCCACCGGTATCGAATACGCCGGAGAATTGCACGATTTCTTGATTGACGACTTGAAGCGATGGTACCCCGAAATCGCCGACAAGCTCAAGATCACCTTGATCGAAGCTCTCCCCAACGTCCTTCCCGCCTTTTCCAAGCAACTGATCCAATACACTGAATCCACTTTCAAGGAAAACAAGATTGATGTCTTGACCCGAACCATGGTCAAGGACGTGACGGAAAAGTCTGTCAAGGTGCAAGACGCCAACAAGGAAATCCGAGAGATTCCCTATGGTCTCCTCGTTTGGGCGACCGGAAACACGGCCCGTGGTGTCACGCGAAAGCTCATGGGTGACTTGTCCGAGCACCAAAAGGACCGACGAGGTCTTTCCGTCGACGACCACATGCGAGTCCTCGGCGCTCCTGAAATCTTTGCAATTGGGGATTGCACCGCCACCTCGTACGCGCCCACCGCCCAAGCCGCTTCTCAACAAGGAACCTACCTCGCCCGGACGTTTGCCATGCTCGCTCAAGCCGAAACCCTCCGCAACGAACTTGCTTCGATCAAGCAAGGCGAAATCCAAGCTGAACCCGCCCAGGTCGAACGTAAAGTCAAGCGTCTCAACAAGGCACTCCAACTGCCCCCGTTCCACTACTCGCATCAAGGTTCCCTCGCGTACATTGGGTCGGAAAAGGCGATTGCCGATCTCCCCTTGTTCAACGGAAACTTTGCCTCGGGCGGAGTCGCGACGTACCTCTTTTGGCAGTCGGCCTATGTCTCGACCTTGTACAGTGCGAGAAACAGGACGTTGGTCATTTTGGATTGGATCAAGGTCAAAATCTTTGGACGTGATGTTTCCAGAGAGTAGGCGTCGGCCTAGTTTTGTTGCGTTGTCGTGCCTTGTTGACCCCCCCTATCATAGACGCTTTCATATTTCATGATGCTTGTTATATATGACATGGCAGATGATGACTTGTTTTCACATGGTGAATGGTTACTCGTCTCGCATTGATTGCATTGATCACTGAGCACGCCAATGTCGCGGCGCTGCTTTGGTATTTAAACCAAATGGAATGTCCTACTATAAAGCCAATAAATGACGTGAATGCATGGCAAGAAGCGTACAAGATTACACATGGTGATATATGGATAATGAGAATGGTTAAGAATGAAAAGAAAGAGGGTATGTCTGCCTGGCGAGATGCCTGTAATCGAAAGAATGAACGTGTCTAGTCGAATCTTTGTCGTATCCTCCCGCGTCGCCTCCTCAACGAAGCTGACTTTCCGTCTCCGAAATGAGTCTACGATGTGTTCAACAAGGTCAGAATCGCACGCACATACACTTTTGACATTTCAAGCAAACAAAAAAGACTCACCTCAACCATATATTTCCTCCGAGCGACTTGTCCCTCAAAATCTCAAACGGTCCTTTATGAGGGGCCATCTTTTGCCCTTCCGGGCCACGACCCAATCGCCTCAAGAGCTCGTTGCGTCCCTCGGCCGTCCCCTCGGCCTCGATACTGACCATGCCAAACCATTCTTCGGCAGCATGATGCCTACTCTGCGGGGAGATTTCAAACCCGACGACGTGGAGGTATCGTTTGGCGGAAACCTTGTCGCCTCGTGTCGTCGTGATATCGCTCCGTGCAAAGGCCAGTCGGAGGGTGTCGGCGGCTTCATCGGCCCATGGACCCAAGTCGAGGTGAATGACATAGCGTCCGGCAAACAAGAGCGGGTAGTAGAATGAAGGGGGGATTTTGAATGCGTCGAGGTATCCTGGCAAGTGACCTTGTTCGGCGTACTTGTACTCGAGCGGACACAGGAAGGGTTCCATCGTAGGGATGTAAAGCATGAGGTGGCGAGGGAGTAGAGGTTCACGGAGGGCCGTGTTGACGACGATGTCCCCGATTCTGAGCTTGCCCCAGGCGCCACATCGTTCGAGCTCCCTTCGTGCACGTCGGGCACCCTCGGCGCATGGCCAGCTAGGGACTTCGGGGCAGAGGGGAACGAATACTCGGAGGATGGGGGCTCGACCGACGACATAGGGGATCGGTCTGTCGAACGCGGGTTCAATCTGATCGGGAGTCATGGCACCTAGGCGTGAAGATGATGGGTCCGGGGACGAGATGCCCATGCTACCCAGTCGGAACATTAAGCTGGGAGAGTTTCGTCCTGCACCGCCCGGTCGACCACCAATCACACTCGCCGTTCGACTCCCCCCACCACTATGCGGGCCACCTCCCCACTGATCAGTGTATCCGCTCGGCGAGCGTTTCGAGAATCGGGGCAAGGATGGGATGGAAGAAGCACCATACCGACTCCGACTGGGCGCAATGGACTCTTCGACCGTAAAGATGGACCCTGGTCGGCTCCCGCTTTCAGACATGGTCTTCGACCTCGGTGGGTGAGTCGGGTTCCCATAGCCTGTAAAGACATAACGTTTGGCCGAGGGGAACGAGACGGGAGGAAGCTTCTTGTCAGAAGAAGAAAGGAACGAGGCGCTGCTGGGTAACGCGGGGGAAAGGATTGAGCTACCACTGCCGCCCTTTTTCCCACTGGTCCAAGAGACAAACGAAGACCCTCCGATCGAGCTCCGCCGCTTGTGTTTTTGCGTCATGGCGAGATTGTTGAGTCTCGACAAGTTGGAACCCGAGTTCGCCCTCGGAGGCGCAAGATCGTTTTTGGGGGCGCCCAAAGGTTCGGGCATGACCAGCTCAATCGGTCGTTCTGCTTTTGGAACATGCATAGGGCCCTTGGAAGGCATTCCAAGCTCCCACCCCGATCCGGGACCACGTCGGTTGGGGACGGTACTCGCAATACTGAGGTTTGAGACGGATTTGGGCATACCGGCGGCTTGGAGCGTTTGTTCGTCTTCAAAAGGGAACGGTGGTGTGGATGGATGCGCGTCAATGGGCAATGTCCGGAGGAACAAGACAACGAGTGAGTAGGACAGGCAAAGGTGTTGCAAGAGCGGCTTGAAATGTGGAGGGTATGTATTGTAAGCTTCCGCATTATGCAAGAGTGATTCCACTGGAGACGGTGATCAAACACAATCAGCACTGCTTCTTCCATTGTGCCTCTAATTATAATTGACTCACAAAATCCCTCCCAAACACCTAGTCCAGGCCATTGTGGCACCTCGTGCGGCTGCAAGTACATGCCCCAGCTGTTGGTCACCCATGTCCCCACGACTTCTCCACTGACCATTTGCCGCGTACTCTTTCGCACGGCCGTCATCAAGGCCAAGAAACTGGCAATGGACAAGTGACCAAACAATGCATTTTGAACACCGTCCTCGACCAAGACGTCCTCCAGGTCCAAACCCCTTGCCCCTGTCCTTTTAAGGGGGGGCAACATGCCTCCCGATGAAGATGACGAAGCCATGCGATTGGTTTTACTTGGGGAGAAACTTCGATCGGCTTGGTACGTTGTGGGGGATTGAGCGCGATAAGCCAAGGAAAGCTTGGGTTTGGGTTTAGGCCGGTTGAGCACGGATCCATCAGGTCCCAATAAAGGAGATTTTGTATCATGAGCAGATGGTGAAGGAGAGTACGATCTGCTAGGTTCTTCCTCGGCGCGGCTGACGGCCAGGACGGATGGGGGTGCCTGTGGTGGAGGCGCAAGGGAGGGAATCGAACGTTCTTCCGAGTCTTTGCGATCGTACCCGACTGGACTGGGAGATTTGGATACTGCTGTTTGAGACTTGGACGACGGCGGTCGCGTAGGCTGCTGCTGCTGAGGTGTGGAGCTGGACGACGACACTCCTCTATTCAATGGAGGCGCGAGCGGCTGTGAAGGTGCGGGTGATGGTGAAAGTGCTCTTGGAGATGATGCATTCGACCCATCGCGAGGTGAAGCTGCTCTTGATACGGACAGATTAGGTGACTTTGCCCTTGCGCCTGCGCTATTGTACGAAGCGGCGAGTGATGACGACGATTGCTTTCGAGGAGGGGACAATGCATTGTTGTGTGATGAAGCAATGACGTGAATTGAGGGTTGATTGGGGAATCCACTAGTGGCGGATTGCATGCTTCGAGTCGAGCCTGCTCTCGAAGACGCCTTGGGTCGGTATTTGCTGCCTGCGTTTTTGATCTGCTGTGTATGGGCATACGCGGATGGTGGTCCTGGTTGTCGGTATACGGTCACCGGATCTCCGTTGGGTGAGGATCCGTTGGTGATTGGGCTCGCTCTAGAGTCCAAAGATTCTTGCTTTAAGCTTTTTTCCGAACCTTGAGTCCCTGGACCTGGGGACGAGGCATTTTGTGGGATAGGAGGCAGTGCAGGTGCGTTTGCCAGGTCAAGTTGAAAGGTTGAATGAGTCGGAGGCGCCGAATTGGGTGTTGGTCTCGAGTCGAGGAACTCGGAAGATGAATGCAAATCAGAGGCTGTTGGGTGAGTCAAATTTCGGGTGTGTGAGTTGGTTCCAAATGGCATCTAGTCTGCCTCTTATACTTGACTGGACACTCACTGTGTATCGGTTGAGGCGCATGCCTCTTACCACTCGATGCTGTGGGCACCAACAACGGTGGCAGACCAGCCAGTGGGGATTCATACTGCCTCATTTCCGGTGCCGTCTCGTCTCGAGAATCCTCTGCGGTAGCTTCATCGAGCACATCGCCCGTGACCGACTCTGGCTCGTCGGTGATGACATGATGGTTCAAGATATGGTCCGTCGCCGAAGGAAAAGAATCGCTTTCTGTGGGTACTGCTTGGTATGGGGGCGCTGGTGGCTCTGCACCTGGAGGTAACGAGTACCCATCCTTGGTATCGATGGGATGCGGCAGGGTGTGAGGTGCCTGTGCCATGGCTGCCTGCATATCTCCTCCCCTGGGCCTGTAGAGGAGTGGCTGTGACGACTGTAGCACGAAAGAGTCCTGTCTGGCTTGTGAACGAAATGTGAGTCCCAAGTCCTACTGCTGCATTGTGTTTGAGCTAGTTGTGGATGAAATCAAGTCTGTCCCCTTGTAGAGCCGTGTCAGTGATTTGACCCCTATGTTTGGCTTGAGCTGCCTGCTTTGCCCAGAACGAGGTCATTGGATTTCTCGCTCGCTCTCCAGCCCGTGTCTGCTTCCTGGGCGACGCGCACCCCCAACCCTGCCTGGCTCGCTTAGCAATGGCACTGCCTGCTGCCGCTGCCGCTGCTTGTGCTGCCTTGCCTTACTTGGCTCGTTTCAACGCCACCGACGCACGCTGATGCTTGTATTACGGCTCCTTTTCGGGACGCTGGAGTCTTCAAGTGGACAAGTCGGTGGCATATTACAGCAGGTTGTGCGTATTGCGTATGTCTCTTTCTGACCTGCCATTTTTTTCCCTGCTCGGAAGGACAATCGAGTATGACTATCAATAACGATCATCAGCTCGAGGCCTCTTTGATTTGCGTCATCTGTCGGTTATATTGATACGTTGATACATGCAAGGGCTTGTTGGAATCATTCGACGCGTGGGCTTGAGTACTCGTAGACAAAAAGGACACCTCAGAAACACCATGTATTGCGCCCATGCATCAACAGGACTACTTTTTTTTGCAGACCTTTACAACAAACACTTGCAAAGTGCAGATACCCTACACGTTTGCCAACAAAAGCGTACATCAACCATGCTGATGGGAAAAGTACAGTCGTACCGTTCGTAGTCTAGTCGCATGTAGCAACCTTAGACGGCAGCGCCAAACGTATCCGACTTGACAGGGTGGCCTGCGGACTTTGCATTCTGCATCGAGACTGCAAAATAAACATGGGTCAAGTTACGCATGGTCAGCACGTTGAGCACGAGACGCAAAAGAATGATGGGAGAGGATGGTTGTGAAGCTCACGGTAAATGTTCCAGGGAATGTTCATGGCCAAACTCGCGGGGAATCGGTATTGAACGGGCACAATCTACGTCACACAGGTCAAATGAGGATGGACGGACCAAGAGAGCATGAGCAGAGATAGTGGACTTACGCTCTACAAAAGAACAATCACACAATGAACAAACAAAAGATGATTGAGAGGCCGGTGATAAACATGCGTCTGCAAGCCCAGATACTTACAAGGTTCACGGCCTGAAAGGGCAACCACACCATCCTAGAAAGACGTCGAGCAACCCATGTCAGCTCAAATTACGACAAGACCCTGATGTGAGCTTCTGTACACCCACCAGTTGGTTTTGAGAGTCGGGAGCCATGACTAGTTGAACCATTCAAAAGCAGAGTCAGCGCAACATCAACAACAATCATCACAACCGCCAGCCGCTCGACTCACAGTCTCTACCTTGTTTTTGATCTCATTCGTCGACTTGCCCTCGAGCAACCCAGCAAAGCCAAAGAATGCAGCCAAGATGGTGGGAGCGGCAACAAATTGATCTAGAGAGGCACGAGCAGCTGCCGTGGCTGCCTTGTTGGGAAGGTTGACCCGGTTGAGCAAGGGGAACCACAGACCACCGACAATGGGAGCAAAGCTGACGAGTGTGGAGATTCAATCAGGCACAAGTTCTTGGTCGATTTATACGCATGTCGTACTCACATGGCAGAACCCCAGAGACACAATCGACTGTGTGGAACCAAGTTAACATGCCAGCTCGATTGACAATACACGTTGAGCGCATGATCTGCAAATACCACTCACCCCGTTCGAGCAAAGTCATACCCATTCTCCGTTCCTTCAATCATCTGAGCGAGCCCATCTCCGATTCCAAAGAGACCCTTTTGGCACAATCATGGTCAAACAAACATTCCACGATATTCACCATTGCGCATGCCGATGCAGACTCACCAAGGCTGTGACCACGTTCCCCTGAAGAGGCTTTCGAGCCAAGTAGTTGGAGTACGATTGAAGTAACTTGGACATGGTGATCACAACCTGTCGACTGCAGACGATTTGAGGTCAGGATATATCAAGGGGGGGCCCCGGGTGTGGTCGAATGTCGAGCCGTAAAGCCTTTTTGTACTCTTTGTCCGTAAGCGGGGTTTGCGGGGTGATTGAGGACGCTCGAGCGTTTGTATCTTTTTGACCGCAGATCCACAAAAAGACTTTCGAATGAACAGACTAGGGATTGGCAGAGGGTAAACAAACCGTTGGGTGGATGTTAATGTCAAATGGGTGGTATGGTACCCTGAAATTTCTCAACTGAGCCGCCGTTGACGGAAACGAGTCTTGCATCCTCGGTACATCAAAAGTCCTTGTTTCGCGGCTACAGCAGCACAGAGCAATTTTGCTGACGAAGTTGACGTCATGTAACGTGTAACCTCGAGTGCTCTAGTTGTCGTCACGTGTTTAAAGTGGTCAAGGCGTTCGTTGCAAAGACTCGGTCAGGGTTTCTGCGTTCATGGACAACCATTCGCCATTATTCTTGCAGCGAGCACGAGCAGATAGGTAGCCTGGGTATACAGCATTTCATACGTGAGCACGCTAGAGTCCCAAAGGGCCTTCACATACCAAGTGCCCCATGTCGTGGCCAACCTGTGCGCTGTCAACAAGATAGCACTACCAGTCACTGCTCACGCGACTCTATACGTCAAGATAGACGTTCTCGACCTTTACATGCAGTAGATCCCGGTATACGACCAACTGATGCCGAGTCCGACCGACAATCGACCATCTCATCGAGTCAAAGGAAACTTGGGATCATGATGGCATAGAGGAAAAAGCCCGACAGCGTTGCCGGGGCCTACAACCCGGCTATACGACTCAAGACTCAGCCTGCAGCCCAGAAGGTATAGAAGCGTACAAACAAACACAACAATTATTTCGGTCCAGTGGCGCAGTCGGTAGCGCTTTGAGCTTATGCGGAAACCTATAACAATCTCAACGGTCGAGGGTTCAAATCCCTCCTGGTCCACACTTTTTGCCCGATTTGAACATCCCCTTTACTGCTGTCATCTTGTTTCCTCAAGTCAATTTAAGTTCTCGGGCCACCAATTTGATTTCATGCCTTGATGTCTCAATAATATCGCGATGCAACAGCTCTACTTTCAAGACTTTATCTTGACTTTTGACACTTTTTTGGCAAGTTGCTTGGAACGTCTACATGCAGTTTCGATCGCGCGCGCGGCTGGATATGCGCGATGGTTCGTGTTTCAGGTGGGCTCGCTGTCATTGTTCGACATGCATGTCCCTCGGCAACCGTGCGTGTATGATCTGGATGTCTGGACGGATATGGACAAAGATTGTGGTACTCCCGTAACAAGCAAAGAGCTCGCAAATGCTTGTCACCATTGTTTGCTGCCATCTTGTGCATAAAAGGCAAGTTCAAACAGAGTTTTGCAGCCAAATGACTAGCACATGGACGTAAGTGCTGATCAATGAACAACCACATCATTTCTCTGCTCCACCACAGGGACAAGGCTTGAAACGGGCGTTGCTTCTCCCATCTTTTTTCGCCCTTCTACACTCATTTGAACGGTCGATTCATCGACTCTGGTGACACGATACTCTACAAAAGAGAGGAATTGTCTACATATCACTACACTCCTTTGATCAACTTTTTTGGATAGTCGCTTTCTATCGGTTCAGAACACGTTGGCCTACGACAACTTTCTGCCACTTTCTACTCTTCAAAGATCAGACCTCAAGAGAGTGTGCATGTCTGATCATGATGGAGAAGCGACATTTTTACACCGCCTGTGCTGATCCGGGAGAGACGATTGCCTGGCCATCAGAGTGGTACTCCCAACCTTGGTGCGTGACTTGCTCCTTCATGACCAGACTCACATACTGACAGCTGAATAGGGGTAAACAGGTTCACGGCATCCTCATCGATCTTTGATCAACAAGCGGCAACTGGGCCAGTAGAGCCACCTCGCAGCGTTTGGGCCACCGAAGCAGCTTGCATGACCCGCCGATCGACGGTTACGGGGGATCCAACACCTACTGGCACCTTGGGCTCTATCTATCAAACTACAGACCCCAGCACACTGCTCACCTCACGTTCTTTGCTTCCATTGGCGTCCGCCTCTGAACCCGGTCTAGCCACAATCGGCGCTTCTCAGACTGCAACGCCGGCTGCACTCGTCTCTGACACACCGAGTGCGGAGATTGTGTGTGCTGGAGGATGGGACTGGCAAACAGCAGGGACTGTCTCGTCTGCGATCCTAGGAGTGTTGTTCGGACTCACAGTGTGGATACTCTGGTCGATATTGAAAAGGCGCAAGCGACTTCTATGGATATATAAACCGAGGTCATGGTTCACGCCGGATGAGTGAGTTCGAACCCGAGCAGGGAAAAGTGCAACAACGTATGCTGACCGAAACTACTACAGCCTTCGCCCCGCAATTTTACCAGGCTTTTTGGCCTCTTTTTCCCTCACGTCAATGCTGAAGGCGTTGCGAGCACAGCTCGACAAGCGGTCGCACACAGAAAATGAACTCTCTCTGATTCCAATACTCACGGCTGCAAAGGTGATATCCTTTTCCGGACTGGTGGGTCTGGCCGCTTTCCTTCCCCTATACTTGGTCAAAACCCCTTGTCTGGCCCAAACATCTCCACAAAGTGTTTATGGGGGACGACTCGGGACAATGACCGATTTGTCTATCATGAGGCTGCTTGATTCGCTGGACCCCGCTCCCAGCTACTCGGCCGATTTTCAATCTTTATCAAGACGTGCTTTGTCTTCCACCACAAGACCGGCTATCAATGGAGCTAGAACAAGATTGATCATTTTGCTTGTCATCCTCTGTCTTGTCGTCATCCTTCCAGCACTATGGATGATCTTTACCGCCCTCAAGGCACTTGCTCTCTATCGTTCCACATGGCTGAGCAAAGTCTGTCGGGGAGAGGAGATGTGGTGGTTCAGGTTCAAAGTTGTACGACTTGGTACGACCACGCAAGGATGGAAGACATTGGGAGAAGCTAAAGTCAAGGAAATCGCCAAGCAAAACGGACTTTTGGATGAGCATGACCGTACGACAAGCGCGCTGGGAACTCCTCAGGCTCAGGTCGACTCGGAAAACGATCGACAGCCCAAGATCAGAGCCGCGTTTGCGGTCCCAAGAACAAAGCAGCTTGAAGACTTGATAAGTCGGAGGCAGAACATTATGCAAAAGTTTGAGGTTGCGGAAGAGGCATATATCAAATCGTTCCGACACAACTTCAATTCCGCAGCTGGAGAGTCTCGTCAACAAGCAACTGCAGTGGACGAGGAAGGAAAAGGGGAAACCGCGACGTCCACAAAGAAATGGAACATTTGGAACGTAAGCTGATGACTGTGCTTGTCAGACTTTTCTGTGACGGGGTCCTGTACTCACATTTTGTGTTCTTGGCCTTCTCAAATGTAACAGAAACTCACCGGGCATAAAGGAACAGGGCAAGAATCGACAGGAGCACCGGCTGTACCTATTCCCACCCGATACTTGGCGCCCAGGTCATTTTACAAGCTGCAGCCACTGCCCGAGATTCCTTCAACGACTGCCAGTCCGGGGCAGGCTGCTAAACCCGAAGCTTTGGCAGGCCACACGCCGGAACAACCAAGTTTCTCTCAGCAAGTCGATGGAAAGCTGACAGGGTCTAGATTTGTAGAAATGCAACGAGATTCCAGCGTATTTGGAAAATTGCCCCTCGGTACCAAGTTGAAAGTTGGCAAGCTGGGACAGGTGATACCCCAAGATGCACCTGAAACTCCGACCACAGAAACGTGTTTCAGCACTCAAAGTAGCTCCGAACGCGTAGGGTTATCCACGACAGCCCAAAAAGCTCCCAAGGAGGGTGTTTCTCTGGCAAGTTTCATCGATTACGTCCGATTTCCGACACCAAGAGATGATTCCGATGTTTCTCAGAGTCAAGTTCCGAGAGTTTCACCAGACGGAGACGCCCCTCCTCCGATTCCACCAAAACCAGCCCATCCTGTTGGATATCAACCTCTAGCTTCTGGAAACAGTCTCCGTCGGCCGCCCAACAAGAGAAAGACCCGTCCGTCCTATGTTATGGTACCCGAGGAGCAAGAACTGCTGGAGGGTCATCAGCCAGCTATTCGACCAGCTTCGGGCATGTCGCCTGCGGATCTCGAGATTCATTATCAGGACATAAAGCGTTATCGTCGAATGTTGATTGACATCAACGAAGAGATCGCTGAATTGCAGGCAAGAGTCTATGAGGGCATGGCCGAGGGCAAGGAAGTGGTGGGAATGATTGTGATCGGCAGCGGTCTCAAATTCAAGCACGGCAAGAAACTACTGGGGACTAGTCGAGAGGCAGTCATCTGGTCAAGATTGCAGCATGCAAATGGTTCGCGACTCGGCTACTGGGTTTTGAGCGAAAACTGTAATCTGCCGCTCTCCGCGAGTAATTTGCAGGAGAAACTCCGTTATCTGCAGGAGTATCCTCCGTAATTTGCAGATCGTGAATAACATCGTCAGTTTTGGAGATAGAAT
>BCJK01000015.1:137436-287661 GCA_039545395.1 Filobasidium uniguttulatum | reverse complement strand
GAAATCAGATCGATTCTATCTCCAAAACTGACGATGTTATTCACGATCTGCAAATTACGGAGGATACTCCTGCAGATAACGGAGTTTCTCCTGCAGATTACTCGCGGAGAGCTGCAGATTACAGTACGCGCGGGTTTTGATCGCGGGAATCACTATCGCGACGTGTCTGTTGAGTATGTGGTTGGCTTTCCTTCAACTTACCGGGTCGACAGTACGGGCTGACCATTGTGATCTTCCTTAGTCACACCATTTGTCGGACTGAGTGTCGCAAGCGCTCCAGGTTTGAATCATTAGCTTGATTTTCTTGCACCTTTGGCAAGAGATGATTCACTACCTTCAGGCATTGTAGAAGGAGTGGTTCCGTCTGTGGCGATCATCATGATATTGACGGTCTCATCATTTGCAGCCCGTCGTGAGTGTGTGAAAGGTCTCGTCTCCAAGCAGAGGGTCAACCTCTAACTTTGCGTCGGTATCATACAGGTTGTTCCAAACTCTCTGGTTCCCTCTCGTATAACGAAGAGCAGCTTCTCTCGTTCTCGGGTGTCATGGTTCTCCTCGTGAGTTGGTCAGCCTTGCTCATCATCTGTCGTACGCTCACTGATGGGTACCCGGCACAGTTGATTGCTGGTGGAATATGGCCAATCCTGGCTGCTTCGCTCATTTATGCAGTCGAATCTATTGATAATCAAGTGCAGATTGGCCGTCATGTCGGAGATGGAAGCGTTTACTTTTGTGAGTTGAGTCGAAATATTCTGCAAGTTTCCCATTGTTAAATAGCAAGGACTGTTTTCTCCAGCATGGGTCATGTTTTGTCTGTTGATCAATGCAGCGCTTCTGGTGCCGGGGTTGGCAGTACTTCGGCCTGTGAGGTTACTCAGAGCACTGCTTACTAAGAGAGACAAGCACAGTCCAAGACAAGTGTTTCGAGGTATGTCTTGCCCATTGCGCCATCCGGGATTACGCTCACTGATGTGTTGCTCTCCTCAAAGATCTTTTACCTGGTCCGGTTGACCCGACAGTACTTTTGGCAACTGTCATCCTCGGATGTGGTATCGCTTTTCTCTACTTGTCAATCTTTCCTTTCGTCTCGATACCCGTGCTTTTGTTCCTCGTTCTGGCAGCATTTGCTTCCAGACACCTCGCGACCCATGTCCATGTTGATTGGTACGGAAGTTCGGGAGGCCTGATGATGCTTTATGCTCTTTGGTATCTGGGAACTATCGTTGGGATGACGCCACTATTATTGGGCCTGGTATTGCTTGGGAGAAGAGAGTGGGCACTTGGATCGATCGCATTGGCAATAACCGTTGTCCTCGTCTTAGGATGGCAACTTGTCTGTCGCAAAACGATCGCGCGAACTTATTCGGTGGTCAATCCAAACAAGGATCAAATAACTAGACTCGAAAAGTTTGAAACGGCCATTCTGGGAATTGACTCTCTACGGACGATCAACTCGGAAAGTGAGCCTCAACAACAACCAAGTGCGAATCCTGGTGTCGCCCAGTCCCGGCCAGAAGACATGAGAGAACGAAGACGATCCAATGCTTCGATATTCGAGTTGATGTCGGCGTTGCTTCCTACCAAAAGTAGACACGAAGACAAGTTGGAACTTCCTCTCAAGACGGAAGCAGTAGACGACCACATCGATACAAGAAGAGCTATCGCATTGGGCCGACCTGATGGTCATAACAATACTCCACACGTACTCCCTCCCCTGCCTACTTCCCTGTCAAATAATCAAGGCAACAGCAGCAGCTCTCAAGACAGACTACAACCTCAAGAATCTTTCCAAGACAGTGCTCAGCGAACCATGTACCCTACCTTTTTGATTGCCCCCAATCCGACCATCTGGCTTTCTGATGACGACAATGGCATTGGGAGAATGGAAGCTGCTGATTTGAAACGATGGCACGGGCTAGACGCGGTTGCTGGATGACGCATTGGCAAAGTTTTGGAGTATGGTTGCTTGCGACTAGAGTGGTGCCTTGCGAGCTTATAATAATGGAATTATACTGTAGTCCTCTGGCCTGAAGCAATACTATTAACAATAATGAGATGCATGGTTCAACTACGCTATTCAAGCTCACGGTGATTGTACTCTACTGTATGTTGGTCGTGCATTGTTAGATGACGTACGGCGCTAGTGAACCGGATGGAACGCGACTTGAAACGACGGCCGAACAAAAGAAAATGAATCGTCATTGCGTCTTTAGAGTTAGATCGTGCATGCTGACCACAGATTTTGACTGATAAAGTTCATTCCATTATCGCCAACTAGCTACGATACATATTCCCGGTCTGGACGCAGCTATGGGCATTCTGTTCGGGCGCAGGGTGCGTCGGCTTCATGTCCTATACTGGCTACTCTGCACAAGCTTGATCCTGCTCTTGATCTGGTTGGACCCACTAGAATCGCACACATATCCGCAAGACAATTTCAGTGCCCTCCTCTCAAGGATCAGTCGGAAACAACACAAGGGCCATGTACCAGGAAGACTGGGCCTATTCCTGACCCAACGAGCGGAGCGGGCGACGAGGAGGCAGGCGGATGGCCTACACCATTGGTACTCTGACTTGATACGACCACTGTTCAAAACACACCAAGATCAAGAGTCAGAGTTTCGGGAGCGCATTGAAGTGCCAGATGGATTTGACATGGGAAAAGATACTCGACAAGGTACCTGGCGGCTAAATTTGCTCCATCAACTCGAGAATTGGAAAGTCCACCCTACGTTTCGGACATGGGACGACCAAAACCAGAAGAACACGGCAGCCTTGGCCAGACTCAAACGATGTCTTGGTAAACCTATGCTTGCTGAGCCGGCTTCTGATGACCCAGACAAGTGTAGCTTGAGAACAACTCACATCGTTCTTGGCTATTGGTGGTTCTGGTCATTGGGGTTCACAAAGGCTGGTCTATCTGGGGAAGCCATCTGGATCAGTAGCATGGTAGATGCGATGGAAGAACAAGGATATACTGTCTTATCGGTGACAGAGTACAGTGGCATGATTGATGCGCACGCTCAGGTGCCGGACCTCATGTGAGCCCCCTCGTTCTTTTCATCGTTGAAGCGAAGTCATCTTGAGAGCCCGCTGAGAGGTCGATGTGCTCTCGTTCAGCTCTCATATATTAACGGACGAGATGCACATGCTGACATGCCAAGCCGATCCTCACTGCATTCACCCACAAGACTTTACGCCAACGGACCGACTTTTCCCACAGCTGAAATTAGATGACCAAGGTCGCCCGCTACCCACCAAGGGCATGCAAGGCAAATCGGAAGGTATCAAGCAAAAATGGGTTTGGTCGACATCTGAGCTCGATCGACTGCACGCCACCATCTTGTCACAAGGTAACAACAGTACTACTCCACCTCTGGGGACGATTCCAAGATGGAAGTTGTTCTGTCTGACTTGGGTAGGCCAATCGAGACAAGCCATTGAGCCGAGTAAAAATCGAGGCTGACGATTGATCGTTGTCAGTGGGGAACCAAGCCAGGTCAAGGATACTGGCCGACACCACAAGACTTTTCGTGGAACGCACTGGGCTCGGAATGGACCATATCCCCATTTGCGTATCCCGATCACACCTACATGCCCTACTCTATCGAACGGGAATGCTCAGCAACGCCGTTGGTACCTCTTGAAGAAAAGACCGATCGCGTGTTTGTCCTTGCCAAACTGGCAGAGTACTTTTACGATCAGCGAAAAGCGCCTCCTGTGGAGTTGTGGTCAACGTTTGAGCAACAGACAGGGCTTGAACCTATTTCTGTCGCGGTGGACCGACAAGACGGTGATAAAGGATGGTTAGGGTATAAGCTGCCCCCAGGTGTGACATCGGTTCCTAAAATGACTAGAGATGAATTTGAGCGGCAAGTCGGCATGTCCAAAGTGATGCTCGGGATTGGAAGGCCGTTCATCTCTCCTTCAGTGTACACGAGTCTGTGCCAGGGGACGCCCGTCGTGTTGCCCTACTTTGCGGATCCCGAGGTTGCGGAAGAAGGCTATAATCTGTTTGATGGGTGAGTGATCATCCCGTGGCTTGCCTCATAGCCTGGAATTTGAGATGCTGAGGACTCTCTCCCGCTCTTCAAGTGAATATGCTCAGCACGGACCGGCCTCTCTCATTGGACCGCCTTATGTGTACACCTACCAACACTCGGACAAACCAGGCCAAGCCCAAGACCCTTTAGTTTCACTTATCAAACTCGCCGCATCGACCCCGATCGACCGGTATATACCAGACGTAATGACTTGGGACGCCGTCAAGCGGGATGTTGATGATTTTCTCTTGTTTGATTGGAAAGCTCATGCCGAGCGGATAGAGCAGCAGCATCGCATCGAGGCGAAACCGATTGTACGGCCGGACCGAATGGATGTGATTGGGAGGTGTTTTGAGATTGGGAGGTGCAAACCGTTGGGAAAGCAAGAATAAAGGAGGTGGTTCGAATATGAAACTCTTGTGCACACTAGGCAAATGATTGTAAATGACTATCATGACGCCAATTCTGGTAAATCTTTAGCACGTAGAGAGTACAATGTGGCTAAGCAGTACTCCTGTTGATGTTACCATAACCAATACCCAAACAACTGACCATCCACTCATCCGGTCTAAACCTCTTGATCCGATCTGTCTCCTTGTTGACGACGCCCTTGACTTTGACGCCCAGAATTGTCCGTTCCTTGTGGTCCATATCGTCCTCGTCACTTACATCCGAGTCATCTTCATCACCATCTGCACCTGTTTCAGCATTCGTGTTGGGAGCTGTTTGCTTGACATCAGAGGCATGGTGTTGAGCAATGGGGATAATTTGGAATCGGACGCCAAAGAATTCGTTGATGTCGCGGAGCCATTGCACACTGAAATACCCAAAGGTCAGCGGGCACTTGGTTCGCGGAAGAAATGGGCAGAACAAAAGGAGCAGCTTACGTGAATGGCGTCAACTGTCCCATTCTACACCGTCCGACGTCTTCCGTTCCAAGGACCATCAAAAGACAGACTAGCCATTGATGAGATTCATCGACACAACCCCCTCGACTGATTTGCTCTAATAAGAGGCGGGCGGCATTCAGCGCGAGGTCTTCTGGCGTTTGGAATGTTGTTGAATGAGCAGCGTTTGACTCTTGTTCTTGGATCGCACCTGATGTGTTGGTCGGGCGAGGGACTGACACAGTTTCGGCGGTATGCAGAGCGGATGTCGTGGATTGAGATAAAAGCGTAAGTCCGTAGCCGGGAGACTTTCCACTGTCTTCTCCCTTGTATACGTCGGTATACAGGTAAATGTCAGGAATGTAACGGTTGAGCACCGATCGGGCTGCTTCCACCATTCGGTTAGCGAATTGAGGGGAGACACGAGTTGAGTAGCTGTATACGATTGTAGAAAAAGGAGCAGCGTCAGAATCCAACACACAGGAGCAGGAATAGCTATAGGAGGGCTTACGCAATACCTCGTATCCGCTTGATTCTTCCTGCATCCACGAAATCCAATGTCTTGACGTTCTTCACTACTGGGCACTTGAAGATCACCAAACCTCCACCCAACGGCGCCGCACCCCTCTTTTTGATTTGAAGTTCCAATCCGTCAATGATACCAAACAAGTGAAGCGTGGGTAGAGATACCGTTCTGAGCATGTCGACGCTCATGGCGTGGCCCTGTTCACCAGTGATACCATCGAGACGAATTTCGAGAGGTCGCTTTCCGAATGGTGCCAGGGCGAGTAGTGGCTCCAAGAACCATCCGATTGGCCGTGTGAGAGGGCATGAATGAGAAAAGCTTCCACCAGGCAGCAGTCCAGGGTGAACCAAGACCGTGGTACCCGTGTATGAAATTTCAATCGTCGTTCCATTGGTGATCTTCTCTAGCAACCGGAGGAACGAGACTTCATAATCTTTCAGACCGACTTCCACTTGATCTTCTCGGATCCCATCAATGCGAACACTTTTCCCCGAGAGGATGGATAATACTAAACGTTGGCGGAAGTAGTGGTGACCCCGATGTCGCACGATTCTCCGGCCTGCAGATGCATTGAGGGATGCGTGTTTGGGAGGAGCTCCTGATGTGGCAGCGATTTTGTTTTTGGAAGCAATGGATGGCATTTCTGGCTGATCTATGTGCTTGCTATGTGTGGACGGACGGGGCGGACTACAAGTCTTTCACAATCGGTTGAATGTCATTGAAATCATTCAAAATGTCCAAAAGCTCGAGTTGCTCGCTGAACTTCTTGTGCACGTGATCACTAAAACCACGTGATCGGAACCACTTTCAGTCACTTACTGTGCTATCGTGAACAGCTCAAGGTCTGCTAACAATATAACAATACACAGCTTCTCATCATCACAGCGTCAGGGACTCGTGTGTTCAGATGATTCATTATACAACTATCGAGGATTATGCCCCAGACTTTTCTACAAAATGCAGTCAGAACAGATGTGACGGAGGGCTAGGGAAGAATTTTTTGGTTGCTCGCTCAAACTGCTTAGAACCACGGCTGGAAACTTTCTTGCGTGAGAGCCAGAAGCTGGGTATTGGTGGCTTGACAAATTAGACTCGTCACAACTTGCGTGATGGGAAGAACTTCGTTCTGTGAGTGAAGTCAGCACGTCAGTCACGGCTGCATATCAAGAAAGTCACAGAGTGATTGTCCACAAACGACATACCTTTTCCGACGCATCACCAGTGTAAGCGAGTTCACTACATCGCTGTACCCATCCAGCTCCACAGTTCAACACAGAAACAGGGTGGTCACTCTGTTTTCCATGCATCGTGAACCACAAGGATATCTGCAACGATCGAGTTTTTGAGGTGAGACGAGTCCGCAAGGATTGGATGAGCGTAACATGTGACGTACCTCATCTCGCAAGAACAAGCTCAAGGTGCTCTCGAGATCAAACTCGGGCTGAGAGAGACTTCGTGCGATGGCCATGACACCCGACGTCAGCAACCCTTCCACGCCGGCAGGTGTGATGAAGTGTTGCATGTTGGGTGTAAGTCTGAATGGGACCTTTTCTGGGCACCGGTGATCGGGCCGAGTGTTATCGAGGGCTATATAACGCAGGCAAGGATCAGTCGAGAAGCTCCAGTGCAACGCGCGACCCGCCCCTTCCATGAACAATGAAGACTTACTCGGCAGTATCTCGCTCATGTACATTAAGCCGGTTTTCAAACTAAAGTTGAAGCGATTAGGGTTGCGGTTGCTGAGGCAAGCGATGTAGGAGAGGAAGACAGTCGAAGCTGTTTGCAAGGCAAAGTGCTTGCGCATCAGCCAGAGGGAGGATGGATCCGCCATGGTTCGGATCATGTACTGAAGACCAAAAGGTATACTGGGATGAGCGACATGTACAGACCGGAAGATACACATGTTCACTTACGTTGGTGAGAATGTTCTCAGGCACATATTTCGCAGCGACTTCTTCCACCAGCTCCATTCTTGCAACCTTGTACTCGATTGCTTCCTGATCAAGTTGTGGGTTCTGCAGAGCAATGGATCGGTTAGACTCAAGAGGAAAATGGGTGCCCAAGAGACAAAACGACTTACATTGCTTGGCACATAGATCTGTCTCCACTTGTTGATGAACTCAAGCATAGGCTTGTCTCGCCACATACCCATCCTCTTACAATGATCGTCAAAGACATCTTGCAAGGTCACATAGCTAGAGTCGTTGGTGACCAGTCGGAGAGCTGGCGCCAAGGGGATTGCAGCCGGTAGATGAATACACAAATTTCGCTTTCGGCTTTCTTTGCGCTTTTGCAGTACGGTGTTCATGATCCTAAACAGTTGCGTCAGCCGTTCTTCACGTCTGCAATGACGGCCAGATGGAGATTGGACAGCGAAAATGTACGAAGTGCCATTGGTTCCAATCATGGTCAGACGTCGGAAGAAGAATCCATAGCCTCGTGCAACTTCCATGGTGGGTGCAAATCGACTGATCTTGGCGAAACCATTGTTGCTGTCTACGTGCTCAATGTATTGACCAGGGACTTCAACGTCATCAAATTTGCTGTGGTGGAAATCGGACAAGAGGCAGTCGCCATGATCGAGTTGTTCTCTTCTGGGCCGCGCGTCCAGAGCCTTTTCATAGCGTTCGTGCCATTTTTGCAGTCGAAGAATGTATTCACGAAGTGTGATTGGCTGAGCAACGAACTGCTCGTACATGACTTGCCGGAGATCGTGCTTTGTCTGGGAGCAAAACAGCTTGATCTTCTCGCGGACTTGAGGAGGCATGGGGTCATCGTCATTCCTGAACCTGACCTTTTGCGCCCATTGAGCGATAGCGTCGTTGAGCAACGCCGAGAGGAACCGGTAACAGTCTTCTTCCACGGGAGGTTTGGCTCGAACGTTGATATGATCGACCATCTTCTCCATCGAGAGCGCAAGCAACGGGAATGCTGTCTTGAGAATGTTGAGAATTTCTTCTAGCAATTCCTGAGGCTGGCGAGACATTGCAATCTGATGCATTGGACCAGGGGCAGCAGCACTTCCTTGTTGAAGAGGATGCTGTTGAGAGGGATTTGCCCCTGGTCCTCCTTGAACCGGAGCCGGATGAGGCCTGGCCCCATTGGCAGTGGGAGCACCAGTGGCGGGAGCGGCGGCTGGAGCAGCTGGGTTCGCAGTCGGGTTCGACTCGCTTTTGTCGGGAGCGGCTTGAGTCTGAGAAAGCTCCTCTGCGGGGGGAGCACTGGACGGAGCACGAGATGCAGACGGCTGCCGAGATTGAGCTGCAGGTTTGGTATCGGCTGGCTCTTCAGTGACAGTCGGAGTTGGCTCAGACGACTTGGGAGGATCCATGGGCGTGTCATTACCACTAGCTGAAGGAGGCTGTGCTTGGCTTTGTTGCTGTTGCTGTGCGCGCAATTGCGCAATCCTCCTGGCTTCTGCCATACGCCGGGCCTGTGCATGCGCCGCCATCTGATTGCGATGATGAAGAGTAAAGTCCTCTTTCGAGGTTCTCAATTGATAAAAGAGGGCCTGTAAGATAGACAACAAGAGTCAGAATGTGGTATATAGGACTTGTCAGAATGACATGCTCACCTGAGGGAAGTTTTTGGCAATCTTCATGAGGATACCCCTCGCGTGTCGAGCTTCTCGGTGAGTCAATGACAACAGGAGCTGAGGAATGAGGGTGATCCAGTACCAGATCGCAATATCTCCTTGGTACGATTCGAAAGCACGGGATACCGTCGTATTAGGGTCATCAAGGCCAAGGAGCCAGAGAACTCTGACCAACAGCTTGCGCGCTTTGGCCGATTTGTAGAGGCCAGCAGCTTGAAGGTAGCAAGAGACAGCGTTTGCAGCCAGGCTCATTCGGTCCTGGGTGTACTGTTGTTGCCATTGTATGTCTGAAAGACGGGGCTTTCCAGGTTCGGGCTCTGGCTGTTCCGGTGCTCGGATAGGACGCTCCTTGAAAAGACGGTCGTTCCACCTTCCCCATTCGGCCCACGCCTTAGGCAGATTCAGATCGACCTGGACGGCTTGAGCGAACGCCAAGTTCGCCTCGTCATCATGTCCAAGTTTGGCGATGAACATCCCCTTCAAAGTGAGGAACTCCGCCTTTTGTGAGTTGGCGAAGTACATCAAGTTGGTCGTACTGATACTTTCAAGACCTTCGGCGAATCGTTCGGGGCGTTGGAAGAGACACAACGCTTGCTCTCGTAGCTTCAAGAACGCTTCGGAAATTTCAATGTTTGGCAACGCATAGATCTTTCCGAGGGCACTGAGACAGACATCGGAGAGGCCGTGTTTACGAGCCACATGCCCGAACCGGTTGATAGTCCAAGCTGTCTCGTGGAATCCACGGAATCCGTATGTACCCGGTTCGTTGGCGTTAATGAGGGGACTGTAGACCTTCGTCACAGCTGAGAACACATGCTGTCTCCAAGCCAGAATATCACTCCAGACGCTAATATCATCCCAGAAGTTTGGAAGACGCTCTCGCCATGTCTGGAAGATGGGTTTGAGGTCTTGAGTGACACGGGCCTCTAAGGTCTCCCTTGTTGTCTGAGACAGGCTCTCGAAGACACCCGCAGCTTCTTGCAGCTCGACGTATTGCTGGAACATTTGTAAAAGCGGTATGTGGGCCGGCGACAATTGCGTTGGCAAGGAGCACCATTTTCGCATGGACAGCTGAATAGCCTCATCCAAGACACGCAAGAAGTTTGCGGGATCCTCGTGACCGGTATGGGCTTTGATGAGACAAGTGTAAGCCTGGAAAACCTTTCGTCGTGGAGTGGGAACGTCCGATACAGCATCGAGCGTCCTTTCGATCATTTCGCGGTCCTGCGAACCCCAATCTGAGAGCCTCCAAGCGCATTCCAACAGTAGGTCGTGGTTGTTCTCATGACGAGCCAGATCGGTCAGAATGTCCCACTGCTGAAGTTTTTGTGCAGCAATGATCCAATGGTCTTGCCACACATTATACTCATTCTCAGTGTACGGTATAAGACCGTTTCGAACTTTAGTTTGAGCCTGCTCGTAAACTTCTTGAGCACGTGGCCATAATCCATTCTGCTCGAGGGCAAGACCAGCATTTGTTTCGTCATGAAGACATCGACGACGCCAAAGTCCGTAGAAGAGGTCATCTTCGCTCAGCTCCGCATAGAGTTCTGTCAGAGCATCAGCGCATCCGTCACGCAGGTCCTCCGCATCCGTCTGTTCTAGTCCCAAGGACAAAAGTTCCATTGATGAATGCCATGCTCCGAATGTTTTGCCGAAGTACTTGATGACCAAAGGAGGAATCAAGAATGCACGTCCACAAGCCAGGGCACCACGGAAGAGAGTCTGAATCCCGTTCGGTCGACGTTCAGCTTGTTCCATGTGATGCTCCTTGCAAATGAGTCCAGTAAACCACCTTTGAACGTCCACCTGAGCAGGTCGATCCAGAGAGGACCAGCAGGCCTTGAACGCTGTGGCCCAAGACTCGTCGGTCGTAGAGTGGTCAAGGGGAAGTAGCGCTCGTAACGATCGAATCAGCTGCCGGGGATCCAGCTCAGCATCAAGTGTCGTTTTCTTTTCAGCTTCTTCCTCTGCAGTTTCGACGTTGACGAATTTGGGCTGCGGCTGCGAATGTTCGATGCAGCCATACAACAGATCCGTAGCTAGGGTCATCCAATAGGTACTCGCAATGTGCTCCCAGTTTTGTGTGGCAAGAATGAAGCGTAATCGACCCTGCACATCAGTGGGAAGAGAAGACTCCAACATATCGATAAACTTGGATCGTAGAACAGGATCGGTCGACCTTGTACCCGCAAGGAATGCGCCTTCTAGCCTATTGGTCAGATCCGATCGGGCCAAAGATGGTTCTTCAAAGATGTTGAGCACCAATTTGAGGTAGTCGTGATAAAGGCCAGAAGCATCATCCCTCCTGGTTTCGTACGTCATCATTCTCATCGTCAAACCTGCCTTCTCCTTATGAGACGGCAAGGGAGACTTCTGCACCAAGGTCCAGTCTCTCAGCATCTCGAGAATGTACCTGCACATGGGAATACTGGTGCAGTTCTCAATCAGGTGATATAAAGCTCCGAGGTATGGCCGACGTTGGTCCTTGAGCTCGGCCAGACGTCCTCGACAGAGTTCCATCACTGCAATTGCCGACCTGTGTGCATTCTCATATAACGCGGGTGGCAGGGCAGGGCCTGTCAAGTCGACCGTCAACTTGGTGATGAGTTTGACCATTGACGCGGCGGACGACTCGAGTCTTTGCGGCCGAGCTTTGACATAACATTGCAAGACGAACAGGGGACCTTGCAATCGGTCTTTTGCACCAAGATTTTTGTCGGATTTATTGAGATTTTCGACAATATGCTCTGCCCACTGGTGGAAGGTTCCAATGTCGCCAACCAACGAACCTTCTTGGGAGCTTCCGTCTTCTTGCGCAGGAGGAAGGCATTCAAACATCTTCTCCAGGATTGGTCGCAAGGTGTCGTGCAAGGGAGAGAAGTCACTGAGGACAGCGCTCTCCAAAAGCTTGGTAAGAGTGCTGAGATGCGATTTTATCCATTCCATGTCTTTGCTGTTTGCGACAATAGCGATCACTTCGGCTGAGTTGGATACCTGAACGTAGTTGGCCTCAGTGATGTCCTGAAGGGCGGTGAGATGAGGTTACTTTGTAGTTCAATCACGAGAATCGAGGAAAGGAAGCAACACTTACCTGAGCCATGGTTCTCTGAAAGAATGACAATTTTGCAGTCACACCGGGAAGACCATCTGGTCCCAGTATCTCCCGGAGAAGTTGAACAGCGCGACATGTGAGGCCGCCTCGGCTAATGGACTCGGTCGAAGTCGATACCAGTCGAACGAGATAACTTGTGATGAGCTCGCGCACATGAACGGGAAGCTGCCAACCAGTAGGTTGAGGAGATGGCGCTACGGCACCCTTTTCATCGACCTTTTGTCTCTTGGCACTTGGTCCATCATCAGACGAGGAGCGCTTCTTCCCATCATCGGTTTGGGATTGGGGCGCTTTGGCTTCAGCGTTTGAAGAACTACCCGTCAAACGCCTCCTCTCCCAGCGGAAGATCAGCTCCACAATATCGATGGTCAGCTTCTTCATATCGGCCGTAGCAGCAGGAACGAAGCCTAGCTTGGTGAGAGAGTTCGCCATAAGGCTGACAAACAGATCCCTACTGCTGTAGAAAAGATCGGGGTTGCCCACAAGCAATTCGCAGACGCTGACAAGTTGGGGAGTGGTGTTACCCTCCTCCATCAAGACCTTCTTGGTGGCCATGGCCCAGCCAGCCATCCCGGAAGGTGGCGGCGGGTCTCGTTTCGGTAAACTGCGTGCCAACACATTGATAGCCTGACGGTAAAGGGCCCTTCCCTCGGTCTCTTTGACACGTAAGAGCCCATTCCAAGTTGTCCTGACGATATTCTGAGGAGAGTCGTAAGAGTTGAAGAACCGCCCTGCAAGCAAGTATGACATGTGCTTGACTGTGGCGTCGCCTGTTCTCCGAATACTCTCCCAAGCGACCTTGATGATATCCTTTCGCACATCACCGACAACGTTTGGACAGTATTGCACCAGGATCGCTGTCATGTGGACGATCTCAATGACTAGGCTATCCTCGTTGTTGTTCAGTCGCGCCGACAGAATCGGTTGCCATATAGCTTGCGAGATCCTCGCGGGTGTCGCTCGCATAATTATGTCTTCCTCGGTGTTGGAGGGGTCTCGTCGAGAATAACTCAGCCAGAGCAACGGGTTGATAATGTACCTCAGTGCGTTCTTTTTGAAAGCAGAGCTAACGTCTCTGTTGGCGTACAGGTCGAGGAAATGAGAAAAGATGTCACGCTTGAACTGCAGGTCATCGCTAGCAGCCACTCGACGGTAAAGGAAATCAGTCACGTCCGAGCGGTCGACAGCTGACTGAATCTCAAAGGCTTCGACCACATGGAAGAGAAGCTCGATGTCTTGGTGTTGTTCCAAATATCGAATGAAAATTTTGAGGATAAGCGTGGGTTCTCGGCTGAAGACCTTGAAATAATTGTCGTCCCGCGGGCCTTTGGACCTTGCAACAAGATTGCGCCAGATGGAGACCAGAGCCTGGAGCACATTGACGTGTTGCAGTAACCAATCATCCGAGGTAGCGGAAAGCTCGTCTATGATCTGGATACCTGGAAGGACCAATTGCATGGATTCTTGATCTCGGAAACACAGTTCACAAAGCTTGTCCGCTTGATTCGACAACTCGGCGACGAAATTGGGAGCTTTGCCAGATTCGAGCGTGTGTCGATAGGTCCGTACCAGTTGCGTATCCGACAAGGATTCCAGGAGGAACGATGTCGCATCGGTTGGGTACTTGTCAAAGTACAATGCAAGGTTCTCCGTGAAAGGTCCAGGGCGCGACTGTAAGAGCTTTGCCTCGGCTTGAGATACGTATTGAGTGAGATCGCGAAGGAATGTGTTGGCTGTCGGAGGAAGTAGACGGAAGATGTTGACCAATCGGACCATTCGAGCAATGTCCTGGTTGTCTTCATATGGGCGAGCTGCAGCATTGGTGAGCATATGGGGCTCAGCCAGGCTCTTGAAGTGGTCCAATAACTTGACACCGATTTCGACCTTGAAGTAGTTGGTCAACAACTCCAGGAATCGCGCAAGACCGTCCAAGCCAGAGACACTCAACCGACGGGCATCGGCGAGATTGACGAGGATGGGGCGTAATCCAGTCTGCAAGATGTCCTTGGGCAGCTTTGATTGAATAGCGAGCACGCGGTGAAGACCTTCGTGTGCGACCTCCACAATCTCTGGCGAGTTGGAATACATGTGCTTAAAGTAGACCGCAATGATCCTGTTTTAGACATGAGCAAAACTTAGTGCACAGATCCTTTGCTTTGTAAACGATTAGCACTGACCTCGACCTGAGAGAATTTTGATTGTTTGCGAATAGATCGGCGCAGTTCATGGCTGCACACAAGAGTTTCAAGCATGCCACTCTGAGAGACCGTAGGGAGACCTCTAAAGCGTGGTGGGTCTGTCGGCCAATGAGGCTGGCATCGTCGGCATCTGCCAAGGCAATAGTTTCATGGAAGAGCCTGTTCAACTCTTCATTCACTTCCGGTAGACTTGGCGTCAAGTTCAAAAGGTACGTGATCGCATCAATGTTACCGATCTGCATTCCAAACGGTAAAGCTCTAAGAGGCTTGTTGAAGATGGGTCCTGACGCCGAGTCAAGCAGCCTTTCCTTTGCGGAAGAGGCAATGAGATCGTAGATTGACACTTCCTTGATTTCGGCCAGGATGGCGATACACTCCTTGGCAGCGTCCCGCACAGCAGTCTTTTGGCTGGGAAGTTCCAGTACGAGCATATCGATGAGCTTGGAGATCGAGTTGGGGTTTGCATGTGGCTCGGAGCTACTCTGGCGTATCACGTCCTTCATGAGCGTAGTCACATCCTCCAACGATCTTGGCTTGTCCTTGGGGGCGTCTCGCAACACGAAAAAGAGACCACGAACGTAATCCAATTGCCTTTCAGCCAGCCATTTACCGCTCAAAGCTTCTTGTTTCCTCAGAATATCGAGACCGGCGCAACCTGCAAGCTTACGGTTCCAGTCCTCCTCAAAGCATAGACTGAGGGCCCTTGAGAACAACATTTGGATCATGATGTTCCCGCTGTCCCTTGAAGCCAGCGTGGCAGAGTCATCAATCTCTTGCTTTTGAGCCAACAGGTCCTTGACGATGACTTCGAACAATTCCTTCATCCTCTCGGGACTGGTAATCATCCCATCTGCCATGGCGAGAATCACGCTCTGAATGAACGAAGACGGCCTGAGAGACAGCCGCTTGCTGGCTTTCGACTGCTTGCGAGAGTTTTCAGTAAGCTCCATTTGGAAGACCTCATGGGCGAGCAGTCGGATATGTTCAACAACATCATCGTGTTGCTCTTCGACGATGGAAGCGTCAAACAAGCCCTTGATAACGTTACGAAGAACCGGTTCTTGTTCGATTGAGTGGTACAGCCCAGAGATGAAGAGCAACGAGCATTGTTTGAGGAATTTGACTGCATTCTCTCGGTTGTAGGCCGATGTGTTTCGAACATGTCGTGAAGCCAAATCAACCCAGGAACCGATCTTGAACTCTTGATCCTGCCCCTCTATGTTGAATTGCAACAAGATGTCTTCGGACACTGGGTGGAACTCGAGGAGATAGGGTGCTTGAGAAAACTTGCGGTTTCGACCACCTAGCTTACCCAAGATCTTGACGGCCGAATGTGCCTGCTGGTGATTGAATGGCACAGGTTTAAGAAGGTTGTACAATGCGATCATGAGTTCCCTGAGCACCGGTTCCAATGTCGGATCAAGGAACTCTGAAGTCAAGTTGTCGATACACAGCTCCAGTGTCCTCAAACCTTGACTGATAAGATCAGGTCCAGAGTTGAGAGCGTGAACGAGAGGATGCATGAGGTATCCGAGGTGGGGTAAGAGGTTCGTTAATCGTACTGGCACCGTGAGGCAGAGCTCGACGAACATGTCCCTCTTTGACGGTTCAGCGTGTCGAAGCAAGAAATTGAGCGTCTCAAGCATTTCCTCGAGGATGGGTAGTACCTCTTTGTACAGAGCTTCGAATCGCCCTCCACCAATCGACCTGAAAACGGGAAAGAGTCAGTCAATGTAAACGGCCATGATCTCGTTCTGGAGACATACCTGAACAGTGCGCGCAAGACTTGATAATAGATGGTCGGATCCTCTGCTCTCGCTGCGTAAGCGAAAGAGTTGATGATGAGTTTGGACAGGTAGGGTACCAAGACCGGTTCGTTCAGCTCAATAAACTGGTTGACAGCCATGAAAGAAAGCTTGAATAGCTTCAGTGTCAGGGCTCCTTCAATCTTGCTCTGAGTGCCGATGCTCTCCAGGTTGTTCATTAAGTACTTGAGCAGGATCCCGACCGTTTGATGCGAAACGTCGTTGTTGATCAACATATTTTGCAGCAACGTTATTGTGTGGGGATTATCCAACAATTGCTTGCAATAGAATTCAAGGTTGTTGGTCCACACTTCAGAATAGACATGGGGCTCAAAACAGACGAGGATCATTCCCAATTGATCGATAGCGTCCTTCTCCTCCCTTGGGTCTCGACTGCCTTCGTATATTTGAAGTGCAAGCACACCATAACGAAACAGATCGCTTAAGACTTCGCCTCGAGGGGGCGGAGAGTCAATGACTCTCATGTTGTTAAAGAGAGATCGAAAGGTGTTGAACAGAGATCGAAGAATCGTTTTGGCATCTTAAGAATCGACCAGCGCAAGGTCAACCTCCGGAACTAACGCGTTGGGCATGATATCAACTCACCTCTGACAAACGTCTCCAAGCTGTCCGATGCATATGCAACCGTCAAGACCGGCATCGCCCGTTCGATACTCCTCCAATCATAAGCATCAAATCCTGTCCTTCCGACCTGCTCTTCCTCGGCGGAATTTGACTTTTCCTTGTCCTGCATGGCCGCTTGCTTCATTCGGTCAAATGCCTTGTATGTCGCTTTGAGCTTCTCGACCGTGGTTAACAACACACCCTTGAGGACTTTGATGGCTTCGGGTTTATCCCCCTTGTTACAGATGGACTCGATACAGGCTTGAGTGAGCTTGCTGCACATGGTCTGAATGCTGAATGGGAAAGTGCTATCGTGACTGATGCATCCATACACCGCAATGACTCTCACGAGCTGTTGCAGGGACAAGTCATTTCTGACATGGTGAATCAAATCCGCCAGCGTGCTGTAGGCCAAGGGTCGAAGCGCTTCCCGACTAGTGACTCCAGACCCGACGAGGACTTTTTCGTCCAAGAGCATGTCGATGAAAGGGACAAAAGCAGTCCTGAAATCTGAAGACAGCATGTGTCTTGTCGCAATGAGTAATTCCTGGTGTGACAACCATCGTGAGCCACCTGACCCATTTTTAGATCAAGTCAGAGCGAGCTTACTTTGCGTGTTGCGACATCCTCGGGAGGACAATCTCTCAACAAGCGAACACACGCTTCGGGGAAAATGTCCAGATAGTTGCGAATATTGTCAATCGATCCTCGAAGGACGTACGCCAGAAAGGCCATGGTCTGTGAGTCGAAAATATCAGTCAAAACTCCATCCTGGCATCAAATGTCCCACCCACCTTGACTTGTGCCTTGATTATCTCAGTGTACATTTCTCTGTTATGGATGCCCTCAGCAACACCGGTGAACACCTGACCTTTTTCCTCGGCAGCCTTGTAGGCTTTTCTTTGTGGCTCCGGTTGAAGGGCGATGGAATCCATGACCAAGGGGTAAAAGTCCTTCATGGCGCCTTGCATGACTTGTCTGAACGATTGAAAGATCAAGACGACTGCAATTGGGCATTCGGTCAACACCTTGGGCGAGCGGAGCGCGTGAGGGAGAACAGTGAGGTTTGGCGTAGGGACAGTAGACGAGGCCGGTCCTGTAGAGCCCGGCTTACTATTGCTCTGGGCAGCGCCAGTGGCAGGGGCGGACGATGGCGTTGATGGAGTGGCGGTAGCGGTGGTAGTGGCGGTAGTAGTTTGAACTTGAGGTTGAAGAGGAGCTGCCGACTCCACTCCCTCCATCGCATCACTTCCAGACGTCATGTTCGCTTTTCCAAATTCTTTTTCCACGACCTCCTTGATATTGGCGTACATCTCCTTGACCAGATTGAGAAACGGTTGAACGTGCTGTTCCGTCTGCTCCTTGTGGCTCCGGAACCCATCAATGATAATTTTGATGCACAACAGGGCGTTTTCCTCATTCTCGACCTTGAGTAGGCTGAGAGCGGTCGACATGAGAGTCGATTCATGAGGCTTGAGCGGTTCTGTTCGTGGAAGGCGCTGCAAAAAGGCAAGCAGAGTGTTCCGAAACCTTTGCTCCGGCGTTTCCTTGTGAAACGTCACAGGAGGTCCCTTGTCCAAAAGCATAGCGGTGATGGGCGGGATGAGCGTGTTGAGGAAGACGGCGAATGCGGCTGGGTCTCTTGTCGCATCTGCATTGTCTCGAAGTTCAGAAGCAATGGTCGCTCGCTTGTTCAGGTCCATGCTGGTGTCTTGAAGCTTGCTCAACCAAAACTCGCATTCATCCTTGGTAATGGGACCACCCATGTTTTTGCCAGGCTCTCTGAATGGCCGTTTCTCATGTTCATCGTGACCCGATGCAGGTGGGACTGTCGCAGTGGCTGCGCTCGAATTTGGTGCTGAATTTGTCGAAGTAGTGGCTGCTGCCGTAGACGGTTGAGTCACCTTGCCTAGATTTGGATTTGGCTTTTGTATTGTTCCAGTGGAGTTAGGTTTCGCAGGTGTGCTGGACGCAGGTGTTGGTCGAGCAGCGGCTTGTTGAGCCGTCGGTGACTGTTGGGCTTCCTTGTTGCCCGTGGTGGTCGAGGATGCCGCTGCCGCTGCCGGACGACCTTGCGGCTTGTCTTGCTCAGTGCCTGGTCCTGCCATGACCTTGCACCAGACCGCGTGACACTACGAGCGAGAGTCTTGGTGTGCGGCCACTCGAATGGTTGAAACGGGTGTGTGAGAATACTCTAGTTCATTCGCATTCCAGATATTGGATTCTTGCGCGACGCGAATTCGTTCCCAGAGTTGAGTGCCGCCACAGAGAGTCGAGTAGATCCAACACTCGCACACACAAGAGGCTCAACAAGGGTGATCAATGTGTTCTCGGTTACGTTGGTGAATGTCTTGGACTACTGGGTCGATTCGAATCCAGGTTATGAGACTAGACCGGATTTATTGATAAGAACTTATGACTCTGACGTGTCATTATGTGAACAATACACATCATCTGGTTTGTTTTGTTTTTGGTTATCATTTTTATTTGATAAAGGTTTCGGAAACTTGGCTTCAGGAGCTGTTCGACTAGCGATTCACAAGACAGTGACACCATACAGGTTGAGAGGATTGATACCATCCGGATCTGGGAGGTTCTACACCATCAGTTTGAAAGTTTCTACACACCGTCATGGCAGGATCATCCATTCGAAGTAAGTCCGACGAGGTTGAATCATTTCCACAATAAAACTCACCATGGTTTCACTGCAGACTCGGTTCACCGGCGAAACCACAAGGAGCGAGCCCAGCCTTTAGGCCGGGCCAGGCTCGGTTTGTTGGAAAAGAAAAAGGACTATATCCTTCGAGCCCGAGATTACAAATCAAAAAAGGAACGGCTCAGACGGTTGAGAGAGAAGGCCTCATTCCGGAACAAGGATGAGTTTTACTGGGGCATGATCAAATCCAAGACGCAGGGAGGTGTGCATGTCAAGGAAAGGGAAACTAGCAAGTCACTAGCTGTAGACGAGGTCAAACTGTTGAAGAGTCAAGATGCAGGGTATGTGAGGCTGGCTATTGCAAAGGATGAGAGCGTGAGTGAATCGTTTGGACCTCTCTTTACCGGCCTGTCTTGGCTCACTTTTTAAATGCCCACAGAGAATCACTGCTCTCAAGACTCAACTCCAAGTCTTGACATCATTGTTCCCATCCAAGCATTCTGATTCTCGCCTTGACGACATGTCTGACGATGAAGACCAAGACGAGGACATGATGCAAGACATTGACGAAGATACTCTTATCGAAGCTGGCATTATCGCTCCTGCCAAACGGTCACAAGGCAAACAGCCCGCTTTGAACGAGTTCCAAGCCGCTCGCGGGCATACTGTCTTCACCGATGACCAGGATGAGCGTGAGTCGGTTACTTTGCCATCAAATTCATGTTGCTCATACTAAACATCATTTTATCGTTTTCTAGTCCTCACATATGATGGACCCACCCAGTCGGTAGCAAAGTCTATCACCCCTTCCAAGAACGCTTCCGCTGCAGCAAGCACACCAGTTGATCTGGGTTGGATCACCACAAACCGAAAGCCACCTCAAACAAAAACAATCAAAAGTTCGGCACCAGTCTCAGCTCGCGAAACTAGGTCAGCCATCGTCTCGGATGACGAGGATGATCAAGACGACGAGATTGACCTCGGAGACATGGAGGATACTGAAGTGGATGTTGCGAGATCAAAGCAACGGCATGCTGAAAAGCAGCTGCAGAGGGAGGCTTTCGTAAGTACCCCACCCACCGCACTCTTATTATTAATCCGCTCGCATGGCTCATTCGTTTAGTACATTCAGCAACACCGCCACCTCCTCTTGCTCGAACTTCAACAACGTCTATCACGGCTATCCCAACTCCGCGCCGTCCTGACACAAATCAATCTGCAAAAACAATTGATGAACAAGCACGGGAGCGCCATCAAGAAGAAGAATGCTGAACGAATCGTGCTTCCGAGTCTGAGAAAAGGTCGAGCAGCGAGAGAGGGCAAACGGGACGATGTGGCTGACGATGGCGAGGACGACGAAGCGGGGAGTCGAGTGGTACATAGTGGCAAGGTCTTCAAGTGGAAGGCTGAACGTAAACGGTGATCGTGCTTGTTACTTGTCGTTGTATAATCATAACATGTAGATTTTTGCTTGTACAATACATTAATAGCACCATGTTCTTTATTTTCCTTCTAATCGACTGCCCGAACCTGTCCCAATGATTGCTAGAGCGATCGACGCTCTTGACCCGCTACGATCCGTCACACGGTAAACAGGGACTCGACTCGGGGAGACGCCCATGGACGCTCGAACATATTCCGTCCATTCGTCGACTATGACCATTCACACAAGAACATGGTCAGGAATAACGGTCTCGACATGATACATACAAACAGACCCTCGTCTACTCACCTTGAATGTCTTTCGTCACGTCATGGAACAGAGTGACTGAAAAGATACAGTCGTCTTGCACCACTCCACCCATTTGAGGTATCCGAGAGTCGTGGAAAAAGTGTGTGGCAAACAAGACTCTTGCTCGCGACAATGTTTCAGAAGCTCCCTCGGTATCCGTCACTGGCAAGCATCAATCCAAGTGAGTATCATTGAGGGAATTCAAAGCATAACATGTCACACTCACCTGTCTTGTGAACCGGCTTGATCGAGTCTGCTGTCCCGTCGTCTCCATCATCAGACCCTTCACTTGGTCCCTCGGTCGCATCCCGACCCGTGTGCACCCGGACTTGCCATTCGATCCTAGCTTGCTTGGGCAGTTGCTGAGCTTGAACGAAGACGACGGGTGCATCTTGGCAGTTGAACTGGTGACGGATACACATGGAAGAGGTGTGAATTTGCGTTGAAATACTTCAAATCAACGCAACAAACTTACTCGCTCGGCGAATCGAGCCCAAACGCATCTGACAATGTATTCCACCCGAGCACCGCCGACGTACCACCCAATAACACCTTCAATAAATCCATCATCTCTCCACCCAGCTCCACCCTTGGCTGAATCGCCCATGACGTCCATGATTCGTCTAACGTGTTGCAAAGACAGCAAAGCCGAGATGACATCTTGTTCGTCTGGACTTGATGTCGGTTCCGCATAAATATCCAAAGTTTCAGGAATCAATGGGATTTGGCCTGCCAGGGTTGTCCGGTTGGCCACCTGCAATCGGCAGCGTGTTTAGTATGGACGATCTGTGTCTTCTTGGCGAGATATAGGGCAGACGACGAAACGCACCGTTACTCCCTGCCCATAAGGACCTATGTTCGCCGGAGCCCAATAGCTCAGTCCTTGCACATGTAAGCCCGACCGTTTATTTCGTGACGAGTCTTGACCGTCTTGTCTGAGTCCAATCACATGTAGCCTGATCGCATGAGAGTCGGGAAGGGGAACGTCGACACATGCTCGACTTGGGGGTTCAATGGTAAAGTATTGCGAATACTCGAGGTTGCATGTAGTAAAGTCGGACATGGAAGAAAGGTACAGATTGACATGCTGTATGTGATCGATGCTGGTGCTGTGTTTTTCAAGTGTGTCTAGAGTTTAGGTGAGGGGTAAGTAGGGACGAGTTAGAGGCGACAGACAAAAGAAGACTTGCCGGCAAGAATCTGCATGTGTCGCTTCATCAATGTCCTCATGGTCTCGTTGGGCTTCCGAGTCAGCTCGATCACTGTGCTAAACCACGATAGTCTAGTGCAGTGCTCTACATGGTCATATGGCTTCGAGGCCGACAAGACTGCTTTGGAGGCACTGTCGCTGTCAGATCGGGTGTCACACGGGACTATGCCCTTCAGATCGAGGTATAACCGTGATGAAAGAGAATCTAACACGGATGAATGCAACAGAGCAGGCGGCAGCTCTTGATCGTCCTCTTGCTCATCTTCTCGAGTATGAAGCAACAGTGGCGTAGGGGCCGGTAGTTCCAGCAGCGCTCGCATCTCGTTTGCATTGGGCACGACGTGATTTGGTTTGGGAATCAGTCGGGTCTCTAACACTCGCAAATGAGCAACGGGTGACGGATCCGTTACGATCACTTCCGTCTGGACGCTGTCGGGCCAGAGTCCGAATGAGCAATGACTGGTTACGACAAATGAATCGTCACTCACAACTCAATGGTGTCGTGGAACATGGGTCCATCCACACATAGCGTCTCGTACTCTCCACCTTCACCTGCAAAGTGACACCCCCATCGTGCTTCCAGCATGCCAAGTCGCGGAACCATTTGGTCCAGACCTCGACCAACATCTTGTTCTCGGAGACCCATTCCTGCCACCTTGACGAGCACAGGTTTTAAACCGGATTGAATCATGGAAAGCACCAGTGGTCGTTCGGGTTGTTGCCAGAGGTAAGACAGAGGCGTGAGCGCGATATGAGGACGTGCGAGGACGTGCTCGATCCTAGAGCGTTGGTAGGTCGACAGAATGGCTCCGGAAGAAACGGCCTGGACGTCCGGATGAGCAGCCTTGACTTGAAGTAGCAATTGCTCTAAATCCTCTGTTTCATCGCCCGGTACGCCTTGGGTACCATGTTCCGTTGCTTGTCGATTGCCATACGTTCCACCGACCGAGATCGGTTTGCCTTGAATGACTCGTTGATAGAGAGGCAGTCGCATCGACTGTGCCAACAGAGGAATACATGTTGTCCCCACCGACTGGTACATGTAAGAGTCCATTTCATCTGGTGCAAAAATGCCTTGTGAGCTGCTCGTTGAGCATACGGCATCTTACAGGTTCATACTCACCGATACCCTGCTCCGGTGTCAACGTCGCCAGGGCCACCATCTCGTGACCCTGGGCGACACAATGCATCATGTTGAAACATGAGTCCTTGCCCCCGGACAAGAGGGCGACAACCTTCATTATCCTGTTCGAAATATGTCGAATCCAAGTTGATTGTTTTGTTTGTGGAAATTCTGAATTCGAAAGCGTTTCCAGGGCAAGCAAAGCGATAAACACGGAAGCAAATCATTGCAAATGACTCGTCACTCTATTCCAGGTTTCTACTACCGTATTCGAACAAAAAGTTTGTATCTACTAGTCTCGACACACTCGGAGCACAACTGCATCAAGACATCATGGCATTGTCAAACAAGACGGTTGGAATTTTGGGTGAGTAGGGTGATGATAGTCGCCATATGTTACGAATGGTCTGACGCTTGAGTTGGCTTGTTCAGGCGGAGGCCAGCTCGGCCAAATGCTGTCGCAATCAGCATCACTCATGGGCATCCCTCTCCTGATTCTCGATTCGGGTAATGATACACCGGCCAAGCAGATTACTCCAACGCCTGCAGGCCACTCTTCGCATCCGGATGGCCCCTTCAACTCGGAACCTGACATTCTCAAGCTCGCTCAGGCAAGTGACGTCTTGACCGTCGAAATCGAACATGTCAATGCGTCCGTCTTGGAAGCGGTCGAAAAGGAGGGCAAGTGCGATGTGCAGCCAAGTGCAGCAACTATCAAATTGATTCAGGACAAGTATCGGCAAAAGGTTCATCTCGAGCAGCATGGAATCGCTGTCGCTCCGTTTGAGCCCATTACTTCAGATGCTACTCCGCAAGAATGGGAAGCCCTCGACAGGAAACTCGGCATGCCCGTCATGCTCAAGTCAAGAACCATGGCCTATGACGGCAAGGGCAACTCTCCGCTCAAATCTATTGATCCCAAAGACATTGAAGCCAGTATCAGTGAATTATCAACAGCGACCAAATCTCAAAACCTCTCCCTCTACGCTGAAAAGTGGATGCCATTTGCCAAGGAAATCGCCGTCATGGTCGTTCGAAACGTCAAGGGAGACGTCGTTTCTTACGACGCCGTCGAGACCATGCATAAAGACTCGATCCTCCGCGTCTGTCTGGCGCCATTGAGAATGCACGACTGGGATTCCAAGCTCAAAGCTAAATCACTGGGTCAAGATGCACCATCGCATCCATTCTCCGAGTCTGTCAACACTCGAGCCAAGAACCTTGCCGAACAAGCTGTTGGTGTCTTGTCCGGTGCAGGCGTGTTTGGTGTCGAAATGTTTTTGATGCCCGATGGTTCACTCTTGATCAATGAAATCGCTCCCCGACCTCACAACTCGGGCCACCACACCATCGAAGCATGCCACACGAGTCAGTTTGAAAACCACTTGCGAGCCATCCTTTCTCTTCCTCTGGGATCCACCGCACTCCGCGTCCCCGCAGCTGCCATGGTCAACCTGATTGGATCCTCTGAGAGCTGGGACCCAATCAACAAGGTCGTCCGTCGTGCACTCGAACTACCAGGTGCCACCGTGCACTTGTACGGCAAAGCTCAGTGCCGGCGTGGACGCAAGGTGGGACACATTACCGTCACGGGCGAAAATGATGCCGTCGTAAGAAACATCACCCGTCAATTGTTGGAAGCCTCGGACGATGTCCCGGCCAAATGGATCGACCAACACCTCGGCCCCGACCCCACGGCTGCTCAAAGCACCATCCACTCCCACCCCCAACCACTCGTTGGAATCATCATGGGCTCCGATTCTGATCTCCCGACCCTTCTCCCGGCCTCGCGCATCTTGGATGAATTCAAGATACCATACGAACTGACCATTTGTTCAGCGCACCGAACGCCTCACCGAATGGTCGAGTATGCTCGTTCAGCCGCCGGACGAGGGATCAAGTGCATTATTGCTGGAGCGGGTGGGGCAGCTCATCTACCTGGCATGGTCGCGAGTGAAACAGCCTTGCCCGTGGTCGGTGTGCCGGTCAAGGGAAGTGTACTTGATGGTGTGGATTCATTGTACAGTATTGTCCAGATGCCCGTGAGTAGTCTTCCGACCGACCCGTCGCGTTGTTTCCTACCTGACACGATTTCCCGACACAGCGTGGAATTCCCACGGCGACCGTTGGAATCAACAATTCCACCAACGCGGCACTTTTGGCCATTCGAATTATTGGTTCCTCTGACCCCAAGGTGCTGCATCAAGTCGAATCGTACGCCCAGACACTTGAAGACCAAGTCTACGACAAGGTCGACAATCTCGAGTCTAGAGGGTGGGAGGATTACGCTAAACATGTATTGGCAAAGTAGACACATTTTGTATAAAGATAATGCAATGGATCATGTTGTTACAACCCTCTTTGAATGTGTTTCAATCCACTCCTTCCCATACCCAACGCTTGGTCAGGTCCCACACCCCTTCGCGTCCCTTGCCGAGTACGTCTTTGCCCTCTCGATCCCCCTCGACGTTGCGGTACCTAAACGATCTAAACGACTTTGACGATACTTGACCTTCCCACACGATTTCACACTTGTTGTCGTCGAGCGTTTCCGGGACCGGTTGCACTGGTTGCCAGGTCGGCCGTGATGACTCGGGCTCGTCGCCAGCCTCGCCATCATCACCGCCAGCCAATGGTCGCGATTGTTCGGTCCAATCGATTCGAACGAGCAACAATCGCTTATACTTTTTCAACGCATGAGCAGAACCTTCGACGTAGACGAGAGCGAAATCGGGGTGGAATATGAGTAGTCCCGTCAGACCGAGCTGCTCAGCGACAGCGCGTAGTTTGAATTTGTGTGCGCCATTGACGAGGTACTTGATCTTGAATGCGCATCCGAATACGCCCTGGTCTTCCTGTTTCACCTTTTTGGCTTCAACCTTTTCTCGTCGTTGTTCGTCCGTCAGCGCACGCTCTGCGTTCATTTGTTCGTGTTTTCGCTCTCGTGCGGCCGCCTCGGCCTTGACGCGTGCTTCCACCTTGGTCGGGTCTTGGACTGCCGACGCCGTCAAGACTTTCATCATGTTGGCGACCTTGACTTTGGGCGGGTCCATGGGTAAAAGACCCAGTCGTTGACGGTCTTGCTTGTCTGACAGTTCTGCAGCTCGGCGTTGACGACGCATCTTCTTTTGCTCTTTCTTGGTCAACATGAGTCCACGTACCGGTTGAGGCTTGCCTTCATCGGGCCCAGGAATCGGGACGGGGTGCTCAATAAAGAGAGTGACAACTTGGTCTTGAAGTGTGCCTTCTTGAGGACCGAGATCCAAGTCGTCATAGCTGCCGTTCTTCAACAAGGGAAAGTCCCACCATTCGACTTCAGGTGGAGGCTGACGTTTAATATCTCGACCCAAGACGTCGAATTCAGAGTCGAGTCCCGCCTTTTTTGTTTGTTCGGCAATGCGTTGTTTGAGTTGTTCGAGTTTAGCTTGTTTACGCATTTCCTCGGCTCGTTGAATGTATTTGCCCTTGGCACTGAAACGCAATTGTCCTCGGAGACGACGGCGACGAAGATCGGCGAGATGAGCTTCGGGATCTGGGTCGGCATTAGGGTCAGTTGGATCTGCTGCTGTCGTCGAGGAGGCGAGATAGGGGTTCGAACTCGTTGCGGCGTCGGAGGCACTTGGAGCGAGGTAATTGGGTGGTGGCACAGGCGATGCTGCTTTGCTGCTATGATTTGACGGCGAGGCGGCAGCAAGACGTGCATTGGCTGCTACAGATGTGAACTTGGGCGCCATGATCCGACTGTTCTTGCCCCGGTTCTTCCACCCACTGCTTCCACTTGAGTTTGAGCTTGCACCTTCTGCCAACAAAGGATGCAAGGGAATCGCTGTCGTCGGCTTTGGTGCAGGTCTGTGTTCGGGAGGTGGTACTTGGGGTGTGATGTTTTTCGCTGCCAGTCGCTCCTTCATGGCGGCGATCCTTGCCTGGATATCAGAGGATACTAATGAGCTGTTGCCAGCCGTTGGTGGTACAGACGTTGATGCTGCTGCTGTTGCCGGTTGAGGTGTAGGTGAAGGACTAGCCGCTGCCGACTTGGGTGTCTGTCCGAGTGCTGCCATTCTTGCCGCAATTTGAGCTCGAATAGCCTGTCAAAGATTGAACCATAAGAGTCTGGATTGTCACACCTGACCCTTGACGCATGAGAACTTACCGTCATGTCAAGTCCACCAGGAGGACCTCCACCTGCCGCCATCGTCGCCGGCTGTGGAGCATCTGGCCGTAATCGTTTGGGGTCATTGCCTATATGACCGTTCTCGTTGGAACGTTTGGACATGGCGGTCGATGTCGTTGGGCTCTATCTGATGGCCAGAGGGGGTTGTGACAGAGGTTATCATACCGTGAGCGCTTGAAGTAATGAACTGATTTGAAGTCACTTCAAGAATTATCTTTGGACAGCGCGCCCAGATAAGTCTGTCATCTATTCAAGATACATCCCCATCATTGTCATCGTATCTGCCCAAAAGTTCATTTTCACATTATTTGATGCTTTTACCCGTAGACTTCGTGCATTTCAAACAAGTTAGTGGACGTTTCCGGTGTCAGTTTTTGGCGTCTAGCTCTCGAGCGTTCGGACGAACGATGATGCTTTACAACGAGCAATTTTGGCAAAATGAGTCTGACAAAATTGCTTTGACAGTGCGAGACTATGCTCGTAGCTTAAAGTTACTCCTCACATTATCAAACCATGTCAAAACGAGGATTAATGCTACAAACTATCGGAGTAATGTATTGTAAAGTCCTTGCCACCATTATTCGCGCGCATGCGACTGTGTTACCCATAGAATTACATTCATTCAGTCAATTCAATCGATTCAATTTAAATTACCGTACTTTCCGAATCACCCAATCAATCAAACGATCATTCTCCGCTACGACTATCGTACACCTCACCTGCGCATCAATCGCTTGCAAAAATGGGTCGAGCAGAAGCTGGAACTCCTAAAGCCATCGCCAACGCTATCAAGGCAAAAGGTGTGTGTCCAGTCATGTTGACCATGCTGTCTGTCCCTCTGCTGATTCACCAGTTTCCACCGAACCAGGTCTCGGCAAGCTCAAGTGGTATTGCCAAGTATGCCAGAAGCAATGTCGAGATGAGAATGGTTTCAAGATGCACACTCAATCCGAGACGTGAGTGCTTACTCGTACCTCGTGATGTAGAATCAATCTGATCTGGTCATAATGACACAACAGTCACCTTCGTCAGATGCTCGTCGTCGGTGAACAGGCTCACAAACACATTGACACCTTTTCACAAACATTCAAAGACGAGTTCCTCACCCACCTTTCTAGGCGTCACGGAACTCAGCGTGTGCGTGCCAATGCTGTGTACAACGAGTACATTCAAGACAAGCATCACATTCACATGAACTCTACTCAATGGGTCACATTGACAGAATTCATCAAATATCTCGGTCGGGAAGGACTAGTCCGGGTGGACGAAAACGAAAAAGGCTTCTGGGTTACATGGGTGGACAATTCACCCAAGGCACTGGCACGGCAAGCAGAGGTACGAAAACGAGAACGAGCAGATGTGGATGATGAACAGCGGCAAAGACGGCAATTAAAAGAACAGATGGAACGGGCCAAGGCTCAGGCTGAGCTTGCCAGAGAGCGTGAAGGAGTGGCTAGTATGGAAGAGGGCTTGAAGAGTGGCGGAGACAAGATTTCATTGAGTCTGACGCCGGCACCAACAGCGGCCGTATCGACAACGTCCATATCCACAGCGACATCAAACCCTGCTAACCCACTGAAACGCCCGGCTACCACCAACGTTTTCAAATCAAAGAAACCCAAAACATCATCGACCGAGGAAGCCTCATCCGCTCCTCTCGACCATTTGGCAGGCAAAAAGTTCTTGACAGCCGCAGAAAGAGTCATGCTAGAAGATCAACAACGGAATAGTCCGTCGCACAAGACCAGTGGATATCAAGGAATGGGACCAAGTCGAGGAGCTGTTAGACGGTGAATTGCTATTTGTGTACTTGTATGCTCATCGTTGTATTTACAAACGTCAGACCATTGCATCATGAGATCATCAATCCCATATTCAAAACATGTGGGCTCATCATCGAGGCGTTCCTACCCTCGACCGAGGTGCTTTTCCGGGACTAGCGACCGCGCTCGCACCCGTCGTATACCCTGTCCACCCTGGCGTCCCGGGCCTTGATTTGCCCGAGTGGTGAGACGACGAGGGGCGATGCTCCACAGGCGTCCCCGGAGTCGTTCGCGGTGTCCCTGGATTGCTCCGTGGAGTACCTGGGGCATGAGCACCACTCCGCGGTGTCCCTGGTTGTTTGCCTGTGGTGACAGCACTGCTGGTTCCCTGTTCCAAGAATCCCGGAGCGGTTGACCGTGCTTTGGCGTGGTATTCTCGGCGTGACTGGTCGTACAGATAGGCAAGGTCAATGAATCGCAACTGGCCCGTCTTTGGTATCTCAGTACTCACTCGATCGACATCACGTTTCTTGCGTTGACGTTGACTCGCATCCGTCGAGCTGGAAGCTGCGGCGACACCCATCCCTTTGGAGCGTTTGGGATTCTTTTGCCCATTCTTGTACTGAACACATCAATGCCATACGTCAGTTTCAAAGCGCATTCAGCACGATCATACAGATGATCGATGACTCACGATATCACGAATCCCCCGACCTCGACCGGTCATGAGGGTAACGCTCTGTACATCAGAATCCGCCAGTGAATCTAAAATCGGTGCAAAAGTAAACTCGGATGCATAAATATCTTGCATTGGAGCAGAGTTGGATGTGTTGTCTGGTAAAGGTGCTGCCCCTGCCAACAAGGGGAGCAGGTGTGGGTGTGGGTTTGACAACGGTCGTGGATCTATCGTCATAACAGGGCAAATCTTAGTGAACATGCCCCGTCCGAGTGTTCACTGACCAAACACTTACCAGGCAACCCTACGACCAGACTATCATATGTTCTCGGTGGTTTAATCCATTCACGTTTTCCACTCCCACTTGCACTCCCACTCGCGGCACTCTCGGGATTCCCCACATGTCGAAAGAATAATGGCCGAAGAGAGAGCGCGGAGAACAGGTCGTCGGTCAAGTGAATTGGAGATGGAGGTACGGTGGGGAAGTTGGTGGGTGCGACGATGGGACAGTCGGGGGGCAGCCGGGAAGTCATGTTGGGGTCAAGAATGAGTGGTGGAAATGTATGGCAAGTCTACAAGTATAAGGCGCGTTCATCTGCTATATATATGCCATCGTCCATCGTCGCATCGTCGCATCCGCCCATTCACTCGTCACCGAGCGACGACATGCATGTCATACATCATCGATAACAACCCTACATCAGCTCCACTCTCTACTCGTACACTCACGTTCCAACTTTCACACACGCCCACACCATGTCAAGAAACCCAGGTTATGCCGTAGTAGACGCTGATGACGATGATGATAGCCAGACTACACCTCGTCTCGGTGGGAGCCGCATGGGACCAAGCGGGCAGCAGCTCGAATTTCAATGTGAGCATTCTAGCCAAAGAAAGACAGGAAGATACTGGGCAATCGACTGACAGGTGGGATTGTAATCAGCGTTTGATGGAATGTACGACCAGCAGAACCGGCCACCAGCTCAATCCTCGGATGGGCCTACACGTGAGTCAGTGTCGTGAAACTCATTCTGGAACAAAGCTGACCCATCATCGTTCAACCAAACCATATAGCCGCTGTCCCATTCTCATTGTTCAATTTGACCTACTACCAATCCTACTTTGACATCTCCACAAAGACACTCACCAATCGCCTTGTTTCCTCCATCATTCCCCGCTCTGAATTCATTTCGTCCACGTGTTCAGGTCGAATCGATTTATATGGACCATTTTGGACGTTGACTACGCTCATCCTCACCGTCTATCTCTCGACAAGTCTCAGTGCCTCCATCTCAGACTACTTGGCTGCCTCGAGAAGCGGATCAGACTCATCAAGTCCTTCCAAAATCCCTCAACAAAAGGATCTTACTTTACTCGGAAGCATCACCACACTAATCTATCTCTATGGCCTCGGATTTCCCGCTGCCTTCTGGGCCATCACACGATATCTTGCCAGATCATCATCGACTCTCCCTTCGACATCCAACTCGTCGTCCTCTGACTCGACGTGGTGGAGTCTGCCCGAGGCATGGGCTGTTTGGGGCTACTCAATGGTTGTCTGGGTCCCTGTCTCGGTACGCTTTCATCCTTCCCTGTCGACGTCAATCGACCTTCACTGACTCCTGTTCACTTTTAGATCCTCTGTATCATCCCCATCCCTATCCTCAGATGGGTCTTGGTTGGTCTCGCAGGTGCATCGTCGGGTTACTTTATTGTCTCCAACGTTTATCCGATATTATCCTCTGTGAGTGATATGAACTTCACTCACTGTTATCAAGCTTATCCTCCTGAACGACTTGCTCCCCGATCCAGATGACCGACTCTAAGCTGCCCAGAACACTCATCATTATCATCATCCTCGCCCACGCTTTGCTCACCCTGATTATGAAGATTGTCTTTTTCTCGTAAGTCCTTCTTCATGCTGCCTCACCCAATCACTCAAGTCTGACGGAAAGGCTTTGCAAATTTTGCAGATACTCGGTCGGGGGGACGAAGATTGGACCTGATGACCCATTGAGCGAACAAGTCGGTGGTATCGTAGAGGGAGGGGGTGAACCGGCGGGTGATGCCATCGAAGCGGTCAAGAGGTGGCTGTCCGTGTAGATGCAAATGCCTGCACCTGGTGTCGACGATGTTGTACCTTGGCACCATGGCCTATCTACCAGTAGCCATAGAGGAATGGTACATTTGACATCTAGCTACATACTGTACTTTACCTATAGTATTTTTCCGATGTGGTTTGCGATCTCTTGTTGGATGCGACTTGTTGGGAAAGCTCAATCGATCGCCTCTGAACGGCATGGGATGATGCACCCGAAGGTGACCGTCCAGTGTTCAAGAGAGCTCAAAGCTCAAGCAAGACACAAGACAACACATAGACTACAGTATGTAGGCACCAATATACCAAAAACTCCAAAATTCCAAAAGACCTCAAATGACGTCAGGTACAATAGACAACCCGGCCAGCCTCGTTCATGCACTTTCTAGCTTTTAGCGTGCCATTCACTTAGCGCCTTGTGTAGCCTCGTTTCAATGGCAAAACAAATATCATTGTGGACTCGACAGACTTTCTTGTTTTCTCTTTTCATCAGGCAAGTCTACATCGCAAGCTCCAACGACAATACCAAGCTATCGACCTGTAATCTTTTTCAACACCGACGACCGCCAATATAGATAGTCACCTTTCAGACAGCATACTGAATCCCCCACACACACGACCACTCACCGATACACAAACAACACCAGCATGAACAGCACAACCAACAATAGCGCCGCTTACCTCGTCAAAGCCCTCGGGCTTGTCTCTTCTGCACTCAGCATCGTCAACCTGGCCCCTCAACCCTTGATTCAAAATGCTTCACTCTCCAATAGCAGTCTATACACTCTCGGTGTCTCGGCCGGTCAAATCGATGGCGGCAGCAGCATGGTGGGCAACAATACAAACGATACCTCTGAATGGATGCCCGAAATCGCACTTCAATCCCCTCGAGGCGGGTTCATTGGCCAAACCAGCCCCTCGGGCGCTCAATGGATCGCCTTGTCCAACGGCTCGCTCGTCGGCCTCGAATCATTTGGACAAGCCAGCTCTCAACCGGCCGTCGAGGTCGGAAGCCTAATGGCGATGCAACGAAACAATTCAATTTGTCTTTCCTCGTTGCAATTGTACGAACCCAATGCGACTCGTCCGGTCGTGTTGCTAGGGGACATGCTCGCGTTTTGTGGGGCCCCGACGTTCCCTTCAAACACCCAGATTGCGGTGGAAAACACCACGACCAAGACCGTAGAAAGCCAGTATGTTGATTGCGCCTGGCTCAACCTCGCCTCCGACGACTCTGCTACACTGGAACAGACGCTCTCAGGATGGGTTGGATTTGCCATCAATGACTTTCCGTACTTTGCCAGTGTGAGGGACGGAACGGTCAACGCATCCACTATGGGGATTGACTCACCCTCGAACGCATGCGCAAAGTTGTCTGCATACCAAGGGACAGCAGCGGCCAACAAGTCTCTTTCGCTCGCCAATCAATTGATTACGACGTCTCGAAGGATTGCGCGAGCAACCTGTGAGAATCGCAAGTCGCTCGGACAATCCATCTACTCAACCAGCGAGCAGGTCGTTTGCGACATGAGGACCAAAACAATTAGGCCGGTCTGCAAGGAAGCAGGCGCATCCGAGGGTGATGTCGAGTGTTACCAAGTTGGCAGCGACGAGTTTGTAACCAGCGGCGTACCCCTGGATTAGGCATCGCTCTTGTGCATCGACGTTTACATTAATTATCAATAATCTTGTCTCAGCAGCGCGCACATTGATACAGTGATGAACTTGCAAGAGCAAAAAGGAGAAAAGGGGTATCTGGTCGTCTCTAGGTCGCCTAATACGGTTTCGTTTCGGCATAAGGTTGGGTATAGGGGTCATTGTGCTGATATGGTTCTTCGGGCAGGTAGCCCTGCTCGTAAAGCATCACAGGATCCCAGTCTGCCTCCGTGATGGTCTGTTAAAAACGCATGAGCTGTTGTGATCTGTGCTTCAAAAGGCAAAGTAGTCTCACCGTCCAGGCAAAAAACAGCATTCCGATTGAGGCAGTTTCCAACAAGGTGTTCAGGAACCCGCTCGTCACTTTGCCTTTGGAGGTCTATGATGGCAGACACAAGGGAATGTGAGTCAGCCTGCATCTTACGGCACAAGTCGTTGCTCACCTCGCATATAGGTTGACTGGCAAGCAGCAACACAATCTGGGCAAGAGCCCAGAGCAGGAAAGCGATTGTGAACCACAGACAAGGTCTCTTCTCATGGAGTTTAAAGTAGGACACCCAGAGCATAATGAACAAGTACCCCACGCTCGCCCTGTCGAGCATGAAAAGTATCAATCATTGACCAAGACATCATGCAAGGATCACGAAGACTCACGCGTAAGGCCATAGAACGGTCAACATCCAGTAGCCCACATTTCGCAATTGACCAACCTCGGCTGATCCACTGGTCAAGACAAAGAGGTCCGAAACACCAAAGGCTTGGTCAAGACCGAGATAGGTTGTAATGGCGAACAGCAATACCAAACCGATTGTCAGAGGGACAAGAGCCGTGGAGGTCCCGTCACTGTCAGCAGGCAACACTTGAGCGATTGTTCAATCAGTTGATGAGGAAAGAGCGGGTGACGTACGGAATGACCATGGTGGCCACAATTCCATGACCTATCAAGATCCACATCATACCTACGACCACTGCAACGTGAATAGCGGACAAGACGGCCAAAGCTGCCGTTCCTTGTTGCAGCACATTGGCGGTCGTTAGTATCCTCAGGGGCAACGTGATGGCAAACAGCTGACCACATTACGAATCAGCGAGTCAATCTTTGCAGATGAAGAGAGGTGGAACCAACTCGCAATCAAGAAATAAATGATTTCAATCCTGCCTACTGCTGCTCGTCTCTTGCCAGCCTTGAAGATGAAGAATCCAACCACAAAAAAGCAGAGAAGGGAAACAATCAACTGTGCTAAAAGCATGTGGCCCCGCAGTCAGATCAACAGGAGCGTTTTCATTCAATGATTCAACTTACCTAGATCACCCTGTCCACCTTCAACACCCATCCGCCCCACGTCGCATTTAATCCCGACTCCCGTCCCTGCAAAGTTGATGGCCCTCGTAGCTATCAAATCCTCGATACTCGTGTCTTCTGTAACATTGCCCAGCCTCCCGTCGTCTGGATACCCAATCACCTCGTTGAATGGAAACAGCGTCGTCAAAGCCGGCGGTTTGGTCACCTTGAGGAGCGAGCGAAAGAAGAGGTTGCATTGAGCAAGTGGTCCCGCGGTCGAGATGGAGACATTGGCTTGATCAGACCTTGGTGAAGGAGACGAACAGAATGGCGAAAAGGACCCAAAGGGTGGAGACATGATGGCGGCTGATCCGAGAACCAAGTTGAGCAATGTCCTACGTTGTCCGTCTGGCCTAAAAAGTGCACCCAGCCCGCCACTTGAAAGTCCCAAGTGTGAACGACTACCACAAGAGAATTGTCGCTTTGACCCAGACTGTGAGCAAGGCAACCAGTGTGCCTGCCGGAGTGCAAGGACGCTGAAAGTAAGACCCCCTATCAACGACTTGCCTAGTGAGATCTTTCACACATAAACAACAGACTCGTACATCTAGCGCCGCTGAACAAATCACCTGAAACACGAAATGCGACGCGCACAACCCACCGCGCATGCACCGCGCACGCTTGCAATTGCTCATCATTGTCATCAACATGTATAGGATCCTTCACTCAATTCTTGGACCATGTACGTAACGTCACAAGGCATGCAAGCAAACTGCGCTCTACTAGAGTTGAGGAGTATAGACGGGGAGGATATGTGCCTGGCACGAAAACAACGTATCAGCACTGATGATTATCGAATACATTGACCACGACTCACCTCGGTGTTGAACACATTGTCTGACAAAGGAACAGTGTCTCCATCCGAAAACAACAAGTAGAGGTACTCTACAGTAAATAGAGTGAATGTCAGCCATGTTCCACAGTGAATAGTGAGTATCGATCCACACTCACTCAATGTCTCGGACAGCCAAAAGGTTTCCATCTTGTCCAATTGTTCGACATCGTCTGCGTCTTCCACATTGGCAATTCCCGCATACCCGCCTCCAGGGACCTTGCAGTGTTTTTGGAACGATTGGAAGATTTGCCAGCCTTGTTCACGGTACAGTCGATCACCCGTCAATCGGTAGGCGAGGAAGAGAGATTCAACGGTTTCAGGGCGCAAGATATTGCGTCCGTCGAGGATAGGAGTGTCGTTGCTAGCGGGGTATGGCATAGTAAGACACCAGACGGTAGTTTTGGAAAACAACAAGGAAATCAACTTACGGGCCTCGTTTGACATACCAGTCCCTCGTATCACGAGCGTCCTTGATATCCTCTTTCCACCTAAACATGACAATCTCGGCCGCCAATCCAGTCTCGCTCTCTCGGTAAAGATCCGCACATGTGCTGATCAACCCCGCACCGGCAATGTATCCAATTTGCTGGTCCAGTTTCATCTGAGACCAAATGGGCTTGAAATCGGGGTACTCGGCGGCAACACCGAGCAAAAAGGAACCGCCCAGGAAACACACCAGATGGTCTTGCTTGGGGATAATCACCCATGCAGCTTGACCGCTTGGGTCTCGCTGGGGTGAAAGCTCGTGGGTGTAAATGAGTCCTTGTCGAGGTGACTTGTTCATCAAAAGCTTCTCAACACCGTGCATTGCCTGGTCATACATTTCCTTGTAGAGGGGCTCAGTCCTATTGGTTTGCAACCACTGTTTGAGGAGGTATTCGTAGTAACTGTCTCCCCTTGAACCAAGTCGAATGTCGGAAGCGACAAACTTTGCGTTCCGAGGGTTCACCAAGATCGGAGCAACACCCTCTGCCGAAAGCTCCGGACGAATGGCTGCAATGACTGATTCCGCCAACTTGGCGTAGGTTGGATCACCACTGATCTCACTGAGATACTTGAACTCCAATTGCAACGATCCAGCCTCGGCCAGACTACTGAAACCATTGTTATCCGCATCTGGGTAAGCCTTGCGTTCGACCAAGTCAATAAACGAGTAAGGAATGGCGGTAGGAGAGTCGTGGAAAAGAGGTAAGAGCCGTTCACCGAGATCGACAGCTTTTTCGAGATAAATGGCGGCGTCAGCGTGGTAGTTTGGGTTCTGATGGGTCGACGTCAGGTGATAGGCCGAGAGCAATCCCCCGAGGATTCGAATAATCGTCTCGAATCCATTCACCTTGCCCTTGACATCAAATGTCAATTCGTCTCTAACCCAATCTCTCGCTCTTTCGTACTGGGCGTCAAGTCCAAACAACAAGAGCGAGTCGAGGCAGTCGACAATCATGTACCCCATTCCTTGATCATCCTTGCCCAAGTACGATCCGCTCTTGGAAAGCGGATGATACTCGTCGTAACCCCAAGCATTGTCCTCGTAGGCTTTCCAGGAATCAACAAAAGCTTCCTTGATCTCGTTCCGTCGTCTTTCATCGGTGGTGATCTTGACATTGTGAGCATCATCGAAATCGGGCAACACTCGGTAGAGGTCTTGGTGAGGAGGAGCCCACGTAGGCCACTTGATTTCGGTAGCCTTGGTCTCGGCTTCTTCTTCCCCCTGCTTCTCGGTCGGTTGTTCATCTGGACGAGATGACGAAGTGGATGCTTTGGAAGACACTGACGGCGTTGAAGTGGTGGACGAAGAAAGGGATGATGATACTGAAGGGGTAATGGCTTGTCTTGGCGACGACGATTCAGGTGTGCCATTAATGTATTTGAAAGCTAGGTATGCGACCACTCCAGTGGCCAGGGCAACCAAGACGGATCTAACAGTTGAAATCGTCTCATCTTCCTGTCAGTCCCAACCCAAATGGGGTTCAAAAGTCAGTATATGGTACAAAGGGTAGACGACCGTGGGCCAGACTTGCCTTTGACTTGTGGACGGGACGCTTAGCGTCAGCGACAGCTGCCTGCTTGTCTTTGGAGCTCTTTGAGCTCGATGCCGCAGATTTGGGTGGCATGATCCTGCAAATTCTTGAATCGCAAGACTAGCCTTGGGCTTTGTGCAAGTGTTCACGGGTGTTGAGGGTGCAATGGTGACTTGAAAGGACCTGTTGACAAAGTCTTGCAGCCTTTGTTCACCGGTGTGCGGTGTGCGCGGTGTGCTGTGTGTATGACGCGCGACCTGTCCCCAGCACGGATGCGGATCGTGTATGCAAATACTTGTTCTTTACTACTCTACTCGGGAATCATGGCACGGAGGTTCAAGCCAGAAACAGTGCAGCGACAGAGATGAGCTAAAGTGGTATCCATGGTGGGTCTATGACCATTGAAAGAACAAGGAAAATTACACGGGACGGCCATTCCGTCGTACTTCAAAGTGGGTAAAACAAAAGAGGGCAGTAAAAGCCAAGGCATCCGGGAGTGTGCGTAGCCATTGGATGAGGAGGAAGACATCAAAGTATCGTGACAGTCATCATTAGTCCTTTCAACACTTGCCCGAGCCACAGATGGAACCGACGACCTGTTTCGTAAAATAAAGTCCATATTAAGCTGGTGAATTGATTTCAAGGCTGGAAAAAATCCAACTTACGGCTGCAACGATGACACAGATGATGATCACAAGGATCCAGAAGCTGCAAGCACCCAGGAGACATTAATACAGGTTTCGCCAGACACGCCCTGGCACGCTCAAAGACATACCAGATCCACTTCTTTCTCCTAGCTTTGCGAGCCTTGACAACAGCCTCTTCAGTGTGTTTCAACCTGGCAATGGGTTCAAGCATTAGGACATGTCTGACAAATCAAGTACACTTTACCAGAAACGCGACAACTCACCCTCCCTCCATATCAGTGTTAACCTGGGCTGCATGCGTCTCAATGTTGGCAATTGTCTCATCTTGTTGTTCCACCAGCATCGACATTTCGTTGAACATTTGAGCCAATTCAGTCAAGGTCATTTCAATCTTTTTGATGTCATTGTTTCGCTCCTGGATTTCCCTCAAAGCTCCTCGAGCGTCACCATATCTGTTCGAATTGAGCAGTGCTTGACTGAAAATTTGAGGGTTTTCGGTTTCAAGAACTTGCTTGACTTCTTCTGGCGTAGCATCGGGCTTGACAATCTTGAACTGTCGTTCTCCTCGTTCTCTGACCTTTTTCCGGAACTCCTTTTCAACTGTTTGATATTCTTGCAAAAGACCCATGAATCGACTCTTGGCAGCTTGAACCTGTTGCTTTTGAGTCTTGTCCTTGGCAAGTTTGTTCAAGGCCTGGATGGCGTTCTTGTTGGAGGCCGTGAGTTGACGAGTGGACGCGATCAAGCCGTCGGTTTCTCGAGCAGCAGCGCTGTTGGGGGTTGTATCTAATCGCGACTGGATAACATAACGCAACGTCCATGAGCCACTCGAAAAGTAATGATTGTAAAGTCTCAAGCTTACCAGACTGGCGACGTGAGCCATTCGGACCTGCTGAATGGCATCCTGCATCTCGTTCAGACTCGCGTTGGTCGCGCTGAGCTCAGCCCAAAAGTCGTTTCCACCAACTCCCCCAGCTCCAGGCCCTGCACCGTACTGGTCTTGCTGACCATAATCATAAGATGGTTGTTGGACTGGTTGTTGAGGTGGAGCTCCATAAGGGTCATTGGAAGGAGGTTGGAAGCTGGAACCGCCATTCATGCCAGGGACGGCTGTGTAAGTTTGCTGAGGCGGACCAGCGGCGTACGAAGGGTTTGAGTACGGGTTGGAAGCGGGTGGAGGGTATGTAGTCTGAGAAGGAGCATTTTGCTCTGCAACTTGATCAGAGGGGTCAGCTTGACCCTATATGGCATTCATTGTTGACGAAACCGAAAAGTCCATCACACACGCAAGAGATAAAGGGGAGGAAACGTCGCGAGTTAGCTTCAGTCAACTAGGCCCCAGACCAAGGCACTCACCCTACGCTCTGCCAACCTGTTCCTAGCCATCTTGGATCTACCGAGTGAGATGTGGAGGAGAAGATGGTCGACAAGTCGCTTTGGTCTGCAACCCGTTGTGTAATTGTGTGGTGGTCGCGATCAAACAAATTACGGCCCGCCGGGCAAAACCAAGTGCGTGGGTTTGTGTGTATGCGTGTATGTATCTCAAGCGCAGGGCGACGCGGGCGTGGCCAGCAGATGGAAAGTGGTGCGAGCGAGTTTATCTAGTACGGTTCGGCCCGCACACCAAGCAGGATACAAGGGAGCGACTTTTTGGAGACGGTCAAACTAGACTCTCCCGTCGTATGTATTCGTGTTCTCCTCTCATGCCTCTACATACATTGCTTCAGTCGTTTCGCTGTTCCCTTGACCTGTACCCCGATACCATTATTGTCCCTACGAGTTTCACCACCCGTCTCGCAAGCAGCAGGTAAACACGCGCGGTATGCTGATGCGATCGAGGGCAATCAAATCGGCTACACGTTGGATACTACTACTGATAAACAAATGAGAGCGATGGAGTCATTCTCCGTATTTTCAGTACGATATGGCAGACAACATGCAGCATGGCAGTCTCGTATGAGAGACCACATCTCGTCGGGAGATAATAAGGCCAGCTCTGTGGTCGAATTGGGCCTTGTAGAGCACCCAATACAAATACGGAGCCAGCATTCATCATGGCATTGAATGTACCGAGTTGAGGGATTTAGTATCTCACTCCAAGACAAAAGTTCACGTTGGCAAAGTGGTTGCAAGTAGAAATGAAAGATTGTCCCAAAGGAAATGAGCGACTATAGCGACATGTATACGACACTTTTACAACCCAGTGATTCGCATCATCATGACGACCACAAATCCCCACCATTCCCTTCTCCCCCTGAGTATAGGATTGAGAGAGATGCTTATGCCTCCTCGGTACGGAGACGGGCGGCAGCGTTGGTGACCTTGACGTTCAAGATCTTGGCTCGGGCCAAGATCTCGATCCTCTTCTTGGAAGAGACGTTGTGGGCAATGGTGGCGGCGTACTTGTTGGTGTGCATCAACAAGAGGTCCAACTGCAACAAAAAGCTGTGGATCAGCAAACGTTCCAGAATACAAAGGACTTGGGCGTCATGTATACTCACGTCCCTGGTGTTGGAGACGGTGACAGCCTTCAAACCGTTGGGCATCATGTGCTTGGTCTTCTTGTTGGAACCGTAACCAATCTTGGGCATAGGGGTTTGACCAGAGAACCTTCGTCGGACTCGGTTGTCAATACCTAATCAGATAGCAATGCGACAACTACCATCAGCACCATTCTCGTCACTGTCAATTACTCGCTCCAACTAACCCTTGGGCTTCCTCCATGACTCCTTGACACCGTGGTATCGGTCAGACTGGTGCCTCTTGAAGGTCTTGGTTCGCTTCTTGACGATGGGGATTGAGGAGGCCATTGCTACAAATCAAAATTGTGTCATCAGTCTCTGAACGGCCAACATGTTCTGGATAGTGCGACCGGGCGTGAATGATTGGTGTTGGATGCAGGATGGCGAGACCAAAAAATATGGGTGGGGCTTCGTTTGCGTATTGGTGCGTTGCAACCTGTTGCCTATTCCCAAGAGCCCAGGTGGTTGATTCCCTCGTGAGTTCATCATCTCAGCATCTACCTGATCCTGCAATTCCCCCATTGGCTGCCCTGCTCTTCTACGAAATGTTTCCCCTTGTCCATGTCGCTTTCATCAAGGTCGCCACGGTCTCGTTTGCATCTTCCGACTTTGTTGATCCATGTCCAATCCAATGCCAATTCCGACGCATGACACCAAACACCTCTTGCCCGGTCGCACTATTTCCAGACCCACGTCATGCGAACCAAATACTCACTTGCTGATGTCGACCTAGTGAAGAATCCTTGACCAACCTGTCCTGCTACACCAACTCACCTCACAAGACTTGCAATTGATGAAATTGGGACAGCCAGTGCGGCCGACAGAGCGAGAGCGCAGGCGCGGAGGAGCGAGGGGTAAGCGCATTTTTTGGCTGGGTGTCGGCGCTTTCTCACGATGCGCGCTTTTGTTTGACCGTCTTTCACACAAAGCTTAAGTGCACGGCATCTTTCTGTACGCATTCACTTCCATAGATGCACGGTATATGCTCTGGGTATGAGTCAGGCGGTGAGATGTTCAAGTAGAATCTCTCTCAACTGGTTGTTTTCTTTGTCGACTGGACAATTGAATCAACGTTGCAGATGAGGTCAAGAAAGGTCATGACATGTGTAGCTACGTGCTGATGAGCCTAAGGTCTTGTTTCTGCATACTGTAATTCATTTTCGAGATACTTGTAGTCCTTTTCATTCTCGATCCTCACCTTGCGACGTTGGTATTGCTGTTTTCATGGAGTCACAGGTCAGACTGCAAGACTAGTCCAGATTGACTAGACACCGCGCAAATGAAAGTTGAAAGCAGAGAGGAGACAGTCGACCTCTGAGGACGCATCGCCGGCTGCCACATTGGATTGTTACAAAGCGTTGAACATGTCATTGAGCAAAGTTTACCGAGCCTCAGTACATACATCAATGCTATGAATCGTCAGAGAGCAAACGGCCATCTATCTGACTTGTCTGTGCATTTGGCTAAGCTACAGTAGCTGCTGGTCCCAGACGTATTCACGGGGAAACCATATTACCCGGTCTTCGCGGCTGCCGCTAACAAGACACCAGCCACGCACAGCGCGACTTGCTTGTCCTTGGCATTCATCGCAGCTCGACGATTCAAGAGTCTTGTCGACAGCCTTGACACGGTTCGCAGCAACATCTGGAATTCAACTTTTCGAGCGTGGTTCCTAGGCTTTTCCCTGGCACAGATTGTTGTATCGATTGTATCGTTGGAGGCGTGCACATGGAGCATGGAGCTTTTCCACTTGAACAGGAGGGTTTTACTCGTTGCAGATTGTCGCACTTGTCCTTTCAAGCTTCGAGCTGACGCGGCGCGGGAGAGATGTCATGTCGTTTGTCTGCATAAACAACGGGTCCAACCACCCAGCTCAAAAGCTCAAAACGATGGCGCCCCCTCATAGCCTCGTAGGTAGTCTCTGTAAGTCTTTGCGTATTCCTGACGCTAGCAACACTGTACACACTAGTAACCCAACAACCTTGCGGGAAGTTGCGGAATGGCTGCGAAAAGACAAACGGATTCAGATTCGCACGAGATTAGCGTTCACCGAGACGCCCGCGTGTGTTTTGCCTTTGCCCCGTGCTTTTTGCCCTCGCTCAGCTTGACGTCATGGCCCACAACGCTCGCTAGTTGGCTTGTACAGCCCGCAGCGGCGTGAAAGGAGTAGCAGGGATGGCCTCGCCAGTTTCGCTCTCTTCTTTATAAGAACTTTGTTTGGACCTGCTAGACATTGGACTGCTCTACTCTTCCTTGCCCATTGCTCCTACCAAACAGTACATACCACTTGGATTTCACTTGTCGAAACTCTACATTGCAACTTTTTGAAAAATGCAAGTATCAGGATCGCATAGATCCATGTCTGGGCGATATCTCGATGACGTCGAGTCAAGGAAACGTTTGTGGTGGCCAGTACTGACCCATTTTCTTTCTCGTCTTACCTGCACCTTGCTGCTTTCCTCAATACACTCGCCACTGATCACCACCTGGAACGCAATGATCTCGCCCGTTACGTGTGTCATACAACAGGCCTTTCACCGGATCTGACATTTGCAAGATTATCCGTAAGTCTACAATGCTATGCTCTAGTTGGAAATGTAATGCAACAACGGACCTGATGTGGAATCTTTGATCATGACAGTTGCCATCCTTCTCCCTCCCATTGGAGTCTTCCTTGAACGAGGATGCAACTGTGACTTGCTCATGTAAGTCTCAATGTGACATCATCAATTTACCGGTATCATGCCGATATTTATGTTCATTGTCTTTGCCCTCTAGCAACATCTGTTTGACCATTCTTGGTTAGTATCATCAATGTGGAATACTTGATTAGTCCAGAATGAACTCGCCGTGAAACTTGGATGGATGACTGACCCTAAGTTTGCTTTTTTTCCCCTGACGCATTGTTTTCCAACAGGTTACATTCCCGGTATCATTGTGCGTTCATCTACAGACATGCAAACTTAGGCCCGATGACTAAATTGTTTGTTTTTTCCTTACTCGACAGCACGCATTGTACATCATTCTAAAGTATTGATCGCCAAGTCGTTACAAGTCCGCAAGCAAATTGCACACCCTTCAACACCTTCTTGGCCAACTACGACATGTCCTTCTAGGCGAACTCGATGGAAGCAGTCTCTCTTTGGTCTTGTTGATTCAACAATAGACTGAACTCCTCATAATCCAACTAGAAACATGTAGCATCATTGCCGCCTCGGTCACCACTTTACTTCGACTTTTTGTTCTATAATATGCCAATCATGAATCTTTACCCTGTTTTGAGTGACGCCTTGTTCAATCTTTCACCCAGCATTGCCTGCCTTTCAAGATGGTCTTGTAGGAACAGACTTGGACATTCAAAGCCCGAATGTGCTCTGATGATGTTACCATGTTACCAGCCGATCGGTGACGTCAGATGATTGGGCGCGCGGGGCGGCGGCGGCGGGAATTCCGGGTTTCGCCTGATTCGATCCAGTTCCCGCCAGCTCACTCCATCCACCCAGAGCGACTGTAAATAGGGGTAACCCATCTTGACCCCCCCAAAAAAAGGTAGTCTTTTCTCTCCCAGTTGACCATCCACCTCTCCATCAAAGCTACATCATGTTTTTCCGAACCGCTCTTCGATCATCCACTGGCGTCTTGCGTCAGCGAGCCACCTCCACCATCGCTCGTCGATCCTATGCCTCGTCTGGCGGTCACAAGGCACCTTCGAGTGACATGCCTTGGATTTTGACATCCACGGCCATTTTCGGATCCGCAGGTGCCTACATGTTGCTTGCTGGACCCTCTGCACCTGCTCATCACGGAGCCAAGCACGGTGAGGAGCACGGTTCATCGGCAGACACGGGTAACAAGGCCAAGGCTGCCGATAACGACGACGACGACGAGGGCAAGGAGCAAAAGTCCAAGTCCGAAGATGATGCTAGGGAGACTGCTGAAAAGGAAAAGAAGGACAGCAATGTTTCCCAGGAGAACAAGTCTCAAGACAAGGGACCTGAGCAAAAGGCTGAAAAGTCTGGTGACAAGAGTGGTGACAAGGACGGAGACAAGACTGTGGCCAAGGGCAGCCTAGACCAGAACGCGGCACCCAAGACTGTGAGTGCAGCGCTGAGGGAGCCAGTTGATCGTTTCACAGAGTTGATTGTATCATTTGCGACCACAGAGCGGTACTGCTGACAAGTCTGACAAGGGCAAGGCCGAGTCTACCGACGGTGGAGACAAGAAGGACGACTCTGCTTCCAAGGACAAGTCCGAGGACAAGTCCGAGGACAAGAAGGATGACAAGAAGGATGACAAGAAGGATGACAAGAAGGATGACAAGTCCGAATCCCTTTCAGATGAGGGACGATACGCCAAGGACATTCCCCAATCCGAACTCGACAGCGCCGCTGCTCAAGCAAGTATGGCCCAGGCAGAGGTAAGCCTAAAAATGGTGGTCTGCTTTTCATCAGAGAACGTGTGCTGATCTCGAGACGTTTATTTTGCAGGACTCTGATGTTCCTGAAGCCAGTGCGGCCGACATTGAAAAGAAGTAAATGCTGTGCAATCACACAGCAACTTCGTAACAACATTGAACCATTTGACATCATGACACTAATATTGATAATGAATCGACGAATACAATCATGGTACGGTCGGCCGATGCTCATGTTCCTTTGCCCTTTTAGTGAGGGCTGTCATTGGACTGGTCGTGTACGAGTGCACATGCAACCTCTATGCTGCCTTTGCTTTGCCCTTTCCACTCTTACCTCTGGCTCCACTCACGTTCCAAGCCCCTAGGATCGCATCCCTAATCTCCTCTACTCCCTCTCCATGTCTGATCGAAGCAAAGATGGTAGGACCGCCTTCCCTCATCATGGCACTGTCACGCTTCATGACGTCGAGCGATGCACCGACGTGAGGGGCCAGATCGATTTTGTTGACAATCAAGAGATCAGATTGGGAGATACCGGGACCGCCTTTTCGTGGGACCTTGTCTCCACCGCTGACGTCGATCTGTGCCGAGGTTGTTTTCAAACCTGATGAGCCAGGCAATGGGGAGCCAACAGAGAAGAAGGCTGGAAGAATCAAGAAAACTTACCACGTAAATGATGTAATCAGCCAATTCTCGAGAATAGTTGGCTACTCGTCGCAAGAGAGCAAAAGAATAAGAGGGGACAGTCCAATGTCTGAGCACGTCAAATCTCGAAGAGATTCACAAAGACATACCAGCAAGGTTATCACCCCCACTCTCGACGAATAACAACTCGGTATCATAGATTTCCTGCAACTCTTCCAAAGCATGCATGTTGGCAGAGATATCTTCTCGAATAGCCGCATGAGGACATCCTCCTGTGAGCCAGACATTTACGAAAAAGGCAAATGGCAAATGACATGAGCGAGGCTTTGTTTTGCGGCCCAAAGTATGGGTAACATTGCGTGGCGTACCGGTCTCGACTGCTCGTACACGACCTTGATCCTCGAGAGCTTGGTTTCTGATCAAGAACTCTTGGTCCTCCTGTATGTGTGTGTGTGTGTTGCATTGTGAGCTCTCGCACATACGCTTCATCTAAAAGGACTACGAGACTGACCTTGGTAAAGATATCATTGGTGACAACCGCTGTAGGGCAGGGGGTACCAGCGCGTTTCAACATCCACTCCGAAAAAGCCGACTTTGGGCAGTGTAAAAGCAAAACGTACCAATGTTGTAGTCATTTCGAAAGGCTTTGCAAAGAGCGAGCAGGAGAGCCGTCTTGCCTGATCCCACAGGTCTGTATTTCAACACCACTCGTCCGTTAGATATCAAGTGAGAACCACGTCTGAGAGCTCCCATAAACTGACCCTCCAATGCCGATCGTAAACGCCCGTTCCTTGAAATCCCGAGCTGAAAAGTCTGGCATGTTACGCTCCGAGTATTTTCCTGTCATTTCAATACAAGATATGGGGAGAGGTGAACACAACATCCTCAGTCCCAACATCCATCTCGACACCCTATTGTAGACGTGCGTGGCCAGGGGACTTACCGGGATTTTCCAAATGCTCATGCGTGTGGCCGTGCTCTACCGGTGTCCACTCGCCAGTAGCAGGATCATGAATATGCCCTTCCCCAGCTCCATGATGGTCATGCGAATGTCCATGTCCACCGCCGCCGCTGTGAAGAGTGTCGTCTCCAGAGCGGGTTCCAGCCGCGAGAAGTGCGGACGACAGACGGTCTTGGAATTGGATTTTCTGAGCCATGACTTGCAAAAAAAAAACACGCAGAGCAGACCAGTAAGTTTGTATGAGGATACAACAACAAAAGTTACTGATCCAGTGGTCAGAGGGGTTGGGTGGTCCTTCGGGTGTTATCCCCTGAACACAAGTCATGTCAGTCGAAATTGAATGAGCGTGGCGTCGGGTGAATACTCGGCAAATTCCGGCTTGAGCCGATAAGAAGCTCCGATTGGGGACAGATAAGCGTAAATGGTAGGGGAACTCCTCCAGCAATGTCACATGAAAAGAGACAGCCAGCCTTGCAGGTGTGTGATTGGTAAACAGCAGTAGTAAGCCACACCAATGGTGTAGCTCTGGCCAGTCGTTCAGACGTGGCAGTGTGCAAAAGGTAACTGACTACATGTAATGCATAGTGCCAAAAAAAAGAGGACTACTGTTGTACACCGAGCAAAAGACGGCCCTAGATGCGTCGAATCTCTAGCGAAATAAAAATGATCTCGTATTACACAGTTTACCAGAAAACGAGATTCCTATACTATGGGGGCAAATTTACATTCAATGCTTGGCGGGATCTAATCTTTTGTTGACGGCGTCAATATGTTTTCTATTCTTGAAATGAATTTCGAGATTTGAGAGTTCGGCAGAATAGACTTTTCCGGGGCTGTCAGATGAAGGGGTATAAAAATGGTTGGCACATGAGCATCGCCCGTCCGGTTGACCGCCTACCAGTATGGCTTTTGCCCAAAGCTTTGATCAACTCACCAGTCGACACACTTCATTTTCCAATGGGTCCTCTCGTCACCACTGGCATTCGGTCGATAAACTGCTTCGAACCGGTCATCAGGTCGGGTCTGCTTGAGGTGCGTCAAGACTTGCTTCAACCACTCTGGTTGGGGCCGTTGAGGAGACTGAGAGGAGAGTGGAATGATAAGTGACTGATTTGCTAGCTGCTCACGGGCGAGCATCACATTGGTGGCTGGAGCACGTACCTGATTGGAACCCGTTCTATGCAAGCCTCCCACCGATCGAGATGGGGTCGAAGGATGGCCCGGTTTAGAATGTTGTCCGCTGACCTGCCGAACAGTCTGAGGAGAAGAGGCCACCGCGGGGCCTGCAGAAGAGGGTGGCTGGCCATGAGGTTGGGTTTCATTGTCCGACATGGCAGAATCCGGCGACGCGACATCTTGAAAGGGCGGAGGAGTCGCTTCTTTGCTCTGGGTAGCATCTCGATTGACAAGAGGTGCTGTCAGCCAAGATCAAAGAATCAGTATGGACAACGCTCCAGGAATCCCAAACACTTGCTACAACTCACCACACTCAAAGCAAAGGTCAGGTTTCTCAGGAGGACCATTCACTTTGGTCTTGTTCTGCAAAGTGTTCTCTGATCGATGGCAATTCGAGCAAACCCAGCCTTTTTCCTGTTGGGGAGCCTCCTGTTTGACCCGGCTTCCCGTAGGTGAAGGTACCGATTGAAGTGCCGAGTCTGGTTCGGGCGACGTGGTCATGACCCGGTTCCTCCTCGAATGCAACGCATGTGGTTTGGGCAAGACTCTGTCCGGTGACGAACCCGTCGAGATGATCCCTTCATGCGCCAAATCAGAAGTCATGGTCGTTATGCTCGCCTTGGCAGCAATCGCCGCTGCCCTCCTTGAGCCGACCTTTGCTCGCTGGGGCGTGACTCTGGCAGCCGGCAGGGGCTCCTTGGGAATCGCAGCAAGAGGAATGGCCATACCCGTCTCATCCTTGCCTCCGCTGATGCGACTCCGGTTCGTCTTGATGGGGTCTCGATCGGGCAAGGCGACAAGCCTTCGGCCACGGGTTCCACGCTTCTTCTTTTCATCCTTGTCTCTATCGCGATCCTTTTCAAAGTTGAGCAGATCCATTTCGGTGACCGAGGTCAAGAAGGGGGTATGTGTCGAAATGACCTTGTCGTCACTTCGAATGACTTCCTGAAGCGTGGGGAGAAAATCGGCTGCGAGGTCGGGATCGGTGATGGAAGACCCGTCGAACGGATAACCAATCAAGGCGAGGGAACGGAGGTGTACTTGAATCTGTTCGCGCATGTCGTGAGTAATGGCAGTCTTGAACTCTCCGTTGAGCCCGAGATCTGCTGCATAGATTTCGGCAAACTGTTCGGGTGTGACATCTGATTGGAGATCCCATTCAAAGCAGTCTGTCAGGTGCATGACTCCCGAGATAATGTCGAGCTGTCAAAAAGGATGACCAGGAAAAAGACACGTCAGAGAACTTGTAAATGGTAAAATGACCATGGGTCATACGTACCTGAATCCTGATGCGCAGATCAAACATGGACTGATCATCGGCCTCTTCAATCACCAAATCCTTTGGCGCCTTGGGCCTATCTTGCTCGTCTGGAGCACTCTCATCCAGCCCAAGTGCATCCCTCTTCATTCGCTCCCACCAATCCATCTCCTTTTCCGATAGCGCCTGGTCCAACATGGTAGCAGACGTGGGGACAAATGAAGGAAGGACAGCGATTTCTGTCTCGCGAACTTTTTCTTCAATCTGTTCCGCTATTCGTTTCTGATATGTTTCAATGGGCAAGTCAAAGTCTTCGCAAATGGTTTGTGCAAAAATGTGAGGTGTCACCACTGGGTCTGAAAAGTCGAGAAAATACCCGGATCAACCACACATCCACATAGAACAAATGTTATGGAGAAACCCACCTGCAGCGTTCCAAATAAAAGTGTCCTGAAAACGCGATTGTTCATGTTCCAAATCGATTCTAATCGGAATCAGCCGATCTTGCACATGTTCCGGCGCCTTGAGTTGATCTTTTGAGAACCGAATCGCCATCTTCTTTCCATTCTTGCGCTTCTCCGCCCTTTCCCGCACTTTGTCGACCGGCCAGATGAGGTCAAGACCGCCTGGCCGACGAGCTCGCTGTAACCGCTTGTCATACTCCCACCATGCTGGACCACGCTCCATTCTTCTTCTTGTCAGACGCTCAGCCATGTTCTTGTGTTGACACTCGAGATCAGTCGCATATTCGACGTCTCTATCCATCCAAACCCGTAGGTTCTCGATTGTCCGGTCCGTCATAGGGGGGATCAAACCACCGCATGTTGAGTCGACGGTTTCATCGACCGAGTCGGGTACACGTTGTACGTGCATTACATTCATGCCTCGCTTGTATCGAAAACGTTCCCACGACTCAATGGGGATAGGATCGTCAGGTGGTATAGTCGGTTTCTCGGGTTCATTGGCGGGCGCGCCGGATGGTGGTCCAAATGACGCGAGGCGAGGTGTGGGTTGCAAGTTGATGGAACCGCTTGCCGGCGTGGGTGGCACAACAGATGGGTCACGAGCCAAGGACATTTCGTTGAACTGGGGCGTTCCTAGTTCAGGTCCGGATGGTCGTTTACCAAACGGTGTTGATTGCTGAGGCCCCATGGACGTTGGGGTGGGTGGAGGGTGGACGTGCGCTCCTTGAGCAGATCGTCCAGACGTGGAATGGGACGATGTTGGGCGGTTGTGTTGGTTACTCAATGGTCGCTTGGATTCGTCTGCACGTTTCGAGTCGAATGTAGAGGAAGTGGGTGATCCAGCTTTACCGTCGCCCATGTTGCTTGCAGCAGCCTGTTTGACAACTCCGTTCATGTCAGTCATGGGCGCCGATGCCGAGCCTTGCTGTGACTGTGACGCGTTCTGCTGCTGTTGTTGTTGTTGTTGTTGTTGCTGCTGCTGCTGCTGCTGTTGATGTGCTTTGGCTAATGCACCAGCTTGCTGTAAATACCTCTGCATCCCGGCCAAAACGGTCTGATCAATCTGGCCAGACCTGAGCATCTCGCTTGCTTTGGCTACACTTGCAAACAAGCCAGGTTGAGTTTGTCGAACCATGGCTGCCGTGGTCGGGTTTTGGAGGGCAGACATGTACGGCAACAGGCGTGGGTCGAATGGAAAGTTGGGAGGTACGGGAATCGATTGAGGTAACGAGAGTTGATGAGGGGTAGGGTTACCTGTCCCATTCATGGGCGGCTGGCCTGGCTGTTGCTGTTGTGATTGTGGTGGTTGTTGAGATGCCACATGTCCAGGTCCAATACTCTCGCTTCTTCGCATACTCTCGGTGTTCTGCCTTTTATGCCGTCCAGGAGAACTCTGAGGTCCGTCATTCGATTGGGCTCCTAGTGGTCCTGAACCAGCCTGTCCTTGATTGTTCCTGCCTGATGGTGGGCCAAGAGGCTGAGGCTGGTGCTGTGGCGTCCCGACCCCCATCATTTGATTCCTCTCTTTACGCTTGCCTAGCAACGATGAGGCGTTAATCGTGGTGGCTATTGACGAATCCCCGCCAAAAGTCGATGGCCCTGGCATGCCATTGTTGGAAGGTCCCGAGGGTCCACTTCCAGAGACTCGTTGTTGCCTTTGCTGCTGCTGATGTTGACTAGCAGTGGACGAAGGTCGATTTGGAGGAGCGAAGCCTGAACCTTGCATTCCAGATCCAGCCTGAGGAATCATTGGAGGGCCTTGCTGATTCGCATTTGGATTGTTGACCGACCCCAGTCGAGGTGATGGTGAAGACATGCTGGCCGGATTGGGTGGTCCGCCCAAGCCTAGACCTGAATAATTTGGGCCACCCGCAGATGGCATGTTACCCTGTCCCATTTGGAGATGGTCGGCCTTTTGCTGCTGCTGCGGTTGTTGGGGTTGCTGAAATTGACGCTGTTGTCCCGAGTTTCGATATTGACTGAGCAATTGTTGTTGTTGCTGCAACTGCTGCTGGAGCTGCTGTTGAAGATGCTGCTGCTGTTGCTGAGGGTTTTGCCCCTGTGGAATTTGTGAACTAGAAGCTGGACGTCCTGTGGATGACATTGGTTGTTGCTGAGGAGGCTGTTGCTGTGACGCTTGCTGGTGGTTCATGGATGGCGAGGATTGACTCTGTGGAGGTTGCTGATACTGCAAATGGGCAAACGGATTGTTCGGTGCATTATTAATACCAAGCCCACCTGGCCCTCCCGGACCGCCAGGCTGATTCTGTGTCATGGCTTGCATAGCCCTTAGCATGGCCTGATGGTTGATGCCCGGCGGAAGTTGCTGCTGCTGCAATGCGTTGAGCGCTGGGGAAGAGGCCGACGGAGCGTTAAATCCCATTTGTTGCTGCTGCTGTTGTGGTTGCTGCTGTTGTTGATATCCAGGGTGGGACTGAGCTTGCATGGCCTGTGCTTGTGCCTGTTGCTGTCTGAACGACGCCAAAGCAGCCAGCTGAGCTTGATTGTACTGCATCGCAGATTGAGGCGGTGGAGGTTGTGGCTGGCCGAGCTGCTGCATTTGCTGTGGTGGCATGCCGAATTGGCCAGGAAAACCATTCGCAAGGCCCTGTTGCTGCTGAGGTGGTTGCTGAGATCCCTGGCCTGGCATTCCTCCAGCTCCCATTCCCATGTGAGCAACACTAGGTGAGCCATTTTGAGCGCCTTGAAATTGATTGGGATGGTGAGGGAGTCCGTTCATTTGCATGTGGCCATTAAAGTTCTGTAGATTTGACACAAGTTGGATTGGATCAGCACTGAAGGTCATTTCGATGGCCTCGAATGAACGGTCAATGGTCTGGTCGAGACCGCGTCCAACTTTTGTCCTGCCTCGGCTGGTTCTACTTGACATTGCCAAAGCCAAGAGACCAGAAAGCAGTAATCCACAAACGTACCTGCTGGCCATACTGCCCAAAATCACCGTGGTTCATACTGTCCTTGTTCCCACTTCAAAGCCACCGGCTTGCCATTGAGGCTCTCGATCGGCCACCACGAGTGATTGTGTTCTTGTGTAAGTGGTGTGTGGATGTGTCTGTACGTATGTGCGTCTCGCGCAGCAGTCGATCCCGAGCAGACCTTGTTGAGTAGCTGTTGCCTCGATGGCCACACGAAGCTAGACTGGTGGCAACGAGCACGAGAGCTGAGCACTCTATCCAACAGAGGAGAGCCGCTGTGTGGGTTTGTGTGTGTGTCTAGTTGTCTGTGGCACCCTACAATGACTGCTACCCAGTTACTACTACTGGGGTCCCGGCTGGGCTGCCCAAGACGCGCCTAATGGGACCCTGTTAACGCGCCCCCAAGCGCCCGTTAAAGAGGGTTTCATCGCCTTAAATAGGGACTCTGTACATCATCAACAAGTCTACCACTCTACAAAATGCTATGATTGAAATGCTACATGGTGAATATACCGTACACAATGATGAGACTCTACTTTTGTTCAACTGTTGAAGCTGCACCTGTTATAGTCTCTTCTGGCGTCACCTCCTTGAAATTTGGAGGGAAATGGGCTGGGGGCTCCCTGTCATGTCATTGCACACCGAAAATGGCGATTTCATGAGCAGGCAGTCTAATCAAGAGACAAATGGCAAAAAAAAAGGCTAGTGGCGCAGACTCACGTTCTCACATTCCATACATCCTCGCTGCTCCCACCTACTCGTCTTCCAGCCCACCATTCAGCTTTCCGCTTGATCCAGAGCTTGCGTTTCTCCTCTTCATCTTCACCCTTTAATGACATGCAGTATTTGAAATCGGCCCATTTGTAACTACAATCCCGCATCGTACCGTAGCGGTAGTAATTTTTGATGTGTGGGAACAGAGCTGTGTAAAGGGCAGTAACGATTGAGGTTAGCTTCAAGGCATTGTGACAGGTATACACGCAACGCCAACTTGCCATGGCACATGAAGAACTCGTCCCTGTATTCATGGATCACAATACCAACTCAGCGCCTTTTCGTATGAAGTCCACCACCGAGATTTCTCACATTAAGCCCATACATCCAGGCAGCTCATTCTTTGTAGGATACTGAGCAGCTTGAAGTTCTAGCTCGTCTTTGAGGACCGCATCGTATCTCTGGAGAGAAGCCTGCGTCGCTGCCTCTGTCTCAGCTGGTAGTTGATGTGGGTCCGTGTGCTGATCAGTGCCCACTGACATGTTGCTGGAGCCAAGTCAGTCGTTGCTTGCTCTGTCAGTCTTGCTGCCACTTTCCAAATGAATTGCAAGAGCATATCTGCATATCTGCATATAGCATGACGCTTCGACTCTTTTGTGCGCGTCGCTCTCGGTCTGTTGCTCGGGGAATAATACATTCGAATAGCATTTCCAGAACAGAGAAAGACGTCATCGAACAGGGGTGACGACCTATTCCCAGCCACTCTATGGTAAGCAAATGTAGCTTGCCCTACTCTTGACATTGGTGGTTGCACATTTTGAATATCCTGGAATGAGTCGTTTACCTAGCCTACTCCGATTGTCAACACGTCGTACAGCCACAGCCACCATGTCCACATCGACCCGCTCATTCAGCCATAAACCTCCCAAAAAGATCAAGACGGCACTTCGAGGCGACGGAATGCTGCTCACTCCGTTCTTCAACAAGGGAACCGCATTCACCCAAAAAGAGCGTGAGGATCTGGGTTTGCAGAGTCGATTGCCGTTACGATCAAACACATTGGAGCAGCAGCTTGAGAGGTCGTATCAGCAGTACAAGTCGAGGGAGAGTAATTTGCGAAAGAATTCATTTCTCAACAGTCTCAAGGGTGGGTCTTTTTCGATACACTCTGTCATTTTTTGTACGTCTCACCAATCTTCATCTTGTCTACAGCCCAGAATATCGTCCTCTTTTACGCTCTCCTGTCCAAGCACTTGAAGGAAATGGTGAGTCCATACCCGTCCCCATCGCAAACGTGCTGCTGCTCACACTTGTTCTTCTTCTTCCCGTTGACCAGCTACCCATCATTTACACGCCCACCGAGGCAGAAGCCATCTCAGAGTACTCTAGTTTATTCCGGCGCCCCGAAGGCCTTTTCCTCTCCCCGACCCACGCCGATTCTATGGAACAAGAACTCCTCGAAGCCTTTGAAGACCGAGCGTACGATCTGGTGGTCGTCAGCGATGGTGAACAGATTCTCGGGATCGGTGACCAAGGCTCGGGAGCGATTGGTATCTCGTCTTCCAAGGCCGTGATTTACACCCTGATTGGAGGCATCGACCCATCTCGGGTTATACCCATTGCCTTGGATGTTGGGACTGATAACCCTGATTTGAGAAACGATCCCCTCTACGTTGGATGGGATCATGAGAGGCTGAGGGGAAAGGAGTATTCCGATTTCATTCAAAAGTTTGTGGGACTGATCAAAAAGCATCAGCCTAGGTGTTTGTTGCATTTTGAAGATTTTGTCAGTGGTTTCTTAACCCCTTGATATTTTGCTTTGGAATCAAACTAGTACTGACCAAAAATTCACCAAATAAACAGGGAGTCGGGAATGCTCAAAAGCTGCTAGACTTGTACCAAGACCAGCTTCCCGTATTCAATGATGACATGTGAGTCCATCCGAATCGTCGCATTGACCGCGGCTCCTCCAACCACTGACCTACCCATCTTGTCGTACAGTCAAGGAACAGGGGCCATCACCCTAGCCACCCTCAAATCCGCGCTCAACGTGACCGGTCAAAAGCTCGCTGACCAACGTATCGTCCATTTCGGCGCCGGGTCCGCCGGCCTAGGCATCTCCCGTCAGATTCGAGACGCCATGGTCCTCGAAGCCGATATTTCGCCTCGTCAGGCTTCCCAAAACTTTTGGCTCATCGACAAGCACGGCTTGATCAAAAAGGATCTGGGTGACAAGATTCGGAACGAGATTGAAAAAGACTTTGTCCGACAAGAAGATGAATGGGATAGTCAAGATGAGACGGGTCTACTCGAGGTCGTTCGACGGGTCAAGCCTACCGTCTTGATTGGAACGAGTACAAAGGGAGGAGCGTTCACTGAAGAGGTCGTCAGAGAAATGGCAAAGCATGTTGAACGACCCATCATCCTTCCTGTGAGTGTTGTTTGAGTTTTTTGATCGAGGGCAGCAGTCACACGGAGAGGGACCCCCCGCTGACCCCAACTCTTCTTTAGCTATCCAACCCCTCGAGATTGCATGAATGCCAGTAAGTTGAATTCCGGGCAACACTCGACCCCCCTATCTATCTGTCAGACTAATCTCTCTGGCACCCTATCAGACCGGCAGACGCAATGAAATGGACAGACGGGAAAGCACTCATGGCCACGGGTAGTCCCTTTGACCCCGTCGACCTTGGAAACGGCAAATCATACACGTGAGTCCCTCTGACATTCCCTCTGCTGTTGTACTAGTATTCATCATCGTTTACACACATACACACACACACACACACACACAGAGTGGCCGAATGCAACAACGCGCTCCTCTACCCTGGCCTAGGCCTCGGCGTCGTCCTCTGCGACGCCACCCGAGTCTCTGACAAGCTCCTCGTCTCCGCCTGCGACGCCCTCGCTGACCTTTCCCCCGCCAAGCACGACCCGTCCGATTCCCTCTTGCCAGGGTTCGAGCATGCTACCCAAGTGGCCGTCAAGATTGCGTGTGCTGTGATTAAAGAGGCGGACAAGCATGGGATGACTCGACTCGAGGGAGAGGAGATACCGACAAGTGATGATGGCGAGTTGGAGACGTGGGTTAGGGAACGAATGTGGAAGCCAGAGTACCCCATGTACGAGTATGACCCCGAGGCAAAGGATGTTGAAGCGGTTTTGAAGAGGAGAAATGTACAGTAGAGGGAAGAGTCGATTTCATTTAGAGTCGACCTCGAATAGTGATTTGTATCAAATGATCTCATTTGTAGAGAATCGGGATGATCCAAGCTGCGCCCGTCAATACTCGGTCGACTCGACTGGCTCTGTTGTATTACGATGCTACAGACGCAAGTCAAGAAAGGTAAAAGAGTAGATTGTTCATGGTTGGCTGGACCTTACAAAATGAGAGAGCACTTGATTACATGGTATATTATATCTCCTCTCCTCCCGCCGTCGCATTGGATCAAAACGCAATCACCTTCGGTCGGATGGAATCGAGTGATACTGCGGCGGCAACTCTTCATCCCTCGGTTCATACCTTCCCCCATCCTCTGCGAGCCTCGGCACAGCGCTCTCGTCGTCTTCACTAGGCCCGGCACTTAGGATAGGGTCTCCCGAACTATGAGCGGCAGTGTGGGGCGTGGTAGGGGCCGTCGTCGAGTTGTACTCGTCCGAGTGACCGGTGGACCCGCCGTAGAGGTTGCGCAACCTTTCCTGTTGTGCTTCCCTCATCTTTCGTGAGGCTGCCGTGGATGGCGTACCCACAGCGGCAGCGGCAGCAGGGTCATAGGGTGATGAGGATGGATTGTTACTGTTGTAAGCCGATGGGAGCGGCAGAGGTTCTCCTAGGCCTCCGTATCCACCACCGGCACCTCGTCCGGCAAAGCCAGCAGAGGTAAGGGTACTGCCTGTGGATGGTCCACGACGAATCCCGCCATCGTTGTAACCGTCTAGGCTAGTCTCTGAGGCTGGACCAGCGGCGGCAGCAGCGGCTCCTGCAGCTCCTGCACCTGCACCTGCGCCGAGAGCTCCGTAAGCAGCATTATAGGCTGGGTTTTGAGACATTTCCGGTCCGCCAGCAGCAGCGGCCGTAGCATTTTCGCCAGCACCAGGATAGCCGTATGGCTCAACCACTGCAGGACCCGAGTCGACGAGATCAGTCGTTCCCGGTGCTGCGTGTCGGTTGCCTCGAGCAGGGTCAAACTGGACATTGGGAAAGAGTTTAGTAATTGGCCAGATGATGCAATGCTTGATCTGCTCACCATCATATCGTCAAAGTCATCGTCTTGGTTCCTCTTCCTTCGCTTGAGAAGGAACCATACTAGACCCAGTATGACCAACAATCCGACGACACCTCCAACAGTTCCACCGACAATCGCTCCAACGTCTGGCAAATCAAGCAAAAATGAGCATAATGGACGACTTTCCCAACAAGCATGGTCAACTCACTCGTTCCAGATCCGCCTCCATCCTTGGGTGCCTCGTCCACTCTGGTTTGGACTGATCCATCACTGTTGGTGATAGTAATAGTGGTGCGGCTCTGAGCACCCGAACCGGAACTAGAGGAAGCACTGTTGGTAACCGTCCCAGTGGAAGTGGGAGATGAAGCCGATGAAGATGGACCGGTGGATGAGGGCGAAGTCACGGCTCCACCGCCTCCACCGCCGGCTCCACTGGTCGACGCTGCATTGGTCGTACTACCAGGATCAGAGGTTGTGGGTTGAGAAGTGCTCTCGGGTTGAGTCGTCGTTTCCGGTTGTGTTGTTGTTTGTTGCTGTGTTGTCGTCTGTTGCTCGGTCGTCGTTTGTTGCTGAGTCGTGCTGATGGGATCCGAGGTAGGTTCAGAAGTGGTTTCCGGTGTAGTTGTAGGTGGAGTAACCTCTGAGGTGGGCGAGGTCACAGGCGCTGATGTGGTGGATGGGTTGGCAGCTGTCATGACAAAAGTGTCGACCATGAACGGAAAAAAAGAGAAAAGGGGTCTCAGTGTCATGCAAGCTTTCTGGCCATCACCACCTTTGGTACCACTCCACACTCCGCTGCCGACTCACCCATGATAATCAAGGCCGGAACAACAAACAAGCGTCAACGAGAGTGGGTGAAGCTAGTGTGGAATGAATGTGGCGAGGTAGTAATTGCTGGTGCTACGACGGATGGTAGAGTATCTCTATGAGAGAGTGTGTGTTGCTGGCAAAGGAAGGTTGCTTAAAGTCGTTGCTGAGTCTAGATGATGAAACAAAAAAAATGGTCCATCACAAACGACGACATGCATGACCGATATGACATGTTTTTGATGTGGCCTAGCTTAAGAGAGCTCAGACTGTTCGCCAACCTCGAGGCACAGCCCGCCGCTGCTGCTGCTGCTGCTGTCCCTTGTTCTTGTCTGCGCGGGCAAGAGAGTTGCCGCCGCCGCCGCCGCGTGCTTCGATCAATCCAAGTTGCATCAAGCTTGCACAGTCAGCAGCGTAACTCTGCTTGCTACTGGGCATTCCTCTCGCAGCTTCCCGTATCCAAAGCGAAAACGAGGGTAAGAAAAGGGGTTGTCCCTGTTTTTACCTGGTCATGCCGCTCGCTCGTCTTGACGTCTTGACACAGATTCGGTAATGCAAACGCTAGGAGTATCATCGACTGGCCAGCTGATCCATTGACAAGGACACTAGATGAAGCAATCAAGAGATGCAATGAGAAATGTTACATGTACAAGAGGCTAGTCCTCGTCTACCCCTCTCCATCTATACCCTCGACAAGTTGTACATGAAAAAAATAATGCGACATTAAGAGGAATTAGTCATGGTCACCTTTTTCTTGCTCTTTCTAGCCGGCACTCCACCCGTCGTAGTCGACACCAGGGGCCTGGGCTTGTTTTTCAGTTTGGGTACCTTGACAGGTTCATTCACGGCTTCGTCGCTCGTCTTGGACTTTTTACCTGCGCTGGCCTTGATGCCTTTTGACTTGAGGTGTTGTCGTTTGGCATCTGTGTGCAGAGAGGATTCATGATCAGACAAGCCGTTCACCCTTACACACAGACGGACGGAAAAACTCACCTCGGATCAACGCATCATCCTCTTCATTGTCAAACGTAGCGTTCCCAGCCTCGACAGCCTGATCCGCTTCCGAGTCGAGGGACATGTCCATACCCATCTCCTCTTCAACCCTCTGGACAGCGGCTTCCGTCCTTTGAGTCTTCTTCATCACCTTGAATTTGGCGACAAAGAATCCATCCACTAGAGGTGAGCAAACAACGTGATGGAAATATCAGCATCACCATCAAATGTGCTTCAACGGCCAGACAAGATATACGCACTGTTATGCTTGTGAGGGTAAAACCTCCTCGTCATGGTCACACTTGGGTGGAATTGTTTCCCACCAAACGCCTTGAAACCCTCGACACCAAACTGCAACCCAGTCTCGACAAGCTTGACATTGGGTCGTTTTCGAAGTGCATAGTCCACCACGCTCTCATTTTCATCAACCGTCACCGAACACGTCGAGTAGACGACATAGCCACCCGTTTTCGAATGAGGGTCACACGAGTCCAAGGCGCACAAGACGAGTTGTTTCTGCAAATGCGCGAGCAGTTGGAAATCACGTTCAGACTTGTTGACCTTGACGCTCGGGTCCTTGGAAATAACACCGGTTCCACTGCACGGTGCGTCCAACAAGACACGGTCAAACCCGCCCATGACTTTGGGAAACTCACGTCCGTCATAACTACACACGACCACGTTTTTGCATCCAAGTCGGTGGACGTTGGCAGTCAGACTCTTGGTACGTGCCTTGTTGGAATCGTTGGCAAAGACAACACCCGTGTTTTGCAACAGAGCGGAGATGTAGGTCGTCTTGCCACCTGGTGCGGATGCCATGTCGAGGACTCGTTCTTCCGGTTGAGGAGCGAGCGCAATCACGGGCAAGAAAGAGGAAGCTGCTTGAAGCATGTAATGTCCGGCCAAGTACTCGGGGGTAGCTCCAATGGGCACAGACGATTCGAATACTTGAAGACCGACTTTACTCCACTTGCCAATCGGTTCCAAATTGACACCTCGGTTGATCAATGCCTGAGCAAGGTCTCGGCGACGTGTTCGGAGTGTATTGGTTCGAATGGTGACCGGTCGAGGCGTTTCGTTGGCTTCGAAAAAGGCCAAGGCTTCGGAAGCGGTGAACAAGGTCATGAGCTTGCCCACGAGGTAATTGTTGTAACCAAAGTATGTGGCAATGTCGTGTTGCAGTTGCAACAAGTGATCCGAGCGGGAACTGCGAGAGAGACCGAATTCTTTCATCAACATGATGAGCGAGCACACAGACGAATGTGAATGACTCACAATCCAGGAATACCCCTAAATTCTCCGCCCTGAACGACGTCGCCATCCTCGTCCTTTTCCTTTCCCCCCAAGATCCCAACCAACCATCTCATTCGAGCCTCGACATCTCTCAAGCTCGTTCTTCCTTCCAACTCATCAAACTCCTCCTCGTCATCGTCTTCGTCGCCGTCCTCGGCCGTCTTGGCACGGGATTTGGTAACAGCAGGAAGAGAGAATTCAGACGCGGTAATGTCGCCCATCAAGTTGGTCGTAATCTGTCCATCGTCGAGTTCATCTCCATCTTGCTCGAGTGAAGGGTTGGGTCGAAGGTGTGGGGGCACTACTTGATCATCATCGTCTCCCAAATCCATTTCATCGTCCTCGTCCTCTTGCTGTTCCTCATCGTCTGTTGTGTCAAATGCACTGTCGTGTTGGAGACCTGCTTCGTCCCCGCTCAAGTCAAACTCGTCTTCATCGTCGTCTTGGTCTCCAAACCTGCCAAACGCTTCTGCATCTTCTTGATCCGATTCGTCGGCATCTGGATCGCCCATGAATGCGGCCAAATCATCGGCTTCTCCCTCGGGAGCCATGTCGAGGTCAAAGTTGTGTTGGACTTCAGGAATATCATCACCTTCGTCCTCGGCTTCAAATTCGTCGAGATCAGGTTCAGAATCATCGTCAAATGTCACACCGGCCGGTTGCTTCTTGGCTGCGGAACCGCCTGCCTTTTTAGCCTTTTTCTTGAGCTCCGACTTGGTCACGGTCGGTCTAGGTGACTGGTTATCCGACTCATAGTCTTCATCCGTGGGCCTTCCCTTGGAAAGCTTGGCCTGCTTTCCACTGCCGCTGCTGCCCTTTTCAAACGTCTTTTTGGATTTCTTGTTCAAACGGTCTGCTGCACCTTGAGCGTCAGGCTTTCGCTTCTTTTGTTTCCTGTCTGGTCGAACGGCATCTGGGTCGGGCAGGGGCCGGGGAGGAGCTTGCTTGTTCTTGGCCTTGTAACCCATCTTGTCTCTCGTGCACGAAAATAAATGTGTCTGTCTCAAAGTCAGAGCAGCCACGATGAATCGCTCGAAAACGATTTCAGGGAGGGCCTGGTTCCCAGAAATATTTGGCGGCTTTAGGTGATTTTGTATCTCGATTTGCACTGATTTAGACTCACGTGACTTGACATTCTCAGAAAATGTTGAGGACCAGTGAACCATTCTACGCTTGGCCGAGCATTGTATATTTGCAGCCACAGTCGATTCTTCCTGCCTAGTATCAAATACACCTTGCTCCTCACACAAAGATCATCTCAAGATGCCTCGATCAAAACGTTCCAAGGTCGTGTCCCTCACCCAGACCCAGAAAAAGGGTATGGAGCACAAGAAAAAGTTTGTCGAAGACATTCGCGCCAGTCTTGACGAATACAAGTACGTCTGGATTTTCAGTGTCGGCGACATGCGAGCCGATGGACTTCAAGAAGTTCGAAAGTTGTGGAAGGGAACGGGCAGGATCATTTATGGAAAGAACAAGGTGATCGCCAAGGCTTTGGGAACGACAGAAGAGTCCGAGTACAAGCCTGGTTTAGCTGAAATTGCAAAGGTATGTGTATCTCTGTTGCTAGACTTTTGTCCACCCCATTTGTTTTTCTCAACTCACAACTCCACATCCCCGATGCCAGCGCCTCAAGGGACCACTTGGACTCTTTTTGACTTCATGGGACCCCAAGGAGACCGTCGAGTGGTTTGAAGACTTTTCCCGCCCAGCCTTTGCGCGTCAAAATTTCCCCGCTGCATCAACGCTCACCTTGCCGGCCGGACCGATTAAAAACTTTGAAGACGAAATCTTTCCCCATTCAATGGAACCTCAATTGAGGTCATGCGGTTTGATGACGAGTCTGGAAAAGGGTGTACCGAGTCTCAAGGTCGAGACGGTCGTATGTCGAAAGGGTGAAAAGTTGACGGGTGAAAAGGCTAGGTTATTGTTGTTGCTGGGGTACATGCATGCTGTGAGTTTATCCCTCAGCTCAAGAGTGGCACATGCACACAATCTTGATTGTCCACGTACTGATAATATGTGATTTACATCAGCAATTCCGAGTCAAGCTTGGATCTCACTGGTCGGAAGACGAGGGTTTCGTACAAGGCGAAGACTTGACGGCCGATGCTGAACTCGCAGCTGCCGAATCTGACGAAGAGATGGCATAGGAGAGGTTTTGAACTTGCACATTAGATTTGACCATCAACTCGACACACTCGGCCAGAATGGTCTCTCTCTCTCTCTCTGTTTCACGGGACATGGATGTACTTTTTCAATTGTAATTTTATATATCTCGGACGCCTCGGTCGTACGAATGTACCATACAATATCGGATCGTACCGTCAATCAATAGAGGGAAGAGCGGACCTCATGAGCACCAAATCGCCCTACTTTGCTCTTGCTGCCCTCTCCTTTTTCCGTTTATCCTCTTCTTTTTCCTTTGCATCTGCGTCTTCTGCCGGGTCTTCAAACGTATACTTGGGAACGTACCTGAGCATGGGCCAATTCTTCCACGTATCCTTGACTTCGGCTTTCGCCTTGGCCTCTGCGTGGCGCCGGCTTTTCCCAAAAAACGCTTCCCAGGCTGTCCCTGTCCCTCCCCGCTTTCGATACTGCCAGAGTCGGTATCGTAAGAAAGCGGCAACGAGGATGACGAGCACGCCCGCGGTGACTCCGATAGCGATTCCAGTGGCAGAGTCATTACCGGTCTTTTCTTTGGTCTGAGCCGTTGCTGGATCGGATTGACCGAATACTCCACCTGCTGTCAAGATGGGCACCGGTGTGACACCTGGGTTACCGTACCCACCGGGAGCCGTGACGGTCAAGGTGACCATGGGACGAGTTTCCGAGGAATAAAGGGTTGGATTCGGGCTAGAGGTTTCGTCGACCAAGACGGTGCTTGCAAAATCAAACGCTAGGTATGAGGCCTGACTGTTGGTCAATACCAAGCTGTGCGGGCCACCACTTGACAAACCCGTCTTTGAAAAGATCAATGCTCTGGTCGCAAGCGTTGGAGCGTATGCACTGCCCTTGGTGACAATCCCATCGATGGAGACCGTGAATTCTCCAAATCCAGGTCCAGTGACACCGTAGAGATGAATCTCAGTGTCTGTAAACACAAACGCAGCGGAAGCTCCCAACGTTGATGTCTGGTGAATCGTGTTTTGGTATGGGCAAATATTCGCGACCGCACAATCGGAAGGGACTGTGGCTTGAGGAAAGGATGTGTAGGTGATTTGAGAAGAGGTGTCATCTAGGATATGAGCAGATGCCTCCTCCAGGCCTCGAGGGGTGATGGGAAAAGGTGGCATCCTTGTATCGCGCCCTGCAATGTTGACGTGAGCAGAATCGATGTAGGACTGACAATCACTTTTCAAGAGGAGTCGAGTGTGCACAGAACCTGTTCTTGATTTGCATCCAGGTCAAGACGTTTCGAGCTCGGACATGTTGTTTTTGGTTGTTTCTGCCTCTTTGCATGGTCACAAAGGAGGATCCCTCGTTGCCAAGTGTATCATATACCATATCAGCAAGGGCCATGAACACAGTGAAACGTTATCTTGCGACTTTCCTTCCATGGGTCCGAACGCCTCAACTGTGTCAAAGCGACTCACAAGTGGCAAGTGTTTGGCATCCATGACTGCAGCAAAACCAGTATGAATTGTCTAGACCTCTGACAACTTGTCACGTCCATCCATGCCTGCGATAAGACTCGGTCCTTTCCTCGGCGATCATGGCGGTCATTACGCCGACAATCCTCCGTTGCACGGCGGGACGACTGTGGGCCGCTGGATTCTGCTTGCTCACCGATTCAATTCAGCATGCAGTCACAGCTGCTGGCAAGGTCATGACGCATATATAAGTGCATGACTGGGCTTGCGTACGGTAGTGGGTTTGTACAAGTAATACCTTAGTAACGTACTACATAAAGCAGAGACTCTCTTGCTCTGAAGCTTCATCGTATCATCCCACGTATCACTTAATTAACACTACGTCTACAAAATGAGCGGACACTCTCTTGCCAAAGCCATCACCGGGGATGACCTCAAGACCGGTAACCTCTTCAACATTGACTCTTGGGTCTGTGTCGTGACTGGCGGAGGTACCGGGCTTGGTCTTACGACCGCCATTGCTCTTGCTGCCAACGGCGCCAAGGTGTACATTACCGGCAGGCGAAAGGAAAAGTTGGACGAGGCTGTCAAGATGGCGACCCCCAAGAGCGGAAACGGAAGTGTTCACGCTATTCAAGGGGATGCTGCGTCCAAGGAGGGCATTCAGGGTGAGTCTGGAATGGTGGCACAATGACCTACTGATCCTGATTGGCTGTCTTGCTCGAATAGACTTGGTCAAGGTTATTGCGGGCCAGGAAAAGTATATCAATGTCTTGATCAACAGTGAGTTGATTTGAATGCCGGTGAAAACCACGCCCGTTTCTGACGTTGTACACGCTCTGCATCACATCAGACCACGGTGTTTCGCAACCCTCTCAAAAGCTCGATGATTGCGAGCAAACCCACGAAGCCTTGTCAAAGCACATGTTTCAAGACAACTTCGACACATGGTGAGTCCGTCACAAGGCATGAACGAGTCTCGGAAAAAGGGTTGTCTGATTCAAACCTCTTCACAGGCTCGAGACGTACAAGATCAACACTGCTTCCTACTACTTTACGTCCTTTGCCTTTTTGGGCTTGCTCGGTGCCGCCAAGACCGTCGGAGGGTTCCGTGAGCCAGGCAACATTCTCAACATTTCCGTAAGCCTTGTCTCTTGCTGCTTTGGTCGTGTGAATCCTAATCCAACAGTATGGCTTGCCTGATTCACTATAGTCGATGTCTGGAATCACCAAGACGTCTCAACGAGGACAATTCAACTATAATGCATCAAAGTAGGATCTTTTGTTCAGTGACATGGTTTGGGATCTCCCGGCTGATCTTTGGGGTCCTTGTACAGGGCCGCCACCATCTCTCTTTCCCATCAACTAGCATGCGAATTCGCCAGGCGAGATTTGGGTGTTCGAGTCAACACCATCGCTCCCGGTTACTTCCCTTCAGGTGCGTCCATCGAGACTTTACTAAACACGAGCCTCGAGACAATCATTTTTTGTGCTGACTCTTTCAATGACATTTCAGGAATGACTGACACTGACAAGTGCACGTCTGCCACCGAGTTCAAGGAGCAATGGGGTATCCCATTCGGTCGACCCGGCAACGCTATTGACTACTCCAAGTGTGTCATTTCCACCATCACCGTGAGTTTGACTTTCGAGCTTTTCATGTCATGGAAGCGTGCGATATGCGATACTGATAGGATTATCCTGAAATATCAGAACGAATACGTGACTGGGGCTGAAATCGTTATCGACGGAGGATGGTTGTTGCAAATGAGTTTCTAAAGAACTCGTCGTTTGCTCAAGAGTGAGCTCTTTGTAATAGCGTGTATGAGCATGTGCATGTCTGGTAGTCGTCATACATGTCGAGTGATGGTAGATACCAAGAATAGGACCAGGGGCATGCACCCGTGACCCACCGAGCAAAACCACCTGGATAGCATTTTAAATATGTCCGTCACGGCTGACGACATGCAATGAGATCCACTCATTCATTTGCTCATGATTCCCATCTCGATGGTCCCAATCTCCGACTCTCCGGTGTGCCTTGCCATGGTGTCATGGGTGGCCAACAGAACACGGTGGATTCTGCCTCAACATGTCATCCATGGCTGAGAATGCGGGGCACTACTGGGGAGCAATCGCCCCTGCCCCACGTCATCGATCTCCCACCTGCGACTGCATGAATCATAGGGGGGTAATGTCATGCAATCTCACGCTCCCTGAGCTCAAGGAATCCATAGTGCTGAGACTAGACTACTATTGTATATCCTCTTTCGGCTTAATACCCCATCTGTGTGTCTTCCAAGGTCAAAGCCCCAGTACACTCACATCCATTCTCTGAAAAAAAAAAATGTCTGCTGATTCTGCTGAAAAGCCAACCTCTGCTGCAGAGGGCCCAAGGAGATCCGGGCGCGTTTCTCGACCGCCTCCTTCCTTGACATCTACGGATCCCACTACGACTGCAGCCCAGAAACCGACAAGCACCAAGGCCAAGGCACCGGCCAGCAAGGTGGGCAGATTTATTTTGTTTTTTTACGGGGGGGTGGACACAAGGTTGCTGAATGATATGCATTTCGCGTGTGTTTGCATGACCTCCCATTGCCGTGGAAACAGAAACGTACGGCTGAAGAACCTGCGGCCAAAGCTCCTGCAAGCAAGAAGCCCAAGGACGGAGAAGCTGCCAAAGCGCCTACTAGCAAGAAAACCGGCGAGGCAGCCAAACCTGCATCGACCAAGAAGCCTGCATCGGCCAAGAACGGAGCCACCAACGATTCAAACACCACGAAGCCCGCTTCGTCCAAGGGTACAGCTACCAAGAAACCTGCTTCGACTAAAAAGCCTGCCTCCACTACCAAGAAGCCTGCCTCCAAGTCTCCCGCCGCCGCTGCTGCTGACAAGCCCAAGTCTACTACTGCGGGTGCTGCTGCTGACAACAAGCCCAAGAGCAAAAAGTCTGCTGCTGATCCTTCCACTACGACTCAAGGCATGACGGAGCAGGAAAAGAAGCAACTAGAGTCGGCCGCTGCTGGAAACAAGGGTGACCAGGCAGAGCAGACGATGAAGGTCGGGACACCATTGCCTTCCATTATCCTCCAGTGAGTGATTGTTCGTTTCGGCATGTAAGACTAGATGGCCCTTGTTGATCGTTCTCGAGGTGATCAGGGATAATCATGGAAAGGATGTCGATGTTAGCACCCTTGTCACTTCAGACCATGGTGTCATCTTCTTCACTTATCCCAAAGTAGGCCTTTTTTTTCTGCTGATCGTCACAAAGAAACTACCATTAACCCCTCGTATTGATTTATCAGGCTGATACCCCTGGATGGTAAGTTGCACGTTCCATGACGGCCTAAACCACCCAAACTGACATGGCTGTTTACAGTACCTCTCAAGCATGCCTTTTCCGTGACTCTTACCCCGACTTTGAAAAGGCAGGCTACAAGGTCTACGGCGTACGTCCATCAGTTCAACCACGTTATCTGCAACGGTTTCAACTCACCACATCATCCCCATTCGCGTTGTTGTCCCCCCCCTAGTTGAGCACCGATAAGCCTGAAGCCCAGGAAAAGTGGAACCAGAAAAAGTCGTTTGGGTACCCCTTGCTCTCGGACCCCACGAGCGAGTTTATCAAGGCACTCGGCGCGTTTGCCCACCCGAAAAAGTGAGAAGCCCCCCATTATCTTTTCATTCGCCCTCTGCCTTGCATCTCGCCAGTCAACGCTCGGGGGCTGACAAGGGTTTGTTTCCTGCTGCCTTGTATCCAGCACCATTCGCTCTCACTTCGTTTTCGAAAAGGGGACTGGAAAGTTGTTGGAAGCCAAGCTCAAGGTCAAGCCCGCAGACGAGTAAGTCGGGCCTGCCAGTACCCTCCCCCTGTTCTCTTGGAATCACAACCTGATGCCTTTTTCTTGTTTCCCGGGACTTTGCTCAGTGCCAAAAACTGTCTTGCTTTTATTAAAAAGCATCACGCTTGATTCGGCTCTCAGCCTGAGCGGTATTTGCGATAACGCTTCCCTTTCTCTCAACTTTACAAGCCTCTCATTTGATCTCGTTCGCTCCTCTGGGCCCTTGATATCGAGTATATTCCCTTTCTGGCCTCATGCGTTAGCCACCCATTCATGTGTGTCAATTACATTTTGATCTGTTTTGTTTTTTTTTGTTTTTTATGAAAGCGAATGTTTTATTTACGTCTAGTACGCTTGTGAAGAAATCAAATCCATCACACAATCTCCTCGGATTCCCATTCTCGTACTCCACGGATGCTGCATAGAGCGAGTATACCAGTGTAAAGCTGTTTTTTTGGGACAAGCAACAAAACGTCTGAGCCTGAAACTCGTTTGACGCATACATGAAACGCACCCAACCAAGCCAAACCAAAAAACTCACATGTTCGACCTGCTCGGATCCTCTGATCAAACCCGACGACCTTGAGCTCCCACTCGTCGCTTTGCCCCTCTCCCCATCAAACCTGGCCAAACTGCCATCCGAACGCATGGTGATCAAGCTCGATACGGATGCCCGGGGTTTCAACGCCGCGACCATCGAGCAGCCCCCACCGCCGGCCTGGTGGTGGTGATTCAGTCCGACATCGGATTTCCTTCGACCAAAGAATGGTAGGCGCGCCGTCTTGGTTGATAGTACTCCTGGTTTGTTGTGGCTACTGTGGTCTGAATGATCAGAGTCGTAGACTAGGACTTCAATGGATGCGACCCGTGGTCGTTGACGCCCCTCGAGCGAGGGTTCGGGCTGGTCCGTCGAGCGGTGAACTGGGACCGAGTCGATGCCTTGGTTTGTACCCAACCCGCACGAGTCGTCTTGGTCGTCTTGACCGCACGCTGGATCGCCAGCGTCTCTCTCGGTGACACTAGTCCGTGGTGGTGATGGCGGCGAGGCGTGATCATTTACAGGTGGGGGCAAGGGGAAATGGTACGCCATCCAATCATCCACACAACTCAAACCTGAAGCTGAACTGATCGGTCTTGCCGTTTGGGACCTCACACTCGGGTTTCTTGCTAGGGCTTTTTGCAGCGATTTGCGGTAAAACTGGGCCGACATTCTGACGCTTTGACGGGCGGAAGTGGGTGGTGGTGGTGGTGGTGGTGGTGGCGGTCTGGAGGGATAAGAGGAGGAGGCGAGGGTTTCAATGGGCTCTTGGACAAAGTCGGTGTGCGTTGGAATCGAGGGTCCCAATTCGACCGAGGCTGCTGGTGATTGGGCTTTGGGTGGCAAGGGCATGGGCTCCAACGTCGAAACCTGTCCAGTCTCCCTGTGAGTGGTCGCTACATCAACCTTTTCGTCTGGTTCGTGCATGGTCGTTTGATCTCTCCTTTTTTCAGACTCTAGAGCGTTTTCTGTACACCTTTGCAAAGCAACATGAAGAATCTCTTGCCTGTGCCTTGCCAACAATTGCTCAACTTGTCGAAACTGATCTTGAGCGACAAACAATCGTTGTTGATCCCGATCGACGGCCTCGGTCATTCGGCTCAGTACCTTGACCACTTTGAGGCTGGATTTCAGGTCGCCTTGTCTTGTTCGCTCGTCGAGAAACAAGATGGCTCGCCGTCGTCTCCGAATCTCACTGGCATGCTTGCGGGTGAGAGTGTGGACGAGCTTGAGCAAGCTTTCGGCCGCTTCGACGAGGATTTGAAACTCGAGTCGGGTCAATACACGCTGGTGAAACGTACCGATGCCTTGGATCATGGCGGCGAGCGTTTCATCTGGAATGTCTTGAGCAATGGCGGTAGGGCTCAGGGAGATGGGAACGGTCTCGAGCATGGGCCAGGGGTCGTAGGGGTCGGGGAGAACCTCGATACCAGCGGTACTTGGGGCGAGATCGCTGCGCGTTTGGGATGTTCCATACGGCTCTGCTCTGCCAGTGTGAGTGAGCTCGTCGTGGTCTGACGATGGTGGCGGGGGTGGGTGAATCAGTATACTACGTGAAGTATCATCGAGGGGAGAATCTGTCAGGTAGTGTTGTGGACTGGTACTTGGCGAGTGAAAAGGTGATGGAAAGTCGGGGCTTGCATGGTGTGGGTCAAAACAGGTTTCAACACGAAGCAAGCCAGGATCTTGTTCTTTTGGCTGATGAGTCGAGTAGTCGAGTTCGCGGATCAAGTCACTGGGCAAACTATTGCTTCTTCTCCGTGAATCGACTCGTGAGGCTGGTTCGTTGACAGATGTGTCGCTGTACGGGTTGCTAGCATCGAATCCCACAGGCGTGGCTGCTGAACTGACAATTCTATGACCTGGAGATACATCCGTTCCAATTCGCAGGTGAGGTGGTCGATCTTCCGTGTTGTGCAAATGGACTCTTTTGCTGGGAACCCGTTTGATTTCCACTCTGCACGCCGATGTCATGACGGCGTTGATCGGAGAGTCGGGTGGTCGTTCACTCGTGGGAACATGACTATCGTCGCTAGTCTGGATCTGTGGCTGTTCAAGTAATCAGTCTCGCCGTCATGTTGCCATACAACTCTTGCAAAAAGGGTCAACTCACTTGAACGGACATTGTGGTCGTCTCGGGTAGAGCTTCTGGGCGGACAGTGCTACCTCGAGATTGAATACTGGGGGCCTTGACGCTTGATTTGGGAGTAGGCCATGCACAAGAGGGAGTCGGAACACCTCGTCCGGTGTGACCAACCTCGAGCTTGTCGTCAGTCCGAGTGATGGACGACGTTTCAGGGTGTTGAGAGACATTGTGACGGAGGCCTTGTTTTTTCCCAAGAGGAGCATGGAGTTTATGAGACAAACGCTGTTTACCACCTCGTTTATCAGCTGAGCGTCTGCGAGCGATGGACGTTTCCCTGACGGGTAATCGAGGCAAAGGTGAACAGATTTTGGCCTTGATGTCTGAAATGACCGGAAGCGAGGGTTTCCGCTCGATAGCTTGCTCATGATCCCACTGCTGAATGGCATCCCGATAATCTCGGTCTTCGTCTGAAGATGCACCGGGACCGGCTGATATTGGACTTGCATCTTGAAAAGATTGTTTATGCTCAAGAGAATAAACCGAGACATGGGTTTGACTTGCCGGTGTAAGTGTGCCACCTTGATTTGATGATGGTGAAAAGTTAAAGTAGTCCTTTTCCCCGTGTCCCTCATTCGATCCTATCGTCGTCGTGGTAAGCATGTCCGCCGGTATAAAGCTCTGATGTATATCCAGTGGAGAATCATTGACTTGAGGTACCCTGTTGCCTTTTGCCAAACAACTCGAGGTCTTTTTGTTTTGAGATGATATACGTTTTGACGATTTGGCTGGACGAGGGCTTATCCAGACTTGAAGTGACTGTGAAAGAGAGCGCATGTTGTACAAGCGTTGCAAGTGAAAGAGGGCACAGAGTACTCTGGTTGACACTACAGTTGTCACTCTCTCTACTTTTGACCAGATTGCCACGCCGACATTTGCCTAGTGTTTTCCTCGTGTCAATGTTTACACCACCACCTCACTATCCATCCATGTTTGCCTCGAGGTCACTGCCTTGAATCCACTCTTGTTTGAAACAAGTCGTCTGTGCTCAGCGCTCAGTAGAACCGCAGATTCATCAGTTACGGATGATAGCGATAGAGAATCCTCGGAATCGCAACATGAAACGCCGGCAAACGGGAAAAGCTCAAAAGTGGAGGTTAGCGCGGCGACTTAACTGCCACTTAACGCCCCTCGCTCTCGAGTCAGCCATAATAGCATGCAGACACTCGAGTCAGCATCCACTCATCAGCAGTGGATAGAGAGACCGGTAATGCCTTGACTCGACCACAGTCTTACCATCATACAAAGAGACTCTTTGGCAGCCACTCTCTTGTCTCTCATCTCTCTCATCTCTCCTCTCCCCCCATCCACCACCCAACATGGACCTCCCTCTTCCCAACCTGCCTGTTCCTTCGGGCTCGGCTCAAAACAATGACAGGCCCAAACTCTACTTGCTCGACTATGGTGCTGGAAACGTCCGTTCGTTGGCCAACTCGATTCACAAGCTCGGATACGAGTTTGAATGGATCACCAAGGTCGAAGACTTTGAAAAGGCAGACGTATGTCGATTTCTGCAGTCAGCCTGGTGACATGTGTACATGACTAACCTCACACACACCATCACCTTGTTGACTCGCCACCAGAAACTCATCTTTCCCGGTGTAGGTTCATTTGGCCACGCCATGAGGTCACTCGAGGCCAAGGGATTCCGTGAACCTCTTTTACAATACATTAAATCCGGGAAACCCTACTTTGGTATCTGCATTGGTATGCAAGCGCTCTTTGCAACGTCTGTCGAATCACCAGACGAGCACGGTCTCGGCGTCATCCCTCACCCTGTCGAAAAGTTTTCCAAGGATGATTTCACTTCGCCTAGTGGTACCAAGAGTGTCCCTCACATGGGTTGGAATGGTGTTTGGAGGTGTTGGGAGGAACAAGAGGGCAAGAAACCTTTGATGCTCGACCAGGAACAGTACTACTTTGTCCACTCATTCCGAGTCACCTACACTGATTCCGGCAAGGCCGACCAACAAAACGCCCTTGCACCCTACGTCCACACCTTTTCTCGATACGGATCCGAAGACTTTGTTTCCTCTGTCAGACTGGGCAACATTTTCGGTACTCAATTTCACCCCGAAAAGTCGGGTCCTGCCGGTTTGGATCTCTTGCACCGATGGCTGGTAGCAACGCCTGACGAACTGACGGGAGCAATTGACCCTGAAGCTGTTGCAACAAGAACCCGGTGGATCACAGAGACTGACAAGCAGCAAACACAAGCACGGCGGTTGACAAAGCGTATCGTTGCCTGCCTAGACGTACGATCAAACGATAACGGTGATCTCGTCGTCACCAAGGGAGACCAATACGATGTTCGAGAAAAGGAGGATGGCGGCGATGTCAGAAACTTGGGCAAGCCCGTCGAGCTCGCCAGACGGTACTATCACGAAATGGCCGATGAGATTTGCTTCCTCAACATTACCTCTTTCCGAAACTCTGCTCTTCGGGATCAACCTATGCTCCAAGTCGTTCAAAACGCTGCCGAGACTGTCTTTGTTCCCTTGACCGTGGGTGGAGGCATCAAGGATACTCAGGACCCTGATGGAACCAAGCGATCCGCCCTTGAAGTCGCAGGCGCATACTTTAGAAGCGGTGCCGACAAGGTCTCGATCGGATCAGAGGCCGTCATTGCGGTCGAAGAAATGATGCAGCGTGAACAACGAGGGGAGCAAGCCATGCTCGGAACGACCGGTATTGAAACGATTGCACAAGGTTACGGATCTCAAGCCGTCGTGGTCTCCATTGACCCCAAGCGGGTCTACGTCGACACGTCTGACCCCGATTGGGAATCCAAGTTCCCCCAAGCCCACAAGGATTGCTTGATCTTGGGTGACAAGGCCATCTCAAACACAGCCAACGAGGAACGGGGCAAGGCATGGTGGTACCAGTGCACGATTAGCGGAGGTCGAGCGGTCCGTGATGTCGATGTCGTCCAACTGGCCCGTGGCGTCGAGCGACTGGGAGCAGGCGAGATCCTACTCAACTCGGTCGACCGGGATGGCTCGGGCAAAGGCTTCGACTTGGACCTCGTACGGTTGGTCAAGCAAAACGTATCGATCCCCGTCGTCGCAAGCTCGGGCGCGGGGAAGCCAGAGGATTTCAGTCAATTGTTTGAACAAACCAATGTCGAAGCTGGTTTGGCGGCAGGCATCTTTCACCGCAAGGAAGTACCGCTGCCCAACGTCAAAAAGCACCTCCAGGCTCAACAGGTGCCATGTAGGTTCACCGAGTTGCCCACTGTCGCATGAGCACCCCAGTGATTTGTATATAGAGTATCATCCATAGCAGCATATCAGCATAGCAATGTCATTACAGCCATCGTCTTGTTACATCATATATGTGTACATGACAAGGTCTTGTTACATCATATACATCTACATGAATACCGAGATTGACCAGCCCACATTGAGCTCCATTTCATTCTGAGAAACGACGCGGTGCGAGAGGGGTATTCAACAGGCTCCTTTCGCGCGGATGCAACTCGACTTGGATGAATCGACCTGTCGGAGATAGCGACATTTGGCGCCTGCGAAGAGTCCACGCTCTCTCACGCGGGCTGCCTGCTCTCTCCCCCTCTCCGTGTCTCGAGACTCGAGGGAGTGGGAGCGACAGAGAGAGAGTGCTGCTGCCGCTGCTGCCCAGACGTGTGTTTTGGCTTTTGATCCTTCACCTGCCTCGCCCACTTTATCGACCTCTTCACCCTCACCAACGTCGACAAAAACAGGACAAGGTTAGTGGAACAGTGGTGGATGGTGTATTTGAAGGAAGAGGAACTGACGAGTCTTGTCTTTTTTTTTATTGTCTTTTGCCATTTCAAACCCACTTGACTGTGTCTCGCTTTCTCACACATTGGCTGCCTCTTGCCCAACATCCATTGATTCATCCACACAGATGCCCAAGAGTGAGTTGTCCTCGAGTGTCATCTACTGCTTGAAACGGAATTGCTGACTTTTTTGTGCTTTGCAGGTGAGTATTCATGACGGAGAATTTTTTTCAGGAATGGACGAGGAGGCATGGCGAGCATGGTGTGGCAAGTTGGGATCAGCGCAACGGTGGATACTGCAAGATTTGACAGGGGCAGCCGGCTGGAGGACAGAATAGAAGGAACGGAGAGTCTGGCAAAAGATTTCATCGGGATCAAGGACTTGAAAAATCTCTCGAGACCAGGTCATACCACGCAGACCGTCCAATCAAGCATGCCTCGACAATCGCCGTTGCCCATCCCATTCACACTTGCCATGCTTCTTGATCCTTTCAGAACGCCACGAGGTATGAAGAATAGGACCTGACCTTTTTCTTTTTGTGTACCATAGTCTACAAGCCCGGCAAGGTCGCTGTCGTCCTCTCTGGACGTCAAGCTGGAAAGAAGGTCGTCGTCATCAAGCAGGTTGACGAGGGTACCAAGGAGAAGCCTTACCCCCACGCCATTGTTGCAGGAATCGAAAAGTACCCTTTGAAGGTTACCAAGTCGATGGGTGCCAAGCGAATTGCCAGGCGATCAAGGATCAAGCCTTTCATCAAGGTGAGCATGACAGCAGTCGGGCCTCGATGAGACGCATGGTTGACTAAACGGCTGTTGGCTACTTGCAGAGCGTCAACTACGCCCACCTCCTCCCCACCCGTTACGGACTCGAGCTCGAGTCTTTGAAGGGATCCGTATCTTCCGAGACCTTCAAGGAGCCTACCCAAAGGGAGGATGCCAAGAAGGCCATCAAGAAGCACTTTGAGGAACGTTACGCTCGTGGAGCCAACAGGTGGTGTACGTCTTTTGTTTCCTCAGCTCTGCCCGCCCTGTGTCACTCTATCTGACCTTTGATCCCCTCTTGATATAGTCTTCACCAAGCTCAAGTTCTAAGCGGATCGTTTAGGGCATCAGAGTTTCTCCACACCATTGTCATTTTTCATTGTCGGATTGATTGTGTTTGTATACGCGACCATGACAGGCAATGATTAATACTCTCCACCTCGCTCAAATGTTCACTTGTTAGATGTTTTGAGAATTTGAATGGCCTTGGATGCGACCGCTGATTGAGTGATGCCATTTGACCCGAACCTGCACTGAGATACGCAAAAACATCCCCTTCATGACACTACATGCAGCATTCCATGCACTCCATACTTGATCAAGGAAACGAGTCTAGCATGCTATCGGATATCTTGACTGCAGGCACTGCACAGTTGGTCGTTGATCATTGTTAGCAGAGCTCACTCGACTGTGTGCCATGGCCCACGCGCCCGCTCGTAATCCTGATACTCGTCACCATTCAGGATTCACAACATGCAGCTTGATATACATGATATACACTTGCACACCCTGGTGCACGAGTCTCTAAAGCAATCTCGACCAGCCAGCATCATGTCAGGCCAAACTTCACTAGAGCAACTCGCTCGCCTCCGGACCATTGGGGCTCGTAACTCTGAGCAAGTGTATGAATTGGCGGACCAGTTGCTCAAGAATGGTCATTTGGGAGATCAAGGTGAGAGAGAGAGCGACGAGTGCGATATGCCATGATGCCAAGGATAGTGTTTTAAATGTCTGCTTTGTGTGACTAGAATGGGCTGTCAGAGAGCAGTTTGCAATTGCTGCTCTGGATTTGAACAAGATTGAACGAGCAGAAGTGAGTGACACGCCATTTCCCTCCTCTGTTACCAGCTGATGCACGTTGGCTAACCACTCAATCAACGGTGCCGCTGATTTGAAAATCAAATTAACCCAGTATCAACTCGGTGTCTTGTTCAAGAAATTCCGCAACTCACCACGGATCGCGGCTTTGCGAGGACTCGAACTGGAAGCCAAGGGTCAGTATGAAGAGGCTGAACGGCTGTACATGTCTCTCCTCGGCACGCCCATCGATATCAAGGGCAAAGCCAAAGCCGTAGCTGCTGGCGAGAGGCTCTGGGTCGGACAAACGGACGAGACGTTTATCGTGAGTCTTGGGGAATGGATATGCGTGTGTGGGGTTGACATGGCTGACCTCCAAGACACGTTTTGCCCGGCCTTGGTTGCGAAAATCCATAGACGGCTCATCAGCGGTTGATTACGCTTTCACTGTATCATGATTCATCGGATCCCGAACTTTCCACACCGACGCCCAACCCCAAGACTATTGCTCGTACCATTCCGCTTCTCGTCACCTATCTCGACACGTTCTACACTGATCCTGACGCATGGTCCCTCTTGGCCGATCTCTACCTCTTGTTATCCGGGTGGAACTGGCTCGATGAAGCGTGGTCAAACGGATCCATCTTGGCCAAATACTTTCCCTCGGCCAAGGTGGGTGGTCAAGCAGCCAGTCCGACGTCCACCATTAAAGTAGGCGACGACAAGTACCTCCAACAAGCCATGACGTGTCTTGGCCAACGAATGACATTGGAATCATGGAATTGGATGACCCTTGCTCGGTACGGCGAGTTGGCGCTCATGTGGGGGGACGTCACGCTAGCGTACAAGACGTTTTTGAGGGCGATTGAAATGGCGACGGATCCATTGGATGCCAAAGCTGAGTTGAAACCCAAGGTTTCAGTTACGGATGGTGGAGCCGGGCTTTTGGAACTTCAAAATACTAGTGGATGGAATAGCAGAGTTTGGTGGGATCTGAAATTGGTCAGTCTGATCTTGACTGACTTGGGGCTGATCGGATTATTAAAGTAATGAAGTCGTTTGCTTCACAGTGCACCACCCACCTCTTGTCAAGCTCCTCGTCTGGTGATCGATCGACGATTTCTCCCACTCCGGCTTCACAAGTAGATGCTATCGATGCTTTGGTCAATGAGAAACTGGGAGCAAAAGCGGTGGATGTATGGAACAAGACTGTAGCGTAGATGACAATCCGCTCGCGTGATTGATTGGTGGGAGAAATGTATAACATGGTGTATACCAGAATGACTCTAGCTACTATGAGATACAATCCCTGGGCGCCACAAACCCCCTTGTATGCACCTCAAACCCACAACCAAGGAAGAAACATCTTGCTTGTACGCTTAGTAGACGTAAGCCAAGATCTTTCCTCCGGTGTGCTTCCTCCTGGCCTCTTCGTGGTCCATGATTCCAGCAGAGGTGGTGAGGATGATCTTTCCGAAAGAACGGGCGGGCAAGAGCAAGTTGACCCAGTTCTCGACTGTAATTGTCAACGTCAATGTCAGTAACTCTGCTGCCAAGACATGACCGAGGTTATTTGCAAAAAAGTACGCACTTCCGTCAAGGGTGACGTTGAACCTGGGAGAGATGACACCAGTCTTGTTCAATCGTCCGTTGAGCTGAATGACAATCTTTCCACTTCGGTGGTCATCGATGCACTCGAATTCACCAATGTATCCTGCAAGGCGATAGCAAAACCAGTATCAGTACTTGAATTGCTCTACTTGCGATAAAACACGAGAAACAGCGAAGCGGTCGATGGAGGGGAAATGTGGGAAACAAGACGACGCTCGATCAAGGTCCTTGTATGCTTGTCAACAAGCCAGACCTTGACCGAGTTCCTTGGTGGCCTCACTCTTTCGAGTTGGCCTGGAATGGGTGTCGACAAATTTCCCTGGTGATCGTTGTTCCGGAATCTTAAAGAATGACCTCGGTGGGGATGACTTGACGTCTCGAGGCCAAGCAGTTATATTCCGGTGTGGAAAGATGGTGATGGAAGGTGTTGAGAGAATCAGACAAAACATGAAAGCTAGACTCACCGTGCTTTTGCATAACGGCCAAGACCTTGACAACGACCTTGGAAGAGGGTCGGATCAAGACCTGCTTCTTACCCCTTCGCTCGGCGTTGACAATGTTGTTCAAACAGTCGTTAAGGACGGAGATTCGGACCATTTTGCTGGAATTGAGACCTTTTTGAGAGACGAAAAGAGGTTGAAGAGGTGTGTGTGAGAAAAAGACTAGTGTCTAGTATAATACTCGATGCGGGTGTGTCCTTACGAATAAAGTCGTTTGAACAGCCGTAAAGAGGATGGAGGATGTGTGGTCAACGGAGAGAAAGAGAGAAGAGAGAGAGCAGCGCAGGATTTGTCTTTGGCACAAGACGGTTCTCGAGCAAAACGACGGGATGGTCGAGGAGGGTCGCGCGCGGGAAGCGGACATGTCAAGGTTCTCGTTGTGAAAGCATGTCCGCGAGTTGTGTCGTCGGCGATACCCTCTGAACGCGCAGGGGCTTCCCTAGAGTCTCAGCCCTGCCATGTCTGGCCGGCTGAGCGTTGGTGCAGAGGCTTGATCTGCCACGGCGAAGCGCAGAGACCAGCCCTGTCCAGTGGCACGGCGTGCGCTTGCCCTCCTCTGTCCAATTCCTCTCTAGACCAAGACATCTCTCTTGCTTGACCAGTCTCTCCGTTTCGACCACCCAGGACCAGCACCTAGTCAAGCACTCGATCAGCAGAGATGGTGAGTTTTAGTCCGTTGATGTGGTACCGATCCATTGCTCACCCCAGACAATTGACTTTGCAGGCTCGTACCGACAAGAAGGTTAGTGTTTGTTTGATGAATTCTGCATGACGGCAATGGGCTGGCTGGAGGATGGCATAAATGAATCTGGAATGGGGTTCTGGCTGGAGCGAGGCCCACGGAGTTGGTACACGCTCAGGACAAGAAGCATCAAGACGGATGATTTAAATGAAGGAAGATGCAGCCTACAAGAGATACAATAGTCAGCGACTAGACAGTACTCCTACACACGATCCTTCTTGTCAGAATGTCCCATATAGACAGTGGCATTCTCAAGACCTGAACACCAATCTTGAGCAATTATTCTCACCAAAAGGCCAAACAATCGGTCCGAGGTTTCAGGACCACGCCACTATTAACAAGACCGTCAACGCAACCACGATCATGTCGAGCCAGTCCACCTCCGCCAGCCCAGATGCATGCCAGAGTCAAGGGTGACATGATGCTGATGTTGTCTTTTTGCCATCATCAGACCCAAAAGACCAGGTCCGCCTTGAACGATGTTGTGACCAGGGAGTACACCGTTCACCTCCACAAGAGGGTTCACGGTGCCTCTTTCAAGAAGAGTAAGCCATGAGCAATCATCGGTCAGGTTGTTCTAGTGCACCAACTGATTCGTTACGTCTACAGGGGCTCCCAAGGCCGTCAAGTCCATCGTCGAGTTTGCTCAAAAGTCGATGGGTGTCAATGACGTCCGTATCACCCCCGGTCTCAACCAGGCTGTCTGGGCCCGAGGTGTTCGATCTCCTCCCCACAGGATCAGGGTCAGGCTCGAGAGGAAGAGGAACGACGACGAGGGTGCCAAGGAGAAGCTTTACGTTCTCGCCCACCACGTCGAGGGAATCACCAGCTTCAAGGGACTCGAGACCACCATCATTGAGGCCGATGAGGAATAGACGATGGGATTAATCTAGAATCTTACGCCTGTACCTATCCACCCCCACATCCTTTCACGAGACATTGAATTCAATCGATGGCTGGTACACATACTGTATGGCTCTGGATGTGAGAGTTGCATGGCTGGACGGATGCTGCGACGTTGCAGTCCTGTCTTTGATTAGATGTTGCAGTCCTGAGTTTGGATCAGACGATCAGATGATGTGATTTTGCGACACGGGTGCGGCATCTCGAAGAGTTTGATCAGAGTGAACTGCAGCCCTCTGGAAAGGTAGCCAAAGACGTGCAGACTGCTCTCAGGCTTCGGGGTCACAGCATACGCGTCGCCCTTGAGCACCAGGTCCGGTTCCGAGCATTTATTTGTTTACATTTCGATCGTCCAGGGTTTACTCGAGCAAGTCTGTTGATGTCCAAATGGTCACCCCTTGGGCAATGCCTTGTTCATTTCAAGTCATTATTTAACAAGCCTAATCTTGGTTGATCTCACCTTGTGCGCGTTGTCTGAAAAAGTCACTTTTGACGAGATACACATGCCTCGAGGATGGCTGGGGTCACGTCTGTCTTGAAGCTCGTGTGGTGAGTGACCGAGAGTGTCCATGTCGCAGACCATCTAGCCAAAGCACTTTATCACGTATGGCTAACTCTCTCTCTCTCTCTTTTTCGTGGCCCTCCATCGGAATTGTGGCTTGTACATTCAGGCTCTTGCTTCAACTGGTTGATACATTCAAGCTCCTCAAGCGGCCGACATTGACTCGCTCACGTCGACGGTCTGATCAGTCACAGGCTACAGATGATGACAATGGTTTGACCAACAGACCGGATGGCCGATCGACGACATGTTTGAAGCAAAGCAAACCGAGGCAGAGGATGAGTACTTTGAAAAGGGATCAGTGGCGAAGAGTGTTGAAAGGCTGGGTGGTGTGGGTGAGTCGTTGCGAGCCGTTTTGTCTGTAGTCTAGTCAGTTGATGAGACATCTTGTGCATTTGCAAACACAAAAAACAGGTCTTGTTTCAATACGTTGAATGGAGTAGCGATGTCACTGTAGGATTGCTCATGCCTTTTTACGGCAAGGTCAAGATCGTTGTGCTTTTGAGTCTGAGTATACCCCGGCATTGGGTAAGTCGAGGCTCATCCGAATCAGTAGAATGCCCTCTTATGCTTATACCCCCGGGGAGACCTCTATAGAGCCTGCCTTGGATCTACGACTCGAAAATCTATCCTCACCTCCAGAGATACTCGCAAAAAATCGACTTGTCTTCGGGATTAATCGCTCTACTTGGACAAGGGTGCCTGCAGCTTGTCATGCTCGTCACCGTCGCTCCCCTTTTGATGGTTTATGAAAAGGTGCGAGGCCTCGTCGGAGCTCGTCATGCTTTTCACGGTCGGCGACGGTCAATATCGATACCAGGGTCAACAGGTGCGTCGGCTCGACGACCACCGTCGCCGTCATCGTCACCTACTCGAACCCGGCCTACGTCTCCGCATATCAAGTTGCACCCATCCGTGTTACAAGACGTTGTAGACTTTTCGCTCGGATCCCCTCGTACGTTTCGCAAAGCCATGGGGAGGGCCAAGGCGCTTTACGACTTGCCTGCTGCACCAAGGACTAGAGGCGGGACCAAGATGAGATTAGTGACAGACAACGTGGCCCGACTGTCAAAACAAACTGCCAACGCCTCGAGTGAATTCAAAACGCACCATCCACCCGGTAGATTAGGATGCTCGGCGGCGACCCAGGGTCAGGTGTTTGACAAGACGAGGGAAGCTAGCTTTTTGGCAAAACTGGATCAACTGGCCAATGGTGGCAAGGTCGCCCACCTGCCTGATCCCAGATCAAACGAGGTGGTTGATTCGCACCCAGAGACTAGTGTTACGGGAAGCTCTCTGCCGACGAAACGTATACAAGACGACAGCCAAGTGGTGGTGGTGGCCAATGGGGCAGCGTCACCTCCCCAAACCCGCCGTACAGTGCGCTCCACTACCGGAACAAGCGTTTCACGCTCCAAGGCTACGCTGAAACGCAAGGCAAATGACCCTTTGAACGAAACCGACGCAACCAACAAGGCCGTTTGCAGACTGGGACCTGCAGCTCGAGAGGAGGCGACTACTGGACGTGTACGCACCAAACGGGCGACTGGACGCAAGCAGACTGACGACGACCGCCAGCGATCATCATCATCACCACCACCACCTCCCTCGGACAAGGTCAAGACTCGGAATCCCCCCGCGACGAAATCCAACAAGCTTGATCGTCAAGGCAAACCTGGTGTGACTAGGACTATTCCTGAAAAATCCCCTAGACTACCAGGTTTACCACCAGCAACACGTAAACGTCAGTTACGGTCTGCGACGTCTAAAATGGTGACTGATGTGGGGTTGGTAGTGGAGACCATGGACGATGGATGGCAGCCGCAGCAGCAGCGACCACCCCGTGTATCTAGACCTCGAACCAAGGTGATGCCGCCCCATCAGCCCATCGACAACCACCACCACATTGTCAGCACGGATATCAAACGAGTCAAGAGGGATCTCGGAAAACCTCGGAAACCTGAGCGATGAGAGGTTTGAACGTTTGAACCGTGTGCCTTGGATATACTGTTGGTATGAATAGAGACCATGGCTGATAGCATACGTGCGTGATGGTTGAAGCGCGGTACAACCACAATGTAGATAAAGTTTTCCCTGGATGGCCAAAAAAGAGTTTTGACGGCAAAAAGAGTTTTGACGTTTCATTGTCCAGTTGGTAACGTCCACGACATGTCGGTGGATGGGTAGGTCACCAGGCCCTTGGCCCTTGGACGCCATGGCGGTTGAACTCGTGCTCTCTCCCCTTACGCATCTCAGCCCTTTTGCATACATGCATGCATCTCATGGTCGTAGTGACCGTACGTCACCCGCCTTGATGTAATGGACGTGATAGAGTTGAGGCTCAAATCTTATGGCCAGGTGAGTCAGGTGAGTCTACAAGCCAACCAGTCAGTTGCCATGGCCCAAAAGAAGGACAATGGCCGGATCGCGTACACGGCTAGTCGACCGGTGTGCGTCATTTAGAGTTTCTTGTACGCGCGCGCCGAGTCGATTTCGATCGTTGGCCCCCGGGAAGAGCAAGAGCGAGTGCAGCAGCAGCAAGGTTTCGTTTGGCCCCATCCATCTCGATTTCTCTACTACGAGCGGCAAGTCGACTGTTTCCGGGAAAAAAAGAGAGCAGCGAGTTATGGTTTGTACAAGGTCTAGCTTTGGTTACTTGGGTTCGTGAGTTTACGTGACAACTGACATGCCCAAAGCTTAAGGTGTCGAGGCGTTCAGGGACCAGAGTGTAATCCAACACTCGATCCGGTAGCATAGACAGCATGGCATGTTGACTGGGTAGACTACATAATGGACGGGTGTTTGAATCGTCGAGATTGTTGAGAGTGTCTGTGGTGATACGATTGACTCTTTTCAGTGACTCTACTAGCCGACATTCACAGTCTCTGTCCAAGGTGAGTGAGTAGAGCCAATGTGCCAAATGCTTGTCTGACTTGCCTTGAGCTTCCCAGGTCTATCCCGCGGGAACAAGTGCAATCGATTAGCACGCGCGTCCCGCTCCCCGTCTTCCCGAACAGCCCACGCGATCGATACTCCGTCCTCTGCGGCTTCTTTGCTGATTGTACGTTTCACTCGGTCCGCACTTGATTGTTCTTTCTACACGTTTTCGCTTCCCGCCGTTTACTAACCCAGCTTGTCTCACTCTTGGAATTCACAAACAGGTTGTCTCTCTCTTTGGTGTTTCCCTACTCGACCGGCTTTCCACCTGCCAGGGTTACACCCGCCGTTCTTTTACTTTCGAAAGTGACGCATTCCATAGCCTGGTCTCACTCACTCGTTGACGAACCAAGTGTCTTATATCCATTCACCTGACAATCAGGTATGAAATATCCTTTTCCCTCGTCTTTATATACGTTCTGACCCTAGTTGATCTCATCTAGGCCTGGCTAGGTTCTCACCAATTGAAACAACTTTGACGACACAACATGCTTCTTCGACTTTTGCCAGCACCTACTGCAGCGCAGTCCGCTCCTCCTACCATTCTCTTTACGCTTCCTCTGGCACCCACACCCTACAGGTGAGTTGACCATTGACATGCTCAGACTACATGTATACAGCAGCTGACAACGTTTTGCTATCTTGTACCAGCTCCAAAAATCTCCCACTGCCTTCGTTTCTCCACATGCATCAAGAAGCATGTCACAAAGAAGCCATCGACTGTTCAAACCCTCTTTTGGGAGAAAAATCATCTTGGATCTGGGGAATCGTCGACGAAGTTACATTCAATGTCCAACTTGGCCAAATCACCGTCACCTTGATCGATGAAACGTCATTGACGCTTCCCATTCAACACGCTTGTCAGACCATGCTTGATCTCGTGCTTGTTCAAGTTCAACTCTCGTTTGCCGCCGCCGCTGCCCAGCCGTCTCCTGTACCATCACCTCGAATGACCACTCGACCGGCTACGCAAACGACGACTCGAAACCGAAGTCCGTCGGCCATTCTCTCTGCTTTGCTTTCTCCCATCTTGGCGACTCAGACGCCCGTCCCAACCACCACGACGACCACAACACCACCTCCCAACCCTGCCAAGATGCATCGCCGTCAAGCTCGGTCTATTCTCGTCGATGCATACAGGTCATTCATCCTTCCGGCCCTTCGTCAACGACTCCCGTCTACATTCATCATGTGGAGCCTCCAAGGTGAACAGACGAGAAAGAGGCAAGAGTGGGAATCCGTTCGCTCCAGTGTCGACGAAATCCTCACCAAGGCAGGGCAACAACCCGTTGGGTCATCGCTTACAAGAATCAAGACGTATCGATCATTGACCAGGCAAGCCAGCTACTTTTCGTCAGCCTCATCCCTCGACTCACCCTATGCCAGTTCTTCATCATCCGACTCGGAATCGTCTCCCTCCACGCCCACAGGCTCCATTAGCTCGTTTGAACAAGCATTCAGCTCAGCTCCCGTATCACCCTTGGCACACCTCTCGTCTCTGCCCCCATGCTCTGCCCTGTCCGCAAACTACTCGACCACCTATGCTGCACTTGTCGCTCAACTTGCGGCGCTTGCCTCGAGACTCGCGACGATTCAAAAACTCATGACATCTGTCGAAAAGGAACAAGGCCGACGTAAATGGCTCGAAGGGCTCGAAGCCAGTCGACAAGTCGACAAGGCGACTCGACGAGCGTGGAGTAACCGTGCGTGCCGGACGGGGTGTATCGAATCTCATGGCATCTCACAACCTACCCGACCTAGCCCGCTGGCCACCAGTCACACGATGATGCTCATGACCGCTCAAGGACCCACGACGACGGACTCGAGCTCACCAGGCTCCGATTCTGAACTGGCCGACATGGAAGACTCGTCCGACGAAGATGTCTTTTCACCCAAGGGACCTATCCGACCCTTGTTTACATCGTCCCTCTTTACGGCCTCTTCCCACACCACGCTTTCTTCACTACCCACACCAGGCCTCGTTGCATCCTCCTCTTCCATCGATAGTCACAGCAGCTGCGATACGGACTCGGACGACTCTGACATGCTTCCTCATCACCCCGCGTCCACCATGGATACCCCATCATCACCCTACGCTGCTTGTGCTGCTCCCCCTCGACGACTGAGTCTCGAAAACAATGCAGGTACTCCCAGTCTTGAAAAACTAAAGTCTCGACGACCGAGTTTGGAGACCATGGACCTCGATGTCGGCAGGTACCGCATCGTTTCGGCGTCCATGATTGATTCAGACGATGATGCCAACGAGGCTGGTGGACAAGACAATACGGCCAACATGTTGCGACCTGGTGCCGCCATGATCATCCATGGAGCCCGTCGTAGCACCAAATGGGGGGGTGAACCTGTCGAGGCATGGAATGGAGGCGTTGCGATTGTCAGATGAAGAGGCGCGCCATGGACTTTTATATCTCATTTTGGGGAAAATCTCGTGTAATGTGTCGTTGTGTCGTTGTAATCGGGCCTTGATTTCGTTGTATACATTGAGGGAAAATTAACTAGAACATAATGGTGACCATATAATCATGCAATGACGATCCAGTCGAAACTCTCGAGAGACCATCAAAACGCCTGACCGCATGACCGCCTGATCGACACTCGTGGCTAAAGAACATATCCCTAAAGAGATCCTATTTCACCCATGGTCTACCCCTACTTGTACATTTCAACCGCTCGAGAAACCACTCATCATCACTCAATAAGGCTTGCTTCGGGCTTGTCCCTGTGTAGAGTACCTCGCCGGTTGACCTCCAGATGAAGGCGCCGTCGGGATCCCGCTTCCGCCTGGGGCCGGACGCATCGCAGCGGGTCCCCGAGGGGGTGCTCCTGCTCCTGCTGCTCCTGCTGCGGCGCCGGTGGTCCCTGAACCTGGTGAACCACTAGCAGTACCGTCTGGACCTTGAGGGGATGCCTAGTCGTTGAACAAGGGGGATATATGAGTGTATGGTTAGAAAAAAAAAAAGGGGGGGGGGGACAGATAAAAGCGGATCAATACCCACCATTCGGCCCATGGTGTTCATCATCATGGGGTTGTAAGCACCCCCCATCATGTTGGGCATCCCACCGGCTTGACCACCAGAAGGGCTCATACCTGCCATTCGGTCTGGCAGACAGTGCACAAGAGAGGGAGGATGTCATGTGAGAAGACAAGAAAAGATTGATGAAACGAAACCGTTCACTCACTTTGGTTCATCATGTTCATCATCGGGTTCATGCCGCCGTTCATCACTAATAGAGTGGCAAGCGTGTCAGCTCGACCGACGCCCGTTGGTTCCCGTTCCCCCCAACGGATAAGACTCACTCATCATCATTCGCTGGTACATCATCGCCATGGCTTGCGGGTCGAACCCACCGGGAGGCACACCGCCCATTCCACCACCTCCCATCCCTCCCATCCCGCCCATCCCGCCCATTCCACCTCCGCCCATACCTCCCATGCCCATCCCATTGGCCCCGCTCATAGGGCCAGCATGATTCGGTTGATGCGTGTATTTCCCAGACTGAGCACCATCGCCCATGTATGACCCAATGTGACGGCGGTTCGTGTCGATTTGGTCACGTTGGTGCTTGGGTTGAGCTTTCTTGACTTCAATCTGTCGAGGATTTAGTATTCGTCGTTTTCGTCAACCCAGGCGCGGCAAGTGAGGGTTGGTTCAAGAGGACCGTGTCCACAAGAATAGCCATAAGGCGGACTCACCGGCTTGCCCTCCAATTCTTTTCCCGTGGCATGCATCGAACGCTCGACACCATCGTCATCCTCGAATGTAACGAACCCGAACCCCTTGTTACGATTGGTCTCCCGGTCAAACATGACATGTGCGTCCATGACATGACCGTACTCTGAAAAGAATGCCTTGAGGCTCGCATTGGTCACGCTAGGCGCGAGACCTCCGACAAAGATTTTTTGAGACTTGAGATGTTCAGCTCGGGGAATGGCTCGCTTGGGGTCAATCTACCGCCAAGTCGTTTCAAATGGTCAGGGGTAGTAGGTTGAGAGAGACATGGATGGGGCAAAAACGGCGCTTACAATCTTTCCATCCAAGACGTGTTCCTTGAGCATGACTTGGTTGACGGAAGCGGGGTCTTCAAATGTTAAAAAGGCGAAACCTCTTGATCGACCGGTTGGATCTCGCATGATGGAACTTGAAGCCACCGTGCCAAATTGAGAAAAGTAGGTGTGGAGACTGCCTGTTGTCGTGGGTGGGTGTTTATGAGTTGGTAAAGATGATTCAAATGGTTTGCTACACTGTGAGAGTGTGCTTACTGTCAGTAGTCTCCCAATTTAGACCTCCGATAAACATTTTCCTGTGCAAGATGCAACAGATGGCAAGAGCAGATGGGGCAAATGTGTGCACATGACCACGTTCAAACCGTAGCCCAAATCACACACACATATCCCATCGAGATTATGAGCATGTGGTTCCACAGAAATGGTGTGAGAGACACGATGCATCCACGGGCAGTGGTAGTAGCACGAGAAAACATTTGATGTCCATTGATTTGCGATAGATTCCAGTCACGTATTCCATTACGTAGACGCGATAAAGAAATAGTAGTAGTAGCAGTAGAGTAAGTGGCGATTGTATAGACGGATCATGTATCGAGTAGTAGTTGTGAGACGAGGAAAAAAAAAGAGAAGTAGCAATAATCGTCAGTCTAGATACCTAAGTTTGGGTTTTAAATTGACAAAAAGCAAGAGCTATGCAGAAATCGCCACTACACCTAGGTACTTGATTCTCCTATGGCACTGATACTTCTACATCTCTCTTGTTTTTATGACGATTACTCGACTTGTATCCTGCCGACAGCCCAAACGAGCCATCTTTCCGACCTCGTAACCAAAGCATTGAGACGCGAGACTTACCCTTCTTCAGCCTGGTCAGGCCTTGGTCGACTATCATAAGAGTTTTGGTGAGCCCCAAGACCAGCAGACTGTTGCAATGCGTTGCCATGTCCACCCATCATGTTGCTAGAGCTGGACTGGAATGTGGGAATAGGGGCTGGTTGATTGAATTGCTGCTGATAAGCTCCTTGTTGCCCCTGACGACCGTCAACAGAAAGGCACTTGGTCAGCCGGCTCGTCTCATTGGGTGGCAAGCGCCATCGTGACGAGACTCACCCTTGACGCCTGGTCTTCGTCTCCCAATGCATTGGCAACAGCTCCTTCATCCTGTTCGTCATTAGAGGTTCTCTGTGCATCAGGATCAACCAGTTCACCACCGTCCTCGTGTGAGATGTCTAATCGTCAAGAGCCGAGCGAGACGTCCGATAGTATGTAGTACGGTGAGGGTACAAAGGATGATGATGGCAAGCAATGAATAGAAACGGCCAGGATCTCATAAGCGGACAGGTTCATTCCGCTTGCCAAATCTCATACTGTGACTCACCACCGTAAAGCTCGAGATCATCTTCGTTTCTTGGGTTAGCGGACATTCTTGCTGTGATTGAACTCCTGTCTACAAAAGTTGAGCAATGCGCTGTGGATTTGTGCAACAAGACTGTTGTGGCCTATCTGTAGTTGTATCTGTGACCGTGGTGAAGGGAAGAGACTGAAGAGGCGCTGAGGGGCGACGCGAATCTAGCTCATCTCGGGCGTGACAAACTCTCCTCCTCTCATCGTCTCATCATCGCATCATCATCGTCAAAGATACAGAGACCGCTTGACAAGGGATCAGGAGACAGGCAGGCAAATGGACGTGAGATAAACGATGCAATCATGATGATAGAGTCAAGGGCATGAGAATTGATCATGATGGTCCGCCAATGTCTCCGCGATGCATGCACTTTGCTCTATTGAAAGACATCCGGCCGTGTTTGCATTATGGTGTGACATTGCACGGTACGGAAGATCGCAAGACGAGAGGCAAGAAAGGGCCAGGGTGTTTACTCGAGTACGTACTCGAGTACCAGATGTGCATCGAAATAAAGCAAGCATTGATGTGAATGTCTTATGGCACATGTTGTACAGACCAGACTGAATTACAACCACGACAATAATGTTATACAACCCTGGGAATCGCTGAATCTGACTGAAAAGATCGAATTTGTATCAGCAACACGTCGGCAAACATGGCAAAGCATTCAAAGAAGGGAGTGTTGGTAAAGATCAGACATCCAAGGAAGATAAAAACCTCAAAACTAGCGTCACCCCACGCTCCATCGACCCCAATCACCGCGCCAGCGAGACAACGTCCATCAAACCCCGCTCGAGAGCGAGGGAGAATGAAGTCCCACGGCGGCCCTGCCCTTTCGAATGGGTTCTAATCAATCTACTCGGAAACAGGAAGATGCGTCGGAGGAGAAGTGAAGGGCATCCTGTCTATTCAGGAAAGTCCCGGCGAAAGGACGACTGTCGTTGTTCGGTGGAAACTGCGTATGGTTTTGTACTAGACAAATTTCATCCGGAGATAGAGGTCGAGGGAGGATGGGCAGCAGGCTTGGTTGAGATGCTCACCTTACTGATAAGTTTGGTTTCTTTGAAAGGTTGGTGGTGCGGTCCAATCTATCATTTGGAATGAAGTCGACGTCAGTTTTCATTCATCCAAATTGATATCCACGACGCAAAGCGTATCAAATCGAGCAACGAGGTGGGATTGGGTTAATGTTTTCAGACAAAATAGCTGGCAAAAGCATAAGAGAAACTCGTTGTCCCAAAGGACAAGAGCCTTTCGCGACACTCCAGCGACGGAGGCGCTTGCTCTGTTTCGGCATGGTCGATAAGACGGGGAGAGAAAGATATATTGGGTCATCATGATAGATGGCAAGGATTGCCATGGTCGAGGGTGTGATGGGGGTAATGAAATCGACTGAGAAATAGAATGCCGAAAACTCACCCATGCTATCGGATTCGACCGCGAGTTGCCAAGAGTGCCGAAATGCTCATGACAAGGTATTCTTGCAGGAGAAGCCTATGAGTCTGTGCATTGATGGACTTTATAGATGAAAGACGAAGCAAAACTGCTTTGCAGACGGGAACACGCTCGCCTCCCTTCTTTTCACGTGAACACTTGACGCGCCCCAATCCGCGGTCTGCCGCGGCCAGGAAGAAAGCGCGAGAGGCTATGCGCTTGACCGTCACCTTGACTGAAACTGCGCTTCTATGCGGCACCTTCAGGTTTTCCTGCGCGCGACAGAGTATGGTCTCTGCAACGAATGTGGTGATTGACCTTGAGCAAAGCATCGTCCGACTTGGTGTGATCCTTGTGTCTGTACCTCTATCGCCTCTTTCCGACTTCAGAGCCACTCAGCAAGATGGTATGTCTTTTATTCTTGCTTGGACGAGTCTGACGTCTGTGCGATGCTAGACAGACATTTCAACTGGCAACTTGAACTGACCTGATTCCTTTTCCTTGACAGACCAAAGTACGTTGAATATGTTACCCGTGATGGGCCCCTGATTACACTCCATATGAAATGGCTGTGCTGACGGAAGGTCCTTTGATTTCTAATCACTGTTTGATCTGGTCATTCGTTTCGACAATCTCCTCTTTTGGATTTGGTCTCGTCTCGTCTACGCCGGATAAATTATCTCAATTTGCCTCGTCACACTTGGACTACTATCGTCTGTAGGGTACACCCTCTTTCGGTAAGGCTCACTCCAAGTCCCACACCCTCTGCAGGAGGTGTGGACGAAGGTCTTTCCACAAGCAGAAGCACACCTGCGCGTAGGTCATTTTTTCAGTGGGATAAGAGTTTGGAAAAGGTCGACTGATTGGGTATCTATGGTGTGTAGTTCCTGTGGATTCCCCGCCGCCAAGCTCCGAAGCCACAACTGGGCTTTGAAGGCCAAGAGGAGGGTCGGACACGGTGCTCAACGTGCTCAGCACTTGAAGTCTGTTCACCAGCGATTCAAGAACGGTTTCCGGTACGTTGATATCTTTCAGTTGAGATCATTCTGATCTGGTCGCTGACATGCCCTTGCTACCCATTGCAGTGAGGGAACCGTTGCCACCAAGAAGACCAAGAAGACCTCTTCCGAGTAAACTTGTCTCTAGTCGAGCATATCCAGCAGCCCTAGGAAGGGTGGGAAGAGAGGGTTAGAGGAAATGCTATAGCGTTGTATAAAGCATCTCACTTGACACCTAATTTGACCAATTTCCAACTCTATGATACGAGTGGTATTTTTCGAGCGTTTCAAGACCTCTAAAACTCCACTGCACTCTGCATTTCGCTTCGGCAATGCCTTGATATCTTCCAGTCTCGTATATCTTGAAAGCTTAGGTCCCAGACGAGCAAGTGAACATGCGAGATATACAGCGAAATTCGTCCGAGTTGTGAGCGATGATAAGGATGTTTTGAGCGAGTTTGGAGCACCGTTGAACGAAACGGGTGTTAACCAAGCGAGATAGTTTAGCGGGCCAGTCACGTCCGAACTCTGAGCACATCTACATTGGGAATGGTCCGTGGTATCTCGAGTGTATGCGCCCAATCAACCTAGCAAGTCAGCAAACTAGTCTTCAGTCCTCGGTCGGTTCTGTTCCATCTGACAAGGTTCGATACGGTCACCTCAAGAACCATCGGGATATATATTTCTGGGCTTGAAGCAACGCAGTCTCGGTCCTCAACGTTGGAAGTGTTCAAGTCTTGAAATTTAGCATTTGCATACACCAGCAGGAACACTTCTCTCGACACCAACCCCCATCATGACTTCAAACTCAACATCAGCAAACAATCTCAAGGTGAGAATGCAATGTCTCTGTGCAGAATAACGGTCAAGCATGTTCGGTGTTGTTGACGCGAAAAGGTGCTCGGTGTTCACCCTGATTCCCACTCTAGCGTGTCTTGTGCCCTGGAGGAGCAGGTTACATTGATAAGTCTACCTTATATCCCATTGATAGTCCCATAACCGCATGTCCTGATAAGAGTGTATCTCGCCTGCTCTGACGACCACACGCAGTCACGTCCTCTTGGAGCTGTTGCGCACCGGAAAATATCTCCCTGTGGTCATTGACAATGGACACAACTCCAAGGCTCAAGCTTGCTTGGCCAGAGTACAAGAGGTGGCACAACAAGAACCGGGGTAGGTCTTGGAAGGACTCAGCCATTAGTACCAATGCTGAATTGTCTTCGTCTTAATACAGAATTGCGGAAAAGTTTGGAGGAAAGATTCCTGAAATCGACCTTTTCCAAGCGGACATGACAGACCGAGCTTCCATTGACAAGGTGTTTGAGGCATACCAAGGAAAGGGTGAGATCTGGGGTGTGATCCATCTGGCTGTAAGTCAGAGCATCTATCAAGCACCTGGGAATCAAGCTAAAGCACGCCGTCGGTGTACCGCTAGGCATGGAAAGCGGTTGGAGAGTCAAACGAGCTACCACTCGCGTACTACGAGAATAACGTCTCTGGAACATTGAATTTGATCCACGTACGACCATTCCTACTCTCAACATAGACTGTCTCCCAATGAAGCTTTCTCATACTCCTTGCGTTCGCAACATTCCCGTAGTCAATGAAGGACCACAAATGCCAAAACTTTGTCTACTCATCCTCAGCAACCGTGTATGGGGAACCAGAGGTTATCCCTATCCCCGAGACGTCACCTCTTCAACCACACAGCCCTTATGCCAAGACAAAGGTGTTTTGCGAATACATTTTGATGGACATTGCAAAGGGTGAGAGGCTTTGCCGTGTTGAGTCTTGGTTGTATGAACGCAGCTGACATTTCTTACCTTTGTTTAAAAAATCTAGCCGACCGAGACTTTAACATTGTCTCTTTGCGCTACTTCAAGTAGGTGTTACACTCGATCTATACCACAGCATTGCAAAACTCATTTTTGTTCGAACCAACAGCCCTGGTGGAGCTCACCCTTCAGGCAAGATCGGCGAAGACCCACAGGGCAAGCCAAACAACCTCCTTCCTCTTCTTGCAGGCATCGCTGTCGGCCGAATCAAGGACCCTCTCAAAGTTTTCGGAGACGATTTCCCAACCATAGACGGTACCTGCGTTCGAGATTACCTCCACGTCGTCGACCTTGCGCGAGGTCACGTCTCAGCACTCGACGCTGTCAATGACGCTCAGATCTTTAAGAACACTGGAGCCAAGGGCAAATTCAGGGCATTCAACTTGGGCACGGGTAAAGCCATGAGTGTCAAGCAAATCATTGAGGCAATGAGAAAAGCCACTGAATTTGATTACCAGTACGAGATTGTCGGCCGTCGGTGAGTTGCGTTGCCGGTCGTCTCTGTCCTCAACTTCAACAACCAGGGGTGCTCACTTTGTCTCGATATCACTTTCGCACCTGGACTTCATTCAGAGAGGGAGACGTCCCCGATTTGACGGCGGATCCTACATTAGCCGAGAAGGAGCTCGGTTGGAAATCCGAAAAAGACCTCGAGACGATGTGCAGTGACTTGTGGAACTGGCAATCTCAGAACCCTCAAGGTGAGTACATCCTTGTGGTAGTCTCCGTGTTCACAAGGCTCGAGCTTATTTACTCAAATCTTCATCAGGATACTGATCGGATGTTCAAGGTCATTGACATCTTCTTGCTGGTCGGAGCATATTTCTTGAAACCACATTGTCTTCTCATTTCCTTCGCTACCTGGGTTCATCATAGTTGCGCTGTATGATACTATCGTATGGCATGCATTTTAGAGCAGACAAGCATTCACAAGCATGCATGTGGCCACAGTGGATAAAGTACTTTTTGCAGGACCCCATTGACAATGCAACCGGCGCGTCAAGTACAATTAAATGTACAGTTGTAATGAATGCATTTGAATATTGGATGACGCGACTTGTAATTTCAGTAGCATCAGCTTGAAGGCAAATGACCAGTTCTAGTTGTTGTATCATGCCTCTCGTGCCTGTCTGACCGTCATACACACACTCTAATCAATCGCCTTTTCCGGACTGCCCGGACGTTGGTCTCTCGCAAGGCGACCTTCCGGCAGCCATCATGTCCGATATGGATCAGGACTCTCAAATGTATGAGGCTAGAGCGATTCTCGACGAGGATGTCCGGCCGCACTATGAAACCTCGGAAGATGTGCCTCACTTTCTCGTAGACTGGGCAGACGACCCTGTGACAGGCCCTTGGCCCCCTTCCTGGGAACCAGAGGAAGCCTGCAGCGAGGTCCTGTTATCGGAATGGAATTCGAGAAAGCAGTCAGATCCGGGTATCGTCGGTCGATACACCAAAGAGAAGAAGAAGGAACGTGCACTGAAACAACAGCAGCAAAAGTCGTCGGCAAGGTCTTCCAAGACACCAGATTCAAGACGATCGAATACCGCATCCAAACGTAAACGAAGTCAGACGATTGAAGATGACTCTTACCGACCCAAGGAACCGACTCCGCCTGTCTCTTCAAGAAGCTCAAGAAAGAAAAAGGTAGTATATGTCGAGCCCGGAACTGAAACGGAGCATGAGGTTGAGGCTATCAATGGCAAGTCTTTGAGCACTCGTTTCTTGATATGAACTAATCTCAATCCCTTGAACAGACTCGCCCTCACCAATTGCCCGACGCAGTTCCAATGTCATTCATAGTGATCCCATAGAAATAGACTCGTCCCCCATCCGCTCAGCTTCGCGAGGTCAGAAACCCAAAACATATTCGGCTTTTGAGCGAAGACGCCATCAGCAAAAGCAAAGCAAGTCCAAAGAGTTCGTGGATAGCGAGGACGAAGTCCCGGGTTCGGGTTCAGGTCCGAGCGAGCTTACGGATGAAGACAGACAAACCTCTGCCGCAAACAGATCAAATCGAGTCCAGAGTAATAGCAAGTCTCTTCAGAGGAACCAGAACCAGACTGGATCTCGATCTATGGCAAGTGACAGTACACGCGGTAAAGGTCCGATAGATGTAGAGATTGCTACCAAGGCGAGACCGTCTAAACGGTCGGTACAGTCAAACCGAGCAACCACAACTCCTAGTCGCCCTACCAACTCCAAGAGCCCAGCCACCACACCGGCGCTCCCGAAGCACGTCGCGTTCACACAAGGGTCATCAGGAGAGTCTGTTGTGGCCGGCACTATCTCGACCGGTATTTCCTCTCAACCAGCCATTAAGTCCACAAATGACCCTGTAAAAAGCGATCAGCCTTTGCGATCTTCTAGTGCAACTCACAGTCTACATGAGGCCATGACCGAACGGCTCAAGTCTTCTCCCATCAAAAAAATGGCTGCCGGTGCTCAAGGACAAGGGAATACTGTTGATCAACCCACCGACCAAGTCATGGGCACGCAGGATGACGGAGTGGACGATCTGTCAGCCACACAGGCAATGAAGGAAGCCATCGCACTCTTGTGCGAAGATGGGTATGAAGATGACCAGGACGATGAAGACGTAACTATGGACATGGAACAAGGGCAGGAAGGCAAGCTGGACATGGAGGACAATAGCGGTCACCGCTCAACTGATCCCATCTCTTCTCATCAAAATAACACAGCCAGGGCAAGTGATGAGGACGAGCCCATTGAGGACTCACAATCACAGCAAGGGTTTAGATCCCTGAAGGTTGCGTCAAAGACGACCGTCGCTCAATCGCATCGTGACCCGGGTCGAGCAATTGAGACTACCGGCGCGGCTAAATCGAAAGCCATCGAGACCCGACCTATGCAACCCATCGAGCATGTCGGGCATGAATTTTTCGAAAGGAACGCCGACATTTTCGCCTCTCAAAACACTGTAGATGAAGTCGAATCTGTTCCAAGCCCCGCCCCCTTGGCCGAGAGAACAAGCAAGAAGAGCATCACGGCGAAATCAGTCAATGTCCCCACGCATTCCGACAAAGCATCGGGCCCTACGGATGCAAGAGGCTTCCAGCCCCTGGCTTTTTCCACCAGCAATGCAGCTCCAAGCTCCAAATCGGCCGTTGCTGAGAAACAATCTGCTCAGGCCGCAGAGGTGAGTGTTTACATACATATCATGATGACGAGATACTAATACCATCACGGCCATCCAGTCTATGAATCTTGCAGCTTCGTCTGTGCAGGAAGCAAATGCGCGCCTGCAGGAGATGTTGAAAAGGCTCGAAAAGGTATGTTCTTGACGTAGATACAGGTCTCTTTTTTGCGAACTCGCTCATGTGGCAATCATTGTACTGCAGGCTCAAGCCGAGTCTACCAGATTGGAGTCATTGACCAAGCGTTACACAGAAGAAGCAGATAAGTGTCAGTTTGACCTCGATGCCAGATTGACTGAAATTTCTACGAAGGAGCTTTCACTCAAAAGTCGGGAGAATGCACTGGATAATGGTAGAATCGAACTTGAAAGACAAGAGTCTGAGCTCATCGCACGAGAGGCTAAATTGTCAGGCCAAGGTGCCCAAGGGACCAGCAGAGTTGCAGAGCTCGAATCCGAACTGTCAAACCTTCGAACCACCATGAGCGCGCAGACCGAAGATGTCAATTTCCATAGAGAGCTCTATCACGAACTTCAGGACAAGGGGCTCGAACTGGCAATGACCAACAACTCTTTACAAGAGCGTGTTGCGTCGCTAAAGTCACAAGTGGACTCGGGTCTCAAGCAATACAAACTTTTTGCCCAAGCTCAACACGCAGAGTTGCAAAACGAAAACACGCAACTCAAACAACAATTAGCGTTCCTCGTCTCACAGAACCGAGCAACGGGAGATGAGATTCGCAAACGTGCAGCGCAATATCCAAATTTGCAGAACGAACTCTTGAGATTGTCGGGGGACGTGATCACCCAAACAAAAAGGGCTTCCGCGGCAGAAGCTCAGTTGCGTAGAGCCAAGAAGGAGAACAAGTCGTTGCGGGATCGGTTGATTGCCGTGGCGGTCGACGAAGTATCTGAGGGAGAGTATGAGGAAGGGGGAGATATCGATCCTGAAGACTATCCTAGAATCCAGGATCTCGCTCGGGATGGGTACACCTATACGATCGAGGCTCTTGCATCAAAGGGGATCAAGGATCCCTTGGCTTGGCCTGAACCCTCTGCCTTGGCAACTGAAAGCGTGGATGTTCAGATGAAAGAACCCACGGATACCCCTCAAGCATCCGTTGGACCCGCGCTGACAGCAAACCCGGACGTGGCATCTGCCTCTGCCGCTGTCGAGCCGATATCAGTAAGCTTATCGGGCGAGACTACGGAAACTCAAGGTCCTTCCCCCGACACGCATGACGGAGGCGCTCGACTCGGAGACACACTCCTGAAGCACTTGGATGATGCATTTCGTTCGATAGCTTTGCCGTTCGAGACGACCGTCAATGTTGTTCAAAGTATACCCAAGAAGACATCAAGCCTGTTTCCCTACTCGCCCACAGCCTACAAGACCTGGGAACGCAAGATTTTGATCACCGTCAGTGGCCAAGTCGAAGCTGAGAAACAAGCTGCAGAGTCGAATCCATCCCCTTCATTGCTCATCTGTGCACTGGAGGCATACGTGTTCACAATACCTGCCACGTTGACCACCGTGCTATACATCTCAAAGGTTGACTCTTCTGGCTACTCGCCATTGTCCCCAGAATACAAACCACCAGCCCTCACAACCCACCTTTTGGTCAGCTTTTTAGACTACTACATGTCGCCCTCCACTCGTCCCACGCCACGGGTCTACTGTCACTTGTTCGCGAGAGCCCAGAACCAGTACCTATTTCCCAACTCGATCGAAGGGGGGACCAAAAAGACGTTGAGTGGACTAGGACTTTGCAAGTGGTGGCGGTCGGTCTTTGAAAAGACAGTTCTGACTGTCGATAACGCACGACCCGGGAAACAGAGCGATGCTACCATGAAGTCTGAAACGTATCAGCTCAAATGCTGGCTGCCGGGTATTGAGGCTGCCGAAGCCAAGGGAATGATGGGCGTTTCCTCCAACCAATTGCCGGAAGGCGTGGCCTGGTCGTATGATGCTCCCTTTACGGGAAAAGAGGCGACAGCTTTGTACCCTGATCATGTTGAATTTCCCAAACTGTCATGCGTGATCCCCCGCTTCGAAGATGACCCGAAAGCCCGGTACCTCGACGAAATTGTTTCAATGAAGTCCGACCAAGCACATGCAGCTGTAAAACGGGCTCAAAAGGCTGCGGGGACAAACTCGACAGAAGACTCGTCTTCATCGGCCCAGCAAAAGCAAAAGCGCAAAGCCGAGGTCGCTCAATTGAGACAAGAAGCGGCCGTTTCCCTCAACACGGTAGTCATTTCCCATTATTGGGAAACTCTGGGGGCGAGGCAAGATTGCCATCCTGGTGATATTACTGGCTTCCTCAGTCTGGGGGTGACGGGACCAGTCTCTGGAAACGAATTGCTACCACCCCAAGTGAATGCTTTGGACCAGAGGATTGGCAACATGGGAGGTTTGGATAAACGAATTGTCGACAGACTTATCAAGGCGCTGCTGAACCACGACTTTGGTTCCCGGGAGCTGGCTCTGACGGCGTCAAGTCGGTTTTTGGGTGAAGTCGAAAATATCATCAGCAGTGAGATAGGATTTGATCGATGGCGAAAAGAATGCACGTCTAGTCAAGCCAAAAATTCGGAGCCTGAGCGAATCAATCCTTCTCGGACCAAAGCTGCCGGTTCCTCGGTAAATGTGTTGATGCCAGTCCGCAAGAAGAAGAAGAATACCCCTGAGCATTCCTCCAGATCAGCGCCGTCGGCGCCTACCTCGGGGAACATGAGCGTCCATCCACCAGCATCAGGTTATCAGTGCAGATGGAGACTGGGGGATGCTCTAGAGACCCAGTGTGCCGCTCTGTTGGCTACCCAAGAAGTAAGTCTTGAATATGTTGTGCCACACAGAGCCTTGTTTTAATCATCTTTTTGTTGACTTGGCAGGAGCTCGAACAGCATGTGATCAATCACATCTTGAAGTAGTGTCTGCTGTGATTGCATGTCATGTAGTGGAGCGGGTCTGAGCTCTTGTAGTATACTATAATAAAAATCACACAACCGTTGTACTCGAGCACTTCTTGTCCATCTGCTGAATGCGAAGCCTAGCGCGCGCTGAGAGACGATGCCCGGCCGGCTTTCACACCGAACAAATTGGACATACTTTTGTTACTAGCAAGAGATCCTTGAAGGCAAGCCTCAGTCACAGTACCACATCATGGCCAAGTGTATCGGATGCAAGGAAAAGGAGACCTCCAGGCTGGAGTGTCCTACCTGCAAAAAGTGAGTCTGACCTACACCGTGCCGCATTCAAAAGTTTCACTGATCGGTGTTGCCCCTTCAACTTAGGCTTGGAATTCCTGGATCATTCTTTTGTGAGCAAGAATGCTTCAAAAAGAACTGTGAGTGACCTTTGCCACCCCTTGAGATCCACAGATAGTGTCAAGGCTGATCAAAACTATCGTTGACATGCTCTAGGGGTTAGTGTCTGCGATTAAAACATTGCTCGGCATCTCTGACGTTTAACCCGTCCGAAATACTTAGTCCAGCCACAAGCAAGTCCATGCCTTTATGCAATCCTTGGCAGCTGCCAACGCTACAGCAGCAAGCTCAGGAGTGGATGGTGAGTCAGGATCGCTCCTTCAACGACCGCTCGTATCATCTCTCATGTCGCCACTTTATTTTTGGACAGCCAAAGGAATACCTCTCTCCATGTCTGGGTACAAGTGGACTGGTGATCTGCGGCCAAAGTACCCTCTGAGTGCAAAGCGGGTGGTACCTGCACACATTACTCGACCAGACTATGCCGATCACCGTAAGTCCCGATTGACTGCTGTACTCCAACGGTCGCCAGTCTGACGTGAGATACGCTATTCGCCCCATCAGCCCAGGGAGTATCGTTCTCAGAGCAGCGTGGAAGTCACAAGAACAGGTCCTTGAACGCCGAGGAAATTGAGGGTATGCGAAAAGTTTGTGCGGTGAGTGTCTATCTCAAAAACACTGAAAACCAAAGAAAACCATCACAGCTACTGATTGCCTTGAGAACAAAATTCGACTCGACAGCTCGCACGAGAGGTCCTGGATATCACCGCATCGCACATCAAACCCGGTATCACGACCGACGAACTCGATGCCATTTGCCATGAAGAATGTCTCAAACGAGACTCGTACCCGAGTCCGCTAAACTACCACTGCTTCCCCAAATCCGTCTGCACCTCAGTCAATGAAGTCATTTGTCACGGTATCCCTGACCAACGGCCATTAGAAGAGGGCGACATTGTCAACCTCGATGTCACACTCTACCACGGCGGTTTCCACGGAGACTTGAACGCTACGTACCCCGTCGGCAAAGTCAGTGATGAGACGGCCGAATTGATTAGTGCCACCAAAGAGTCGGTAGAGGCAGCGATCGCCATGTGCAAGCCTGGCGTGCTTTACAGAGACCTTGGAAACAAGATTGAATCCATCATCAAGCCTCACGGGTACGGAATCGTCCGACAGTACACCGGCCACGGTATCAATCAATTGGTAAGTGTCGTCGTGTTCAATTGTTCAGCTCTGCGGCTCTTTCTTCGCCATTCATTGATGTTCACATTTCTTTTTGTCGCCAGTTCCACTGTTCACCCAACATTGTGCATTACGGAGGGTCCAAGACTCCAGGAAAGATGGAAGCCGGCCAAGTGTTTACCATTGAACCCATGATCAACGCCGGTGTCGCTTCATTGGACCATTGGAGAGAGTCAGTCCCCCTTTGGTTTCAACCGCTTTTTCGGGCTCCTACGTTGATCAACTGATGAACATGGCTATAAACACAGTGATTGGACCGCCGTGACCAAGGACGGTAAAAAGAGTGCTCAGTTTGAGGAAACGATCTTGTTAGTTGTTTGTGGGCCCCCAGCGCTCTCCCTCTTTGCGCTCTTTGACATGCCAACCTACTGATACCTCGCTCTCAACAGGATTACTGAAACCGGAGTGGAAATCTTGACTCGACCTGGCTCAACTATCCAAGACGGCAAGGTGATTGACGCCGTCAAGGCGTGATCTATGAATGCATCAGTGTACATTGCATCTCTACTCCTCCCCTGAGGGTCAGATTTTCCAGTAGATGTTTTCATGCTCATCAAATGACATACACATTGCCCCCCATCCCCGCCTGGTTAGATCAGTTCCATGTACCGACTCATCTCCCAATCCGTCACTGTCTGCCTAAACGCTTCCACTTCCTGCATCCTCGTTCCTCCCACGTGATCAACCGTCTCATTCCCGAGCACCTTTCTCGCCAGACTGTCTTTTGCCGTGAACCTCTCGACGGCAGCCTCGAGGCTGGTCGGTAGTCTTGGCAACGTATCCTTGGTGACCCCGGGGGCGCCAATGGGTCCATAGGGCAACGACAACTTGTTCTCGATCCCAAAGAGACCCAATGCAAAAATGGCCGAAAACGCCAAGGGGGCATTCATGTCCGCACCTGGAACCCGGACTTCGAATCGAGTGGCATAGTCGGGTGATCCAGGGGGACCGAGGATTCGAACGGACGCGGCTCGAGAATCGTAGCCGTATGAACAAATGTTGGGAGCCCAAAAGGCTTCGCCCCCGACGAGTCGCTTGTACGAGTTGATGGTCGGGCATAAAAGAGGCATGACTGGGGGGAGAAGAAGAGAGTGAAAGGATGCGACTGGTTTAGTAGTTGATCGCTCGGAATGGTCAGAGCGTATGTTATCTCTCACCATCAGGAAGCCCGGTCATGACACCTGCCAGGAACTGCTCGCCGATTTCCGACAAAAACTTGGTATCATCAAACTGTGCATTCTTTCGTCCTCCAGCCTTGTACTCTTCGTTTGTCACTGCAAACACATTTTTGCCAGTCTTGGGGTCCTTGAGAGATACATGAATGTGTCCTGAGCAGCCTGGCAACTGTAAATGGTGATTCAACATAAAGTGTGTCAGCCACGCTTCCAGCCAATGATGCTCCCGGAACGACTTACATTGGCCCATGGTTTAGCCATAAAGGTGGGCATGATGCCGTGCTTGATGCCAACGTTTTTGGCCATCAACTTGAACAAGACGGCATTGTCTGCCATCCTGCGAGCTTCGGTATATGCCAACGCAGTTTCGTAGACCCCAGGTCCGGTCTCGGTATCTATTGTTGAAATACAAAGACGAGTCAATATACATCAGGGCTGGGAGTCGACCATGACTTACGATGACCTTCGACCTCGATGCCAAATGCTTCTGCGGCATCAAAGAGCTCGAGAAAGTAACCCTTGTTCATGGTGGTCCGCAGCATAGAATAACCGTGCACTGGAAAACAACGAGTTTAACACTGTGAACCCCTAGAAGCAATCACAACGGGGGGGCCAACTCACTTCCGGGAGTCAAGGGGTTGAGATTAACATGGCCCTTTTCGACAATGGAATGAGCTGTCTCGGCAAATTGAAAGTACTGGCAGGCGATCGCGAACAAGTCATTTGAGTAGACTATCCTCCAGCATTATCGTTTAGGTACGAGCTCACCTCAAATTCTGCACCAGCAAGACACTCGAGGCCTTGGGTGTTTTCAAACTTGGTCACCACGCCATCCAATATCGATCGTGCACATGCGCAGAGTGGCTTTATGGTATCAGGATCCACAAACGAAATGAGGAAAAAGGGTAGATTGTCTTCCCATGGCAGTCTTCTGTATGAGTTCAAGTCGATACGAGCAGCAAGGTCGTGGTACCCATTGGCTGCGTTTGAAACCGAGAGTTCTTTGGTGTACTGTTGGTCCATAATATCCCATCCACTGTGTGCACGACCCCCCAGTGATTTTCAAAGTCCAATGAGCTTGAGTCGAGTAAGATGGCATGGTGGGGTCTTTAGAGGGCTTACAAGATGACTGAACAGAACCCAAAGTCGGCTGAAGGCTTGGCCGAGCTCATAAACTTTTTTTTGGAAATGTATTTGCCTCTGACGATACCATCAATGTCGACACCTTGAGCAGCCTTGGTATTAGCACACCTGTCATGATGAGGATTGCACGAGACGCCCAACTCACCCCCAACCTTGACCTTGTTGTCATTCTTGAGCAGCTCTTCTAGATCCTCAAACTTGATTGACATGGCTGTGTGTGTGTATGTAGTATATGTGTGTGTTGACTCTGGTACTTGATAGTAGTCTACATTCATTCTCTACCTTGTCTACGACGTCTACGACTCGAGGAATGACGCGTTTCGGTCGCGAGACTGCTTCGGGCAAAAGGCAATCTTCGGTCCTCGGCCATCGCTCGCTTCCGCCACCTCCGACACCTTGACTGGCTCAAGTGCTCTGTAGATTCCTCGAATGATATGCCGCTCATGGTGGTTATATGGTCATACATGCTCCAGAGGAAAACAGTACACAAAGGGCTCAACCAAACATGTCAATCCTCTAATGCCAACCCCGAATCCCAATTCAAAACAAACAAGAGAGACCCAATGGCAAGAGAAATAAGAAAAAAAAAGGTGAAATAGTTTCTTCCACTGTTGGAGGTCTGTGATTCGAAAAAGCGACTGTTGTTGCTAGATGTGTGTGTGAGTGTGTGTCTGTCGGCCAGACAGGTTTGATTGTCCGTCTATACACAATCGTTTCATGCATGCGTGAATATGCTTGGGTGTGCTTGGGTGGGTAGGTGGGTGTGTGTGTGTGTGTATATACATGTTCCCGTCTAAGCCTCTCTTACGGCAGCCTTCAACTTGTTCTCGTCGAAATCGTCATAGTTGAAAAGGTTGGCCAGGTTCATGGCAGCCAACGTGTGATGAGCGCCTCCATTGTTGAACACGACGACCTTGGCGGCACCGGTGGCAGCAGCAGCGGTCGAGTAGGAACCCGAGTTGATAATCAAGTACTCGGCCTTGGCCATCATGGAGAGTTCTTCAACGTCGGTATCGGCCTCGATAATGTTGAATTCTCCGCTCAAGGGCTTGAGGATTTCTCGCATCTTTCGCTCGCTTTCGTTTTCACGAGACTTTTTCATAAACACATTGACGGTCACATCGGGCTTTTCAGCTCGGATAATGTCGACAATCTTGGCGACTTGGACCATGTCCATCTTCCACTTGTCCTCGGTCTGAGCCTTGTGATACATGTCACCCCATCGGAAGTGAATAGCAATGTCGTTGCCAACAGCTGGACCACTGTATTGGTCAATGACACCCTTCCACCAAGCCATGGAGCAATGCGTCCATCCACGCGAGATGGTTCGAAAGTCGTTGATGATGATGGTGTCACATCGGTTAATTTCGTTCATTGCATAGTCGGAAAGGAGAATTTCGGTCGGGGTAGTCGAGCACTTTTTAATAGCACGCTCATAGGTCGTATCCAGGATAGATTGAGCACGGTCCATTCGTCCCTGGAAAGTACCGGTACTGGGATCTTCCAGCAAGATCTCCATGATATCACACGTCCTTCCACCGCCTTCAAGGGTCAAACCCTTGTTCAAAATGTCGCTGACACGGTAACCCATCATCTCGGCCGTTTGGGTAATGATGAAATCAGCGTCCAAGAGGTTTGCAATGTTGGCAGACGCGGTAATGAAACCCAAACTGGATCCCAGTCCTTCTTTCGGGATACCACCAGCCTTGATGACTTGGAGTCTTCGCTTCTTTCGCGGGGTGGTGATAGCGGCCTGAGGGGAGACAGGGTACTGACTCAAGTCTCGAGACCCGAGCGAGAGCGCGTTGTCTGAGATTCCGGCCAGTTGCTTTGAGTGGTAGTGGTTTTGCACGAGAATGGTGACCATGCCCACCAGGACGAGCGCCATGATAAAAGATTGTTTAGACATTTTTGTCAAGATTTCTGACATTGTCGAGAGGGTGAGAGTACGGTCAAGATGGTTTTTAGTGAAAGAGCGCTGGAGATGCAAAGAGTAGAGCAAAAGAATGGGCTCACTTCGAATTTGCCTCTCCCTCTGAGTACTCTTGTGAAAGACCATGCAATTGACTTGTTGGGTGGAGCAAAAACACTAGAACCGGACCGACAGCCAAAAGTGGACCAGACGATGTATAGAGATTTCTGCAACTCTACTTTTGTGTGAACGAAAGAGAGAGAGAGGGAGAACGGGAAATGTTGACCTAAACGTTAAACGAGCTGCCCGCCCACGACGCAAAAGAGAGAGTGGCCACCCAAACAGGAGCCGAAAACCGCGAGAACGCGGAGACAGAACACGAGGCAAACGCGCGCTGTAGATTCGCGTGCCTGGTTGTCGACTCTCTCTCTGCGCAGATCGCCGGCCGAATAGAGTTGGTGCTTCCATGTCCAGGCACCCTGCCAACAAGTATTTCACAAGTATTTCAACAAGTATTTCGCAAGTATTTCAACAAGCATTTCAACAAGCAAGGTGAATGAATCCTTGTAGCAAACAGCAAACGAGATCTCGTGGTCTGATGGAAGGGCGAGGCATAGGGACACAAGTCATTGGTCACCGTCAAGAAATGAAGATAAATTCATGAATCAAAAAGACATCAGAAAGTCTGATGTACACACATATGCGATAATTGATACAATAATGGGACGAAGCAGTCAGAGTGCGCAAAACAATATATCAATACAAAAATCGAAAGAGTTGAGAGTGGGTCGGAACAAACGTCTGGCGATCATCTAGTAATGACCAGAAACGATTTTGCGGAATTTTGCAGTCGGTCGAGCATTCGAGTTGCGTTTGGCAGCAGCAGGTGGAGTCAACGGGACGGCAGCCAAGATGGCGTCGTTGGGCATATGCTTGTCGTTGTTGTTGCTGAGAGGAGCGTCACAGGTGGCTCCATCACCGACAGTCACTTCCTTTCCATAGTAGACTTCCATGGCGTTGGAGCCACCACACATCTTGGACTGATCACCGGCACAAGGAGTCGAGCACTCTGAATCCTCGGCGGCAACGAGGTTGTCGACGTTGGCTCCACACAAGCAGTCATTACCATTGGTGACGGCGGCGTAGTACAGGTCCTTGAATCGACAGACAACCTATGCAATCAAATCGACTGGAATAAGCTCGAGGTTCATGGAATAAAAAAGAACAAGTCCTCGAGTAGAAACTTACCTTGCACGTCTCGGGAGTCATACCAGGGGAGCTCATGGTGAAACCATTGTAAGCCTCACGGTCCGTCTTGTAACATCCAACCCTAGTAGGGATGCTCGGGGTAGGAGTTGCAGAAGCGACCGATGATGATGAAGCAGTAGTGCTCGAGGCAATGGTGGAAGCCGATGCGACAGTAGTGGTCGGTTCAGCCGAAACAGTAGATTCTACGTTGGATTCAGTTGAACTGACAGGGGCCGTCTGGCCACCCGTAACGAGCAATCCTCCAGTGGGCAGAGATCCAGTGAGGGAAGCAGTACTAGTCGAGTTGGCGACCCCCGAGGATTCAGCTGCAGTGGTGGAAGCAAAGGATGACACGGCTGAGCTAGACATGGAGCTGCTGACCGGGGCAGACGACGACGAGACTTGAGAAGAGGTCGGAGCGCTGGAGGAGACTTGAGAGGATGAAGCACTGGAGGAGACCTGAGTGGATGAAGCACTGGAGGAGACCTGAGAGGATGAAGCAATGGAGGAGGCTTGAGAGGAAGGAGCGCTAGAGGCGGCCACGGTCGACGACGCTTGAGAAGTCACCCGAGACGAAGCAGCCATGGTCGAGGAAGCAACACTAGAGGTAGGTGCACTCGACGACGCCAGGGTCGATGCAATCGATGAAGCTTGAGAGGAAATCAAGCTCGATGCGACCGTTGTCGATTCGTTCGATGGCCCAGGAACGTTGGGAGAAATCGGCGCAGCTCCCCCGGCCAACCGTTGCTCATAATCCGTAGCGTACACGCTCAATCTCCAGGATCCTCCACACTTTTCCGAAGGAATACCGCCACAGCTGTTGGAGCACTGACTATCAGGGATCAAGTTGGCAGGGAGGTTTTTCCCACAGTAGCACTCGATTCCAGATGTACCATAAACGGGAAGGTTTTGTGCGCTACAAGACCTCTTGCACATGGCCGAAGTCATTCCCACGTTGGACATTTTGTAGTCTGGAAGTTGACGAGGCGTGCTGTCTTGATAACATCCGAGGTATTGGTCAGGGAAACCACTTTTAGGAGGAAGGGAACCAGCACCATAAGTGTCGTAGAGGGAGAATTGAGAGTTTCCACCACACACTTGACTGTTGTTACCGGAACACGCCTTGCTACACAGTGCAAGTGGTTGCGGAGCTCCCAAGTTGGATGGGTCACCACATTGACACTTGTTTCCTCCGACGAGCCCGGCCATGGGGAAGCCCTTGAGACGACAGCTTCGGCGACACTCGCCGGTTGACATGAACGAGGCGGTAAAACTATAAGCACCAGAGCCGAATGAGCCGGGAAGATAGCATCCAATGTATCCCTCAACGCCCGTTTCTCCCCCAGTGTTGCTGCCTGGGTCAGACCCAGCCGCCGTATCGGCCACGTAGGCAGCTAGTTTGTAGGAACCACCACACTTGGCATCACCAGTAGGACACTTTGTGTTGCACTCGTTGTCGGCAATTCGGTAAGCGCCAGATGTCGCGTTGAGTTGTTTGGTACAGTAGCATTGGTTTCCGTTTTCGACACCCGAAATGGTATGACCGAGCGCTTTGCAACTACTGGCACAAACAGCGGGAGTGTTGCTGTCCGACGTGTAACTCAGTATGCTAGCGACCTTGGAGTTGCCCTCTTGGAAGCATCCAATGAAACCCGTGGCGTCCTTGGCAGTCGCATCGAATTGACCAGTCGCACCCGACTTTTCGACATCATACGTACTTCCGCCTCCCGTTTGAGCAGCACCGCAGAATTCGGTCGCGTCACCCGTACAAGGCGCACTGCAGACGCTGTTGGGCACAATGTTGCCTGGCATGGTGTTACCGCACTTGCACCGGTTTCCGAATCCAACGGCAGCAACCTTGTAGTTTCGAGCCTTGCAGTAATTCGTGCAAATGGCCGGGGTCATGAAAGAGCTAGAGTAGGCGACCGAAGTGACCTTGTTGTCCCAATCAGAGGTACATCCGACATAGCCTTTGGTCTTGCCTACGGGTGTGACGGCCACGCCTTCCGTCTTGTACACGTCGTAGTTGTAGGCAGCACCACATGTCTCGGTCGAGTTTCCAGCACAGTCAGAGGTACAGTAGGCGTATGGACCTCGATCCGTGGCGAGCGAGTTTCCACAAGCGCAGCCATTACCCGTCCTCGTACCAGCGTAAGCGTAGCCAAGGGTTCCACAAGCAGCTCGGCAGGTCTCTCCGGTCATGTAGGACGAAGTGTAGTAGTAGTCATTGAACGCAGAGTTGGTGTAACATCCGACCCATCCAGCAGCCTTGTTGGCAGGGGGACTCGCAGACTTGGTGTCAAATACAGCAGCAGCATTGGCTCCGCCACACGTTTCGGTCGAGTTTCCTGAGATCACGACGACAAGTTGGGTTAGTCATGTCAAGCTTGTCAAAATCAAATCCAAATCGCCAAAAGCTCACCTGCACAAGCCTTGTTACAAGACGACGATGGAAGGGTGACTGTGCCACTCCACTTGTCACCACAGAAACACTGATTACCATTCTCGACAGCGGCAGTAGCGTAGCCAAGTTCGAGACAGGACGTCCTGCACATTTGCACCGTCATTCGGTCCAGAGAAAAGCTGTAAGCGTTGAGACCACGGTTCGAGGAAGAATCGGCCCAGCATCCTTGAGCACCATCTACCATTCCGCCGCCCTCCTCGTTTTTGAATTCGGAGATGTCGTACACTTCGATCGAACCCGAAGCACCACACGTTTGAGTCGAGTTGCCACCACAAGACGATGTACAATAGTTTTCAGAAGGCAATCGTGCCGAGTTGGGCGCGGTGTTGCCACAGTTGCATTCTCGACCGTTTTCGACACCCGCATACTTGTAGCCAAATTCAGAGCACCCAGCTTTGCACGTTCGGACGGTCATGTCGTTGGACTCCCATGAGTAATCCGTGAGAACCAAATTCGAACCGCTGTCAGTGTAACATCCAAGCCAGTGGGCTGGCTTGGTGGCGGCGTATGCTTTGGCATCGTAGTCGGCGAGAACGGGAGTGTACAATAGTTCCAGCTTGTTTGAGTCTCCACAAGTGAGCTTGTCGTCGCCTTTGCAGGGCATTGCACATTGGCTAGTAGGTAGCTGAATTCCTCCCTTGTATTCGTTTCCACAAAAGCATTCTGGTGTGTAACACAAAAAGATCGAGTCAGTTGAGTGGGATATGACAGCGATACACACACAAGATACGTACGGGTCGAATACTCCACAGCGGCGTACATGTAGCCCATCTCGCTACAACTGTTGGCACAAACCTTGGGCGTCATGGATTGACTGGACCATCCATTGTCCGTCAGAGCACGGGTACCAGAACCTTCAGCATAACATCCGAGCCACCCCTCGGGCTTGTCAATGACAGACTTTGTCAGCCCAGAATTGGCCAAGTTGTAGACGTTGGATCGATCATTGTCACCACAGAATTCCGAAGAGTTGCCTGCGCATGTCGTCCTGCACATGTCCGAGGAGATGAATTGGCCGCTACCGAAACTGGAAGCGAGGTCAGTGTCACCACAGTAACAGTTTTTGCCCTTGGTCGTAAGACTCCATGTCGCGTTTCGGTCGACACAAGACTGGGAGCACTCTTGAGTCGTCATGCTGCTCGAATAGTAGGTGTAGGAAGACTTGGAGATCAGACCATCGTCGGCGTTTTGGTAGCATCCCAAGCTGTAAACGTCGCTCGGCACCTGGTCCAATCCAGGAGCAGTGTAGAGAACGGAGAAAATGTATTCTCCACCACAAGATTGAGAAGAGTTTCCAGCGCATGGGGTGGTACAAAGTCCAGTCGCAACGGGAGCATTGTCTGCGATGCCAGAAGCGCAAACACAAGTGTCTCCGTGGTTACCGACGGCAGCATACTGGTAGCCAGATTTGAGACACGAAGCTGTGCATCGGGTTTGGGAGAGGTTGCGGTCGACATATGATGTCGCATTGATGAATGAAGATTGAGAGCTGATGCAGGCAATCTCCTTCCAACCAGGCTTGGTGGGCAAGACAGTGTTTCGTTGTTGAGATTCGACGGCAATGTAGGATCCGTCTCTGGCAAGGAATGGCGTGGCGTCAAGAGGTGGGATGGGAGGGTCACAAGTAGGTTTGGGACCAGATGCCCAGAGAGGGTTGCAACCCGGCAGACGAGGAATGGGCAAAAGGTCGTCGTTTCCAAAAGACTCCTTCAAGACACCGGCATCTGGTTTGCATGAACGAGAAATGCCTTCATCGAATCCCTTCATAAACGTGTTGCATTGCTTGGCATCGATCGCCGTGTTGGAGCCGACACAAGATGAGTCGTTGAGAGAAGCAGCCAAGACATCACGGTCCCAACCATTGACAAAGTCGCCGTGAAGACCGTATCCGGTGGTGTCGCCATTGGCCCAAGCGAGGTTACCGGCCAAAGCAGCGCCGGGCATGTATCGTGAAGGGAACCAAGTGTACTCGAGCATGATTTGAGGAATCTTGATGGGATGAGAATAAGGACAAGCACCTCCACGGTAACTGTTACCAGCGGGGTAAGACATGTGAGTTCCACCTGCCTTCCAGAGGTTGATACCATCCCAACAGTTGGGCATGTTGAGTGTACTCTTCATTCCATAGGGACAGTCACGAGGGAAATTAAAGTTGTCTTGGGAGAGATATCCAGACAAGTCGGGGTTGATAAAGCAGTCGAACCCGATAAAGTTGGAAGGTGTCTTTTTGAATGGGTCACCGGCCAAGATACGGAGACCGTCGGGGAAGAGAGTGATTCTGTCCTGACCATTGTTGGGATTCAAAAAGTAGTAGAAACGAGCGTTGGCAGGCAGCGAAGCAAACTGAGTTTTCCCCGGTGACGAGACCTTGTCAATCCAATAGAGGTTGGGTTTCCAATAGTTTGACTTGTCGGCTTGGAATGCAACACTACTGCAAGAACTGCTCCTTGCTCCTTCAAAGCTGTATGCTGCTCGGAAATTACTTCCACCTAGAGTAGTATAGGCAAAAGTGTCATTAAACACGATCCGATCGACGCGTCGGACATGTCAGCACGCGTTTGGAAGAATTGTGGCAAAAAATACACAACCAAAGACTTACCCAACGTTTTGTGCATGTGCACCGACTGAGAGTTGGGATAAATGATGGGGTCAAATTGTTCATTCACGAGGACGGACATTTGGTCGAAATGCCATCCATCGTTTTGCAAGAGTTCCTGAGCCCCGACCATGGTGGCCGCGGCGTGAATAAACGCCACCAGGCATAGGAGCTGAGACAGCATGATAGAGTTTCAAACAACCACCCCGTGTGTTTTGCTGCAGCTCGTAAACAAACACAAAAAACAATAGCAGCGGGATGATGTCGCTCAGCTAGTTTGACTGCAGCAAAAACCAAAAATTTGCCACCGAGTGTCAGTGGCGTTTGTGGTGGTATGTGTGAGCATATGACTGAGCGTGCCTACGAACTCTAATGAAACTCGTGGGTTTAGTCCAAGTGGGTGTGCTGCTACGCTGGACTTGACGAGTTGGTTTGACGGGCGCTTGTTTGTCGAGTGGTGGTGTTGGTGGTGAGTCCAAATCTTGTTTGCCAAGTTACGGAAACGACCAACCCAAACAAAAATCGCCGGAAGTGGTCATGACTTTATACGAAATGAGTGGCAACAACGAGGATTGCTACGCGCCGGCGAGACTTGGAGCTCACTCGCCACAGTCCAGTGGAATGAACCGAGGCATGCATCCTCTCTCTGTCTGTGGCTCTCTCTCTCTCTTACTCTCCGGCTCTGCCCAGCAGCGTTGGTTCCCAAAAGATCTCTTTTCAAAAATCGAGGCTAACGAGTCATGTGGCGTAGACGCGCCTTGGGAATCGACCGCCTCTGACCGCGCCCCTTGAATAAGAGGCGCTAACAGGGGCTTGACGCGTCGGTGCCTGCAGGAACGCCGATCCGCCGCGACGTCACCCGACGACATTCCACGGCCCAAAAAGGATCAGCAAACAACAAGCCATATAGCGCCACTCGTCTTTTTTAATTGTCTTTTTGGGATTCTTCATTCTTGCTCCACTACCGCCACCACCACCACCACCACACTTGCCACTTGCAGACAAGTGGCAGGTCCTCTTCGATGGACAGATTTTTCGATCCCCTGAATGAGCATGTAGGATCGTATGATTGTGGGACTTGTACAAACGGACGAAGCAGTCTACAAACGGACGTCCGTACGAGCACGATCAATTCATTCGCATGCAGCCGCCAGTACTAGAGGCGGTACCAGCAAAGCAAATCGTACAGGGGGCGGCCAAGCGGACGATGCAAAATTCAATTTGTTTACTTGTGCCTCTCTTGCACACTTTTCATCGTCAAACACATCGGGAGTGCTCGCTCCGATTTATTTTGCCCCTAGCTGCGCTAGCTACTTGGCCCTGACTCCCCAACCAGCTTTTTTGCACCCCCCACTGAAGCTTCGCTTGAAGCCTCAGCCGTTGCATCCCCAGCGATGCCGATGGACATCGATTGTGGTTTGTTGTTGTTGTTGTTGTTGAACGCGCTCGAACGCCGTCGATGCTCGATGCAGGTCATGAGTAGCACTACTCTTGAAAAACAAAGTGGGCGGTCTCCTACCTCGGTCCGAGTGACCGTCCTGCGCGCTGTCATCCTACCATCCTACAGGTGTGTGTGGTACTTTTCAATCACTCTTGAGCCATCGGCCAGTACTTAATACGATGGCCTAAAGATGCTCCACACCATCGCATGCTTGAAAGAACATTCTCTCCTTGATAAACGTCTAGAAGCTCTATAACTCGTAACTTCTTCAGCCAGCGCCCAACCAGTCCATGAGAAGCTCAAAGCGCCAATCAGTATCATCATTTCCCGAGGCTTTCTTGGACTTGCAAACGAGTTGATTAAAATGGCATTGTATTCCGAAGTTCGGACATTCGGACACTTTTCATGACCCTGCTGGGAATCTCTGGGAATGCTCTCAAGTGCCCGATTCCATAACAGGATGCTTCTCTCTAGCGTATATAGCGTACTTGCATGGCGGAGATGACCATTTTCATCGGATTCGGCCTAGTTGGGATACCGTAGCGCCCGAAGGTGATTGTGGTGACGTCGAGATCCCGACCGCAAACGCCGGCCGTCATGTGCTCTTTGCTCTCGGTCATAGTCAAATGTCCCTTGCTGGTGTTGAACAACTCGTCAGTGATCTTTCACTGTTTTGAATAGATGATACCTCAAGAACTCTCCGAATGAACGATGCGCCGTGAACCCATTTCGACTCGACTTTGCGACTTGCGAGAGACGATGAGCCATGCATGCCAGGCAGGGTAGCTGTCGCAGTCATACCGCGCTAGTCGAACAGAACCAGTGGTAGAAATGTATGCAAACGGCAGAATCAACAAGCTTTCCCTCGTTCATACTGAATGGGACAGTTGTTTGTGGGGCTCCATGAAATGGACTCCCGATCACAACAGCCACATGATCATTCAGTCAAGCGGACAATAGGAGTGAGATTGTTTGTTGGTAGAGACTTGAGGCGTCTCAATGGAAGTCTGCGAATTCAAGCCACACGGGGCGTAGCTGGCGCACGCCTTTGCGCCTCTTGCACCTCAATCAAACGCCTTTCGAGGTACATACGATACATGCACGCTCTCACTACAAGCAGCTTGCAAATGGCAACAGACCTTGTCATGCCTTTCACCAGATAAACAAGTAAACGTAAACAGCATTCGCTTTTGACCTGTCAACGGCGTGTGAAGGGCCAATGACTCGATGACATTTTTCGATCGCATACTCAGCGGACTCTTTTCGTCTGACGTTTATGTTCAGCTTGGTCTCGCCGCTACGTCTCTCGAAACGATGCAGTGACTCTTTCCCAGCACCCAACTTCAAAAGTAAGCAACTCGGGGATCCCCAAAGTACAACAGACGAGCGCTGCAAATGTATTGTCTGCATCTATAGAGTGAGGGGGAGCAAGTTTTCGATGCGTTTGTCTACCCCGTCATACTCATTTTTCAAACACAGTCAGGCACTGGGAATGTATTCGTGAGTGGACAGATCTCGGCGCTTAGTCCGACTTGGCTCGTCCTGCTGTCATGACAAACGACCCGGTTCCGTCGTCTCAAGCTTTGGTGCTCGTAGCTGACTTTGCTCTTTTTGGGGGGCAAAAGCCTCTGCTAGTACACCTCTTGCCCGGAAGCTCGGCGAGATTCCCAAGATTCATTAGTCTTTGCGCTATCGCTGGGTCTACGAGACAAGTGATGTCACTGCTCATCGAGGCCACACGCCTCTCTCAATGCCCACTGCAGCAGCACCAGCAACTGGAATCCGGGTGGTGTCCATTTCTCCACATCCTGCTGTCCATGTGGAACAATCTACGTGAGCGAGGAGCCAGTCCTCGGGACAGGCGATCTCTTTGAACAAAATGTCAACAGGCATACAGGCGCATCACAGCATAGACTTGACCATTGTACTCTAGCGTCACGAACTGCGAGCCATGTCGTGTGCTTGCATATACAGTGCTGGCAAACAGCGTCAAGTCCGCTCTCTAAGACTCAAGAACCGAGCCAAAAGCATCGATGCGAGGGGTAGCCTAGGCATCGTAGCATCGTACGAGTAGAAAAGACTATCGATTCGCCACTCTTTTTTTTCTGATTGTTTGGCGCGCATTTGCTTTTTTTTCGCCGCGAAATGCCTCACTGCTTTACCTTGTACTCACTGCCCCAGCTGATCAGCCTCACGCATGATCGGTATGAACAGATTTGTATTCATGGCGTTGGCCGCGCTTGATGATGCCCAGAGAGGTGCTGAGTCGGGGGATTGGGTTTACGCCCGCTAAATGACTGTTTCATATAGCCATGTTTGATGAAGCTGACACATCTCTGCCCGTTTGGGGGGGGCAATCAAGCGGACGAGAATGGTTTGCGGCCGCTACAGAATCGTAATGCTTGTCCTGAGCGCCCGGCGTTTGCGAGACGACTCCTGCACGGTTGAAACTGAGTCTCGAGCCTTGCTGAGAGGGTGGAGGCAGTTTATACATTCGTGGTGGCAATTGACAAGCATCGCATGTCACAGCGGACAGGTTCGCAAAGGCTCTCAAATCGCACACTCCCTTGTTACACAAAGATATCTGAACTGACCTTGATCGCTTGCTCCATGGGATCGAAAGGTCATGTCTGTGAGAGGAAAAAGGTGAATGGTGACAAAAAGCGAAAAAAAAGGTTGATGCAACCGTGAATCGAACACGGGTCGACCGCTAGCAAGCAGCTGATACTGGAAGGCGGTCATTCTACCATTGAACCATTGCACCGTCGAGTGTTTGTCATTTTCTGGTTGAGATGAGTTCTACATTTGTTGTTCTCCCTCACACTCAACTGTACGGGTACGATCGAGTACTCGAACAAGTCCTCGAGTACTCTACATACCGTATCACAACTCATGCATCGACTCGTCGTCGGAGGACAGCCACCTACTCTGAAATGCGATGCCAACATAAATGTGACGCTTGATGAGATCAAGGCAGGACCTGAATGAAATGCCAACAACTTCGACCTTCACCGCCACCTCTCAACCGTACATTGACTCATGGCGATACACAAGAGAGCTTTTATGCTCAAACATTGAAACCTGTTCTTGACATTGAGGCAATAAAAGAGCGTCATTGTTTCTTTGTGATGAACCATTTCTCGAATTCCGATACAATGGGACGAGGTGCCGCCCGCCAATATCACCAACTACCTCTCTCCGGTCCTACTGAGACTTCGTCTCACTTGCTTTATCATGGAGCCAGTACGACTCCGACTTTTCCTAGGGGATTCCTGAAGGACTTCGCGCTCAAATTCTCTAAAGGCGCCAGCGAGAGAAGCTGAATATTGCTCAGGTCTCTTGACGGTCATTGACAATTGAATCAGATACTTCCAAGTATCGGCGGCTATCCATACGTTGGGTTGATCCCAGGGCTCAGTGTCATACGGCTGGACGAATCCAAAGTGGGTGCTATCGAGCTGTACACTGGCTCTGCATCCGAGGGGAACATATCTCAACACCGCTTCGATCTCGGATGCCTTGAACAAGCCATATCGCGCCTGATCTTCAGAGGGTGCGATGGTCGGCCTGAGCATCCCCATATAATCTCTCATCGTGATATCTTCGGCGTGGTCAGGGGGTTGGTCACGATCCATTTCGGTCGCTGGGTATAACGAGGACATGGGGACAGAGGAAATCTCCACACTCTGCCAGTTGGTGCTAGCTGCAGAGTCGTCTTCGGTCAAGGTGAAGGTAATGGATGGTGAGACCGAGGGGTTGGGCTCCTGGTCACTGACAGTGTTGCTGGGTCCAGACATTTTTTCTATATCTCAAAGTGAATCAGTCAGTGATGGTGAGGTGTCAAGGATTGTTGAACGGTTGGTCTCGTAAACTGGATGATGCAAAGGATCCTCGATGATGTTTGTGGTACGTGAGCGACTTGGATGAGTTGCGCGATACCATGATCCATGTTTATATATACAATCGCAAAACTTCATCAAGTCTTGTCCGGTCAACTCGAAGTGAACAGGTAAAGGCAGGTCGATGGCGAGATCGGGAGGACCAAGGTCAAAGGAAGGGCGATGTCACCATCGTCTGGTTGTAGCCTTGCGACTGTGCTCCGTAGTCCCCTGTGCGTCTATTCCTCGGTGCAGCATCTAGCATCATCAGTCGTCATCCTTACTATGATCATTTCGAAAGAGATTTTCTCACTCCGAGCGCCTCTGTTGTAGAAAACTCCGATTGCAAGCCTTTCCAGAGATGATGATGTGATTGGCGTTGCAGCGGTGTTGGTCGGACCACTGTCGACATGCATCATGCTCTATCTCCCTGTATGCCTCAACCCGGCCTCAACATCCTCTGCCACCGCCAAACTGCTCGTCAACCCGGGTGAATTGAACCCACAGAGCGCTACGAGGCCGGGTCTAGTGTGGGGATTGAAAGACACGTGGAAATCAGTGAACCCAGATCCAGCTGGTGACAGGTTGGGTCGGATCCCAGCATAGTCGGGTCGGAGTTTGCTTGGATCGACATTGGGCAGCTGCAAGGATGAGGAGAGAAAGAGTCAGTATGAAGGGGGAGATGACAGGCCGAGAATAGATGCAATGCGACTTGCATAATCGTGTATAGCCTCGACCATTTCCTCTTTTCTGTTCAAAGAGGGCTGGAGGTGCTGATTCCACCATTCTTCTTCTTGAGCTTGGTCGTCTTCTGGGACCACACATCCCGGTTTCGCGTCATCGATTGAGCCTCTTTTGGCTATATCCTCGACATCGGGACCAAACTTGATACCGCCTGCAAGGTCAATTGTCTGTTCCGCCAGAATGTTGAGAGGATTGAGATCGCTATTCACAGGTCCTATTAGTCGAGGGAGGGATGGACTCACCAGGTGCGTTCCCAGGCCCGCCAAACCAGGCTGAGGACACGGGTATAACAGTCTCTCGACGTTCTTGACACCAGGGCCATTGTACGCCAAATATGATCCTGTTAGACAACACGTGAACTTGAGTAACGGGCCATACAGTCACTCCAGATCGAGTTACATACCCTTGGAATAATAAGCCGTCAAGCGTTCTTCAGGGGCCAAAAGAGGGTTCAATAGTCCCACGCAATTGAGTCCAGCCGAGAGGACGAGATTGGAGGTCAGGACAGAGTCCGGTTGGGTTGAACCTGGTGACAATGTCTGGACCACCCATCCATCACGAAGTCGGCCTGTCTTCTCGAGTGAGTGGCTGTTCGAGGCATCTAGAGTGGGCAATAAAAGGCTTACCGTTTTCACCTTTAAAGGGATCTATCCGTACCACAGTGGTACCTACAGCCACACTCCCACTGCCGTCCCCTTCCCTCTCTTCCCCAATCTCGGATTCCAAGCTCATCATCAATGCGTGACTATCAACGATTCCACTTTCCGTGCTCAACATTGCGTACATGACATTGCTTCCGAGATCGGGCTCCATTCGTCGAGCTTCTTCGGGGGAGAGCACATAGGTTGGAACACCATGACCTGAAGGAGAATAAGCCGGATCGCAGAGGAGTGGGTTTTGGAGTGCCGTATGTAGACGGTCTAGGTACTGGATTTGAGGTTTTGTGGTGGCAACAATCAACTACACATGTCGCAAATCAGGCGTGTCAGTATAGACACGTTGATTAGGCGACGGCGAGTTAGACTAGTTCACCTTGGACGTCTTTTTGTGTGGGATGCCAAGACGCTGACAACGTTCGTACATTAATTCTCTACCGCGGACACAGTATCGCATCTTGAGCGATTCCAAGGGGTAATAAATTCCAGCATGAATGACTTCCGAATTTCGAGAACTGCGGTCAACGATGGCAATAGAGGGACCTGTTGGTGAGTCAGGGATCCACGGCGTCGATCGATGCATGAACGTACCTCGTCTCTTGTCCAATCTGTATGACGAAAAATTTCAGAATCAGATTCAATGCTCAGATGCTCCACCGAACAAGTCGATCCTACCTGACCATGCCGTTCAACCAAAAAGGTCGTTTGGTCTGGCCGTTTCTCCCTCAACTTCGCAGCGACTGCCAGACCAATGACGCCTCCACCGACCACCAAGTTGTCCACTGTATAGTCTGGCGGACGATAAGCGCATACTTCCAGCGCCTTTGCGAGTCGTGTCGAGGCACGCATGATCGTTGCGAATTCGGTAGAGTAGAGAGAAGATAAGAATCCAAAGTCGAGTCGAGTGGAGGTCACCTTTAGCGCCGGACTGACAAAGTAAACAATGAGAAAAGTAGTCAGTTTCCAGACTTTTTACGGTAGGACACTTGTAGTCTATGGCACTCCTCTTTGTTGACAGCAAACCAACTCGTACAACAGCGCAATGGGTGGCGTGCCAGACGTCTCAGCAGGTCTACTACACAGGTCACAAAGGCTTGCTCGTTTGTTCGCGAGAAACCGAAGAGCAGCCAGTCGGACGTGTCATGTACATACCGATGCTCATGGGCCGCAAGGCTTTGCAAGTTTGGGCCTCAAAAAGGGAGACAAGGGTGAGCCGATTGAGTCTAAGTTGGGTGTTGTGTGTGCAACATACAAGCTGATCTCTGCAATTCCATTGATAGTCGTGGTGGCCATGTCGGGCGGAGTCGACTCTTCAGTCTCATTAGCTCTTCTGGCCTCGCCACACTTGCCTAGATCAATTTCTTCGGACCTAGCCACTAAACTGCCTTTTGCATTCTCAAAATTGACTTTGAACTCTTCTACGGGTCAAATTGCACTTGATCCCTCCAAGGACCTCGACATTTCTGCCGTGTTCATGCGCAACTGGTCACCTTTGCTCAACGAAATCGACCACCCATCATGGGAAACGGATTGCGCTTGGGAAAAGGACTGGCAAGATGTGCAACAAGTGTGTAAGATGTTTGACGTCCCTGTCAAACTGGTCGATCTTTCCGAAGCGTATTGGATGCAAGTGTTTGAACCTGCGATTGAACTGTGGCAAGAGGGCAAGACACCGAATCCGGATGTTGCGTGCAACAGGGAGATCAAATTTGGTCAATTGATGGATCGTGTCTTGACACCTGGGCCTGGGTCATGGCTTGCGACGGGTGAGCACTCGTCCTCCAGCATGTCTGTCCCTTTTGACCGCTGATGAGTTTCGAATTCAGGTCACTATGCTTCAACCTGTAAGACCGACCAAGGTAGGACACAACTCGTCAGACCTGCTGATCGGTGGAAAGATCAAACGTACTATCTTTCGAGCTGCAAAGAATCTCAACTTGCAAGGGTAGGCAGTTTTTCATGCAGCTCTTGGTCAAGCTTCAAAGCTGATCACCATCTTTTACATAGGGGATCTTTCCACTGTCAAATCTTATCAAGGCCACAGAAGTTCGCAAGCTGGCGAGAGACTTTAATTTGTACACTGCAGAGAGGGAAGAATCCATGGGCGTGTGTTTTATCGGTGAGAAAAAGGGCAGCTTCGGAAACTTTGTCTGTGAGTGTCATATTATGCAAAGGTGCTACATGTCGAATTTCTCATTGAAATGTTTGCATGACAGCTCAATACACAACATCGTCACATCAACCAGGCCAAATCGTCACCCCTTCTGGCGAGGTCGTAGGTGAACACAGGGGCTTGTGGAACTATACGATCGGTCAAGGAGCCAAAATTTCTGGTTCCAAGCAACGTTTGTTCGTGAGCGGCAAGAATCAGGAAAAGAACCAAGTCGTGGTGGTCCCTGGGAGGTCAGTCGGGTTTCAGAGCGTGCTGGTAATGACTTGATCCGTACTGATGGTATCGTAAAACCTCGACTGTTCTTGTCTTCGATGCAGTGACCATCCAGCGCTGTACTGCACTCAGCTGTCAATCCCTTCGGCCGCTTTTCACTGGATTTGGCCCGATCACCCCCCTCCTTCCATTGATACTGAGCAAGGAATGAAGGCGACATGCCAGGTCCGGCATAGGATGCTCGATGTGCCCGTCACCGTCCGCCAAACAGGGTGAGTCGTGTTTCTCCTTCGAGCGGCCATGTCAAGTTGCAAGTATTGACCATGTGGATGGCGCGATTGTTTGTGGGTGTTCCAGTGAGACTGTCATCATCACCTTTGATAAACCAGTCAAGGGCGTGGCTCAGGGACAGGTAGCAGCTTTATGGGACGCTGAGGGCAAGTGGTGTCTTGGAAGCGGAATTATCGAGTCGAGTACGACGGTCGAATAGATGTTTGTCTAAAATTGTGCCAAGTCGATGTGATCCATGTAGCCTAGTCAACCTGTTGAGTACCCATAGACCTCTGCCTTTTCGCCAGGTTCAGACGGATTCCCCAGTGTGCTGACTCCGCCTTCTTGCGTGGTATTGTTGATCATCGACTGCCGCTTGATGAACCGTCTTGATGTCCGGATTAAATGACCCAATCGAACACCGTAGTCAATCCGGCAGCAAGCGTGATCACGACAACAGCCAGAGCTGACGCGCCCATTGCAAACAGCTCTCGGCTGTTGGGTCTCTGAAAGCCTTCCGGGGTGTGTCCGACGTTGCTCGAATCCGGGCGGTCGGGGCGAAAGGCGCCGGAATCGACCTGGCGGGATTCTGTGCCATCCTCGAGATCGTGAATTGAGGTGGCCAAGAGCTCTTCTTCTTCCTCTTCTTTGGCTACCAAAGGCTGGGGCTTGGGCGGATAAGTGTTCATCGTCTGTTTGGTCGACATGACCGGATTAAAAGGTCTATTGAATCCCATTGTGACATGTGCTTTGCGTCTTCGAAACCGGTCGATCGCTAGCGGAAGCCCCCCTGGAATTCTGGAATATGCGCACGCCAGTCGATCTGACATCAACGACCTCAAGCAATCTCAAGTACAGCAGCGGCATGAACAAGCTACCCTTCGACATAGACAATGCAAATGCTGTGATGTTGGATCATTATGATAGTATTACAGTAGCAATTACAACGTTGGAGGCTGTTTCCTCTTTGATCCCACACTAACATTTTCTATCGACTCTTCACCCGACTTGTGGAGTGAAGCTCGACTGGGTGTGCCCTTGGGTCCACTGCCACTGACAGCTCTCTTCGAGCTGCTTCCACGTTTGCCGGCACTTCCATTAACATGGGCAGAGGCCGGCGTCGAGAACGATGACCCGCCTCCGGATGGCAAAGGGGTCGAGGGAATGGCGGCTGGGCGTGACGATGCTTGTTGTCGCGGGACTCTTGGGCCGACCATGCCAGAAAACCATCCACGTACTTCACGCTCGGGAACCATTCGACTGTCACTGCTCCTCTCCACATCTCGAACTCCTGCACCACCGCCGGAAGCGACATTGGGAGCCGAAGACACAGTGACCTTGGTATGGTGATGGTGATGCGTGGCCGCGGCGTTGTCGGCTTCAGTAGCGGTCATCGCCTTGGTGTTGCGAGTGGAGAGGGCCATGAAGTCACGAACGAACGTGTCAAATAATTGAGTGGCGCGAGGAAGAGAGGCAACAGGTGCATCAAAAACGGTTGAGTACCTGCCCCTCTGCTCAGGGATCGCTTCAGTCTTGTCGGTATCATGAGCCATTTCTTGTGAAGGCTGATCAAGGTGGTCGTGCTGTACATCGATAAATGTCTCCTGTCCAAACATTTCCTCCCAGATTGAGATGTTCTTAACGGCCGCGGCGGTAGCAACTTTGTGGGTTTGCGACATCTGTTCACTGCTGAACAAAGACCTTTCGAACGGAAGCACCTGGGGTCCGAACCTGACGACGCGACCGTCACGCAAGAGACCAGTGAATTCGCTGACGGCATTTTGCGCTGAGGGGGTGACGATTGCCTGAACAGTGCCAAAGGGAACACTGTGTCTTGCGCTCAAACTGACACTGTCTCCAGGAGAGATCTTGAAGTTCTCAATCCTGGTGATTTGCTTTCCACAGTCAAGCGCAACGAACTCGTCGTCCCGCTTTCCTCCAGTAGCCATGATCCAGCTCGCCTTCCCGCCTTCACGGCTAAAGATGGGTCCACCACACTTGAGCAAATCCCAAACAGCCAGACCGCCGCCGGCAGCGTATTCTCGTTCGCCCCGGACAATCAAATAACGTCCACCCAAGCCCATAAACATGACTTGAGCAGCGACCTTGATGTCTGGACACTCGAGCGGTCGGAGAAGAGCATTGGTCGCCGTTGACCAGAGAGTGAGGAGCGAGTCTTGGCACAAGACTATAAGCGTTCCGTCAGGCGAAAACGTTCCACAGGTGATGGGCGAGTCACGGTAACTGAAACAAGACCTAAGAGCCCAAAAGGCTTTATACCCCCAATGAAGCGGAAGACAAGATTTTGGTCAGCATACTGTTCAACGTTATGTTTTTCAAACAAAGCGAGGAGCAAGATCATGTCGTTCGAGTATTCTCAGTAGGTGTGTTTTGTTTAAGAAGAAGAAAACGGTGTCCACATTCATATGTTAAGACTGTTGAGCTTTGATAAAAGCATCATTGTGATACTCGAACGTTTGGAAGGGGGAGGGGGGACAGATCCCAAGATAATCAGGATTTGAGACTAACCTTCTTCAAGTGCTCGTTTCTTGCCTGTGATCAAAAGAGGAAAACATGAATCAGTCATTCGGTCATTCGAAAACTGATGCTCCCCTTTCCACCATCGACGTCAAGTCGAACAGACCCGAATCAGGATTGCAGAACATTGAGTCCACTTAGGTGATTCAGGGAAAAAATTAGAGATTAATGTGATAGGTTTATCATCATATCGGGTCTGTTCGACTTTTGGTTCTGGCGTGCTGGTGGAAATGGAAAGAACTCTGAAATATGTAAACAGGACATGACACATACCTGGTGCTTTGATCTCAGTGGTACCTCTCTTGACAGTCCACACCTTTGCGTTCCCATCCATTCCAGTCGTCAACAAGAGCCATCCAGATCCCCCCGCTAGACCTGATCCATGAGGGGTGATGGTGTCTGGAGCAAATGACATGCTGGTCACATCTTGACCTGGGCCGTGTACTTGATCGAGTTGCGTATTCAAAACGTATCCAGAGCTTTTGGTCCAATACCACAACTTGATAGTTCGGACTTGTCCAGCCGGGCCTTGGTCGTACGTGGCATCTCGAGTCTCATAGGTCGCCATCCATGTTCCTTGTTCGTGATGAGTGGTAGCAGGCGAAAAGACTACAGAAGATACACGAACGGGGCATGGGGCCTCCCGATCAGCTCGGGTAACTCGATTGGAGGGAGAGACTTCCAAGTCAAACAAGAGATTGGACGTTGAAGGCTGGAAGAATTGGAGGGTGGATGGATGCGAGGACTGAAGCACAAGTGACTGGGTGGGTTCATGGAAAGCGAGTGGATATCGCTTGCCGAGTTGACATTGTTGGCCTTGAGCATCAGAAGGGGAGATCCTTGCTCGTTTTCCGACAGGGTAGGCTTTACCCGTGGCAGCACCAACCTTGACGATACTGCCATCGACGAATCCCGACCAATACTCTTCTTCCCTTGCCCCACTAGCTGTGGACGAAGATGTAGAGGAGTTCATAGGTTTGACGCCAATCCACTCGTATCTTGTCGCACCGACACTGAGACGGGCCATGAAAGAGGGTTTCAAAGTGTCGAGATGCCAAGTAACCAATACATTTTCTTCACCGCCTGATAGCAACTGTCCACCAAAGAGAGTGAAGCAGAGTGCACGAACTGGGTGAGAGTGCCAATGAAGAGGGGTGGAAGTGAGCTGAATCTCTGAACTTTGTTGTCCAATTTTGAATAGGGATGCGTTTGAAGAGCCAGAAATAGGGGTCACTCCGGCGATTGACTGCAGAGATCGGAATGCTTGGGAGAGTCCGGACTGATACAGCCGAACCACTCCTCCGCGGTCTCCAGTCGCGAACCATTCTTCTGTTCCTTTCTTGACCAATGACAGGGTCCCAACACTGTCAGAGGGGTACCATTCCAGACAGGTCACGGCAACGCTAGTTGAGACCTTGACCCATGAAGTGGAAGAATGTTTATTGTTCAACGAAAGCTTGCGGATATAGACTGAACCATCTGAAGATATGATCGAGACATAGGTCCCTTGAGGAGAAATTTGAAGAGATCGAACAGTCTGATTGATCTGACCGAGACGTGCCAGATGCTGAGACAAACTGCCTGGCGTCGAACGTCCGGAGGCATCAACTGTAAGAGGCACTCTCATAGGTATCCGGACCAGGTGCGTCAAGATTTGATATTCTACGGGCAAGAAACGGATGAGCCGGCATCATACGGTGTCGACCGAGTATCAACTACTCACCTCTAGATGCGACATCTGCTGCGAGACAGATAAAAGGCTTGCCATTGTCGATACCAACTGCCATTCGTGTGATCTGTACATTCTTGGCGGTTTCGGCGTCATCGTTGGTAACAGCGAGGGCAGCGTTCAAGGTTCGCACAAGTCTGCCGTCGGTCCAACTCCATACTTTGATGGTTCCATCCAAAGAAGCAGTGATCAATTCCAAAGGGTTTGTAGGATGGAGTTTGAAAGACGTGATAGGAGAAGCATGGCCGAGGGTAGGCTCTGATGATGGCGGAAGAGTAGCTACCAGAGCATAATCTGGCGGTGAAGACTCGTAGATCAAGATCTGTCGACCAGACGCTTGGAAATGAAATCTGCAGGCGAGCAAAAAGCTTAGTTGATCGGAAAACCAAATATTTGTGTTGACTCTGGGCTCACCTTCCGTCCTGTGACCAGACAGGCGATTGGACATTCTCCACCGATTCGGCGACTGGAAGAGAAGACCAAGCAGGCCAATCCAACCCAGGGACGGCAGCTTCATCACCCGACTCTAGCTCGCCGAGGACGACAGCCGACCTTTCAGCATTACGCTTCTCATGCCTCTCAAACCACTTGTTTGCCTTGTCTTGAATGACCTGCGGCGAGGCATCGGGGTACTTTGCCTGCAACTTTCGCTTCTTGCGTTCAAACACGACGGAATCAACTGCAGGAGCAGCGGTCGAGGGAACCGGACTTCTCTCTCGCTCCTTACCCTTGAGGGATGGCTTGGATGAAGAAGCCTGGGCAGAAGTGGAAACCATTGGTCTAGATTTACCAGGCGACGCAGCCAGGGTAAAGAGTGTGCGTGTAAAGGGAAAAAGGGGCCCATCCGAGGCATGAGTTTATAGGGGGGACTTTGGGAAATTTTGCGCTTCTTCTCACGCGCGCGCGCCAGCCAGAGGTTCGTTTGGCTGGGCTTATGTAAGCAAGCTTTAGCAGGTTAGCAGGTTGATTGCAGCGTTTCTCACTGGCTTGCACACATACAAGACTGACCAAACGTTTGCCATGTCTATGAGTGAGATTGACTGGATAATTATGCAATAATCGCTATGGAATGGATGGTGTATACAGGCCTTGCTCAATCACTATGTCCCAAACTCTCAAAATCGAGGTATAAACGATCGTCTAATTCATGCTTTTTGACAACTAGGACCTCGACACAGTATCGCTCAGCCTTGTCATGAACCACCTGGTCTGTGATTTCAGTGACGTGAGCATCGTCAATAGCTGAAACATCAGACATTGGCCTGGCTTTGCAGAGCTCGGTCTCACTGTTTGAAGATGTGTCGTCAAAGGGTGGTGAGGTGTGGCCATGGTCGAGGGGATGTCCTTTCATGTGATGCATCAGAGCATCATCGTCTCCAGTGTCACACGTCTCGGCTTGTGAAAACGATAGGGAGAGATTGTCCAACGGCAAATTTGACGTTGTGATGGTTTCAGCAGGGGATGGTGGCGCAAAAGACTGATGCTCTGCCTGATCATTCGTGTGAGGGTCCATGCAGTCAACCGTATCAGCTCGGTCTTGGCTATGACTATACGCAGTCCAAGGAAACGAAGAACCAGCCGAATGGTTTAATGCGAACGGTGATGCTATCGCTGACTTTTGTTGGGAGGTGGTGGGGTCCGGTTGAGTAAAGGGACCGGGTGATTCAGCAGTTTCGATCAAAGACTTGCTGGTCGAATCAGCCAAAGCGCTGGGGTCTGGAAGACTACTGCCCATCATACGCCGGACGACATCCTTGGCGATTACGGAATCCGCTTCGTCATCACTGTCCTCGTCCCAGGCAAAACCTGCGAAGCCATCACCAGATTCTTCATCGCCTGTCGCTTTGACATCAGAGCCTGCGACCGCTGACGATGAGCTTTCATGGAGGTCATCCTGAGCAAGTCGCGTGACCCTATCAGCACCGTCGCCCATCAAGAGACTTGCTCGACGAGAATCTTTACGTTGCTGTCGAAGTTGTGGGTTCTTCTTCATACGCGGCTTGCGTTTGCCACCGTTCAATGGGCAGTCGACGTGGTCCTTGGCATGTGTATCGGACAGACGAGGCCCTCCTCGAGTATGGTGTCGCAAGGCGGCAGGAGACTGTCCGACCGGGGAATCCAATTCGAACATGTCCCCGGAATCGTCCTCGAACCCGAAAGCATCGAGCCCATCTTGGCGTTTGATGGGATCGTCGACCTGACCTCCATGACGCCGTCTCCAACCCCTCCTCCTCCTTCTCTCTTCTCTGATTTGTTCTTTCTCATCTTGATCATATTCCCTCTTGGGTTTCCAAGCGCCCCTTCTATCGGTGGGAACCGCTGGGTGGTTGGTCGAGGCAGATGCAAGAGCATAGGCTGCGAGGTTGCGTGCTTTCCAAGATGATGGAGAGGGTGGAGTTGATGTCTCATTTGACACGGCCCATCCATCAGAGTCGGCTTTGAGGAGAATCGGCCAATCTTCATCAGGTCCATAGACTTTGCCATCAACATGAAGCGTCTTGAAGTGTCGCTCTTGTTCGTTCTCTATGGGACTTGTCTCTCGAAGTTCTCCTGTCGAACAGTGAAGCCCATCGTCGGTACTGCTGGTTTCGCTATCCCAAATCCGCCTTTTCGTGACTCGTTTACGCTGTTTGGCCGAGAGCTTTTGATGAGGCAACTGGCAACCACGCCGTGAGAGGCGGCGCGAGTCTCCATTCCAGCTGCTTGTGATGGTAGATTCAGGCCGATCATAACATTTGTTCCTCTTGATCTTTTCCCGCTGTTCAACCCCACGGGCACCGAACCGGCCTTGGAGATCGGGCGGGTTACTCAATGTGATGACGCGCAAAACCATGACGGTCGCCCCGAGCTCGGCAGCCATTTGCTCGAGGGTTCGAAGAGATGTAGCCATCAGCGATTGAGAGATCCCGATCAGAGTGCCGTCATCGAGGATACCGAGTTCATAGATGGCTTCACCACCTCCTTCAGTCAACCTTTGAGAGAATATCGATGAATGAGTGGAACGATTCGCTCATGAACAAGACATTGAGGCTACTCACCTCCATCTCAGTTGAGTGACAAGTCTCTCAAACCTTTCCCCGCCCACTTTGGCATCGAGTTTGAGTTTGTATTCAATATGACCTGTCTTGTCGCGTTCGGCAATGAGCTTGGTAATGCTGCCGTCCTCTGACGGTGAGATGATCAATGATTGTTGAGAGGGAAAAGCAGTTGGGGGAGTGGAAGAGATGTGGTGATGCAGTGTAGCGGATGAGCTGGTGGCGGTTGAAAGGGGAGAAGGAATTTGAGAGCAAGAAGTCTGCCCTATTTGATCAAAGATTCGGTCGATCGGTATCATCGTTTCCGTGTTATGCCCACACCATTTCGAATTCCGAGAAATGCTTTGGACTGGCAAAAGTTGTTCCTCTCCGGAGCCATTCAGAAAGGGACTTGGCGTGGGAGATATCTTGACGTTGACGTCTGGCTTGGTCAGAGCTTCTTGCCATGGCGAAGGAAACCGTGGCGACTCGCCGGAGCGCCGATGCTCTCCAAACATAACCCCCAAATCTCACGAGGTGATTCAGTGTATCCGGTAGTGATTCGAACTGAGTACGATCGTACGAATGTAGCTGTGGTCCATTCTTGATCACGCACGCAACAGGCTTGACTAGTCGAGAGTCAGAATGAGGATGATATCCTCTTGTCTACGAATGTGTGAATACGCACTTGCTCTGTTACCCGGCTGTTGCTGCTCGATGACCGAGGCCGACGATCTCGCCGAGGGGTTCGAGTTTAATTACGACGCGTGAGAAAGCTGCCAAAAAGTACGCGTCAGTCAGGTTTTGGATCCGCCACCCGCGCCCGCGCGCGTCCAAGAGTGGCAATCGATGACTCCATCAACGACCCGGCGGACAATAGGAGAATCCACCATGGACGATTTTACTGTACCACTGTAAATCGTCACTTGAATATACATACACACACCACACTACATCTGGCCCTCCACGTTTCTTGCTTCCAAGACCGGAAATCTTGTCTTCTTGCTAGTATCACATCCTTCAGAGACGACGGGATCGAGGGCAACTTGCAAAGTCTTGTGGACATTCTTGGACTTGGCGGCCTACGCCTCCTTTTGTTCTCCTACCAAATGTCGTCGACACAACCTACCACCCGTGCAAGAACACGAAGCACTACGCCAGCCATGGTCGAGACCGCTGCTAGTCATGCACAAGACCGGGCGAAGCCAATTGCGCAAGAACCAAGTACGGTTCTAGGCCAAAGATCAAGCAGGAAACCATTCAATCCACTTCCGCTCTCCATGTTCCCCTGCAAATTAGACCTCTACTCCTCAGCCTCCCTGGCCACCAGCTCACAGACTGCGACACTAGGATCCAGAAGCCCTCGTTCTATTCCGACGCCCTCATCAGCGGCACGTCGCAGCGCAACAAAGGAACGACCTCTGTTGAAAAGGACCGATATAGATGGTTCGGCCCGAGACGAACCATCGATGGACATGCAGATGGTCGCAGCCAACAGTGATCAAGAGAGTTGGGAAGCAAAAAGTCCTGCAAGGAGGCTTTTTGTAGGCAACACTGGACAAGTCGGATCGCCTGTGGTGTGAGTAGGACATTTGCATCTCGATAGGTGCTATGCATTAGCTAATTCGGCAATCTTGAGACAGAAAACGACATGCCACCAAATCCAAATTGTCCACACTCTTACTGGAAGACGACTCACCGGTGCCCCCAAGTCTACCTTCTTCGTCTGACGTTGATAATGTATTGACACCGCCACCACCTTCAATGGGCACTACACCTCGAGGTGGATCAGGCAAAGGACCTCATCCGACATTGTCACGACCCTTTCTTCGTCCTTCGCCCCCCATTACCGACAAGGATGAAAGCAGTCATTGTCGGACCTGGGGACGCAGAGATTCTCCTAGCGCAAGCCCCATCTCTAATAAGAAATTCCGACCGGACATGGGATTGATGAGCTCATTGGAAGATGAAGACGGCGACAAGACGATCACCGAGCTGACAATGGGGCAAAGGATCAAATTGGATGATGGCAATGCTGACACACATGCTACTGGCTTCTCGATATGGGATGATCGGACGACGACTGAACCTGTGCCCGACCGACGCCGACCCGAATACTTTGACCTGGACTTTGATGGCGTGATAATGGCAGGGGTATCCACAGCAAAGGTCGGTACACCGGGGCCGAAATATACTGCAGAAAACATTCGGTTTGTGGGAAGAGACAATGGGGCCAACAAGGCCGGCCCATCTCGTTTGCCGTCTACACCCACAACCGCGACTACTAGTGACGATGTTGGACAGGAGAATATTCCTCCCGCAGGCTGGATTGACTTGGCTGATTTGAATGAAGACAAGGACAAGACAAGATGTTGCACGCCTAGCACGACGTTTGAGGATCGGTTGTTTTCATCACCCAGATCAGGCAAGAAGACGGAAAAGTTCAAGGACCGACTTGTGGCATCTGGTTCTTCGTCACTGGGCGATCAAGTCTCCATGTCAAGCTCGCCAGCCTCGGGTGGCGGCGGAATGTATTCATCTGTATCGACCAGTCCCAGCCCCGTCAAGGCAAGCAGTGTCAGAACCGCAATGGCGGGTCCCTTTTCAGCTCTGCCCCCGACCCCGAGTAAACTCGCTCTCGTGACAGCAGCATCTCTACCAGTCTGCTCAGAGCCCCACGTCATGACTCCCACCACGCCTACCAACAACAGCGCCACTATTGAAGCTTCCAACAGCACGGTCAAGAAACGGACTGGTATCAAGAAGAGTCTGACCAAGTCGTTTAAAGACTTGCGTGGGGTCGCTGAGATGAGTGGACGCGTGTTGAGGAGTGCGACTGCACGCAACAAGGAGGCGGCGAGTGGACTCTAATCGCCCCGTCCTTACTACCCTATATCTTTGACTTCGACTTTGGATACCTCTTTTGTTTTCGTACCCTTTTTGTTATGGGACGGCCTACTATAATTACCCACGACGAGCTTGTGGCTATGTTCTTGTACCAGGTTTCTTTCGGCTTCATTTGTCCTGAGCCACCATTAGCCATCAAATGCCTCGTATGAGCATGTCCAATGAACAAGTGCCGCGCAGGACCATGTAGGTTTGGGAAACTTGGGTAGCTTGCTGCACATTGAGGTTATAGAGCGAGGACGGGCCCGCTCTGTTGAGAGGGTACGGCAGATGATCCGGCACCTATCGTTGCCTCGGCGATCGCCGAAGTATGCCCGAGAGTCCGAGCCCGAGGGAAACCCACAAGGTGAGAGCGAGGTTATCATTGAAATCATCTGACTTGGAATCACACCTATCCTATTCACTGGGTGACAGAGATCACAAGTACCTCAAGGACATGGCCACACGATAGTCTGCTCGTTCTCTCTCTTTCTGTTTTTGTTCATAGCCCACAAACAACCGTTCTCGAGACCCCAGCACAATGAAATCTGTACCTCACTGCCTCGACGCTCTGGACGGCCTGGCACCGGATCAACTGGTGGGCAAAACCGTACTGATCACTGGTGGAGGGTCTGGTTTTGGGCGCGCATTGGCTATCATGTGTGTAGCTGCTGGGTAAGTGGTGGTCATTGGGGAGTATGAGGAACGAGTGGGAATGATAGTAGCTGATGCCTGGGTGACGATGGTGGTGCATTATCACAGAGCGGAGGTGGTTATCGGGGATCTTAATGTCGAGGGTATGAAAGGTACACTGGATCTCTGCAAGGGGCATTCAGGGTGAGTTTAACAGTCACCATAAACTTGTCGGTAGTGGATGATGAACAAAGAAACTGAATGGATCGTGTGGGACGACATACAGAAAGCTGCACTTTGAACCTGTGGGATGTGACATTACCAGGCAAAGTCAATTGACAGCCTTGTTTGACTATGCATGTCTTACGTTTGGGAAACCACCCGAGATTGTGGTGGCAAATGCGGGGATCATTGAGGTTGGACAATTTCACATTGATCTAGTCAAGCGTGAGTATCATTTGGCTGTAGTGTGTGTGTGTGTATGCATGACATGCTGAGACGGAGCTGACCCGTTGAAGAATAGATAATGAACTGGGCCGGTATGCAAAGGAACCGACCTTGAAGACGGTTGAAGTGAATCTGTCAGCCACGCTCTTGACCATGGAATTGGCTCAAGAGTACTGGTCCAAGACGCCTGTGCAACCAGGAGAGGAGAGGAAATTGATTGGATTGGCTTCAGTGGGTAAGTCTCTTGGACCCGAGCTTCACTGCCGTTGGCAAGACTGATGCTGAGTCATGTATTAGCTGGACTGGTCGCAATACCCAGTGGACCTGCATACACGGCAGCCAAACATGGGATTGTAAGCTACTGGAATGGTCTTTGTTCAGAGTTGCGACGTCAGTCTTTGGATGGAAATGTACCGTTTAGGTGAGTCTTGATGTCGAGTATGGCAGTCATGCAGGTCTGTATTGATTCGGCAAGTATTCGCTAGCGTACATACCATTCTACCCTTTTTCTCTGGTGAGTCGTCTTTCCGTGTGTGTTTTTAAAAGGTTTAAAAAGCTTACCTAGTGTGTCCAGTAACGCCGCTTTTGCCGCCCCAGGTGAGGGTCTTGTGCACGACGAGACACCTTGCGTAATCGTTTGACTAACACAAGGATGATGGTCTGCCCAGCTTCTTGTTGGACTTGCGGGACTCGACTTGGTGGAACCTGATACCGTGTCAGGGACCATGTTCAACCTGATTCGAGATACCCGCAACACAGAGGGGTAGGTCACTCGTACTAGTCTGTCGAATCTTTTGCACCCTTTCCTGTTCTGACGGTCTAATGCTTGACTTAGCTGCGGAACATTGACGACGATTCTCGACTCCCAAGAGCCATTGAGGTTTACCGATCAAGAGGTTGGACCGTTGAATTCGTCCTTTTATCAGGTATTGGCTGATACCATGATTCAACGACAAAAGTGAGCGTGCCCTGCTGATGATATATACAATTGAGCGGGTCGTGACTGATGGTGGAAACAACAATGATATTACTACAGAGACTATGACTCTTCTGCTTACAAGAGCCAGCGACAAGCCGATATCTTGTCAGCTCTGGGCTTTACACTCCCTGCCGTGGCAGCCTTGTTGATTGCACTCTCATTGATAACATGGTGGTTGCTCAAGTTTTGGTGGAACGGTTCGAGATGGGAGTGGGCTGGACTGGGGGTGCTCATGGCCGTACTCGGGGATGTATGGCAAGTCAAGCGAAGAGGGTTTGGCAAGTGACAGTGGTAACAGTAGTAACCGCGCTGTGTATATTACGTAATGTACACCATGTTGACAATGTGGATTTCTGGCTGACCGGCCTGTTTTGATACGCGGCGCGCGGCATGGCTACAGTAGTAAGCTATGGCATGACGTGGGGTTAAGGTGGTGGCGCTTCGGTTAGCTTGTTTTGTTTGTCAACAAATCTAATCCTCCACTCAGCTCAAGGCTGCAGTCGGCAAAGACAAGTATCATTCTGCTTTTCACTAGACACACACACTCACACTCTTTTGACATCCTCGTTGTGACTGGATTGGGACTTTGCAGCAGCGGGTGAGTAGTAGTCGCCACGAGTGATCCCATTTCAAGCTGAAACTAAAGACCAAACGAGGGGCGGCGGCGCATCATCCATTCTCTCTCTTTCTCTCTGCTAGACTAGTAGTGACGCTGCAATGATCCAGACGGCTCGACTCGCAACAAGACAGCACACGTCAAGACACCATCAGTGTATCCTGTGCTAAAGGCAAACAAGGATATTCTGACCTGTGGTTTGGCTGGGGCCAACTGCGGTGGACACACTCACGGTCTTGCCCCACCTCTTTTTATTTTTCCTCGTCGCGAATCACCGCCAATCGTTTTTTAACCCGGAAAGGTCTTGAAGCCTTGACAAGGTATGCAAGATTGGTTCAGACGAGTCGAGTCGCGATACCGTCAAGCTCACTTACTCACCAAAGTTGATCATACATTCCAGGTAGACGAACCTCGCTGAAAACTACAGGAAGAGACAAGGAAAGAGAGACCGAGTGCGGAGAGACACTGCAGCTGCCACATTGATGCGATAAACCCTTCGTGAGTCGTCATCGGTGGAGACGAGGCTATTTACTGTCATGGTCAAGCTGACCGACCAAGTTTGCTTATAGACACAACGACTTGCACATCTACACTCTTTTGATCCAAACAACGCTCGTTACTCAATTTATAACTAGATTCCAACTACATACACATTCACACGCACAAACAACAAACAATCACACACACACCAAGCTATCGCGCCATGGCATTCCGAACACGACACCCTCAATCTCTTCCTCCCCCAGCCATGGCAGATGCACTCATTACCCCACCTACTTCTCCCGAAATCTCTCCACTCATGGATACATTCACACGGACGTCGGCTCAGCCAGCCGCTTCATCATCAGCAGCATCGCATCCGTCTTTAGCAACAACGGCTGCGATTGCTTCATCCAAGCAGTCACCAACACGTCGCGTCTTGCGCCGTAAAAAGTCTGGATTGGGAAGCACCATTAGGACGAAAAAGAGCAGGGACGCGTTGAAGGGAGTGCACGAGGTCACGGCTGACAAGGAAAATGCTGGCGCACAGGCTTCTGCCTCGAATCCATCAGTCGCTGAACGACTCGTCAAGCGAGTCAGAAACGTCAAGAGTGTTCCCTTGTTGAACAATACAAATCGGTACTCGTCACAACAACAGACTTGTTCAGTGGATCAGCAGTCAAAGTCAACGACAACAAATCGACCGATTGGCAAACAAGAGTTTCTCGTTGAACGTAAACCGTCAAGACATGCGGCAAGTCAAAGCATTGGCGGCGGTGCACCACCTGTCTTGGGCCGGTACCATACCGAGTTTAGCTACCCATCGTCTGGTGAACTCGACGGCCGGTTCGAACTGCCACCACCTCCCCAATCGACCGACAGCCTCGACTTGGCCCGTTCAATGACGTCCAACACTGAACTTCGTGACACTCGCGACCATTCAATAAGCCTGACAGGGACCAACGTTTCTCATTTCGGCTCAGTATCGAGTTGTAGCTGGAACCCAGCCGCTGCCACCTCCGCCTCTACCATGAGTGGCAGTCAAGACATGGGCCGCAGCAGTAAGCGACAACGAAGTGAGACGGTAACGACATTCGGCGGAAATACGAGCACAAGTCTCTCGGGCGGATCACCACGCTCGACCATTCGAGTGGATTTGGGTATCGATCATCATGCTGCTGCTAGTACAAGCACACCCAAATACCCCGAATCCATGACGACGGCAACAACTGTTTCCCCTACCGCTACCTATCACAAGACCCCCGGAACGGATTCAACCGTGAGAGCGACGGGAGATACCACGATTGAAAAGAGTGATGTGTATCGACGTAGTCGACAATTACAGCGCATCGTCGCCGGGTTTCACGAGACGTCTGATTCTCGGGACACGGGAGCGGAAGATCAAGAAGTACTCGTCGCTAATTGGTCCGACGAACATCAAGGCGATACCGATTCGATGGAAGAGATTAGGGAAACAGAGGAGATGCAGCAGAGGTTTTTGAAGCGTCATTCAAGAGACTTTGCGCATCTTCATTCATTTCCTGGACAAGCCTACTCGACTCGAGATGCCCCTGAAACGACGACAATAGGCCACGACTCGCCAGCTCTCCGGGCATTCAACCTGGATGAAAGTGAGCAAGATAGGCAGGCTCGTATCATTGAGGAATCCAAGACGGCGGGACGGGAAAAAAGGCGTAGTTGGATGTTGGCCAAGGCTGGCTTGCTTGGCGGTGGCGGACCTCTATCCCCTACAGCTCACACTTCTCCCATTACGTCCCTTCACCGACGAAACGGGTCCGTCAATTCAGCATCCCCCATGTCGCCCGTCTTTTCCCCGCAACTCGGACGGTTTCAAAATAACGGAAAACGGGCCAGCATCGATGCGACGCCTCGAGCGAGTGTTGCAACTCCCGGCGGCGAGAGACGAAACAGCCGATCGGGTATCCGACCGCTTTCCCTCGTCATTAGTCAGGAACATGCAAGGTCAAGAGAAAAGCGGTCGAGCTTGTCCTTTACGAGTGGAGATCTTGGGCCACTATTGAACACCACAATGTCTGCAGCAACAGCGACCACAGCCCCAGCCGTGGCGAGTCCAGTGGTACTGGAAGAGGAAGAAGACGAAGAAGACGGTCCGCCAAGAGACTGGTCGACGGTGGCTGCCCCTCCTCTTGGGCGACGATTGTCCAAAACCACCAAGCGTCACAGCTACGTTCGCTCGAGCGTCGATCTGAGCCCGGCCCAACAAGCGCTGCCGCCTTACCTCCGCTCTTACTCTCAATCCATCTCTACCCACTCACATCATTCTCAAACCTCCAACTCGTCCATGAGTTCACTCGGGGCGGTGATTGGGGGCACCGCGAATAGTGAATCCAGTTGCTCGTCTGGCGCCGAACATTTAGGTGGGCCCAGAGTCTTGTCGGCCGAATCGTTCAACTTTAGAATGAGTTTGCAGGAAAAACGTCACGCACCTCATTCGGCCACCTTGGCATCGTATCAACTCGGCGGTCAGGACGGTAATGGGCGATCAGAGTCGCGAAACACGTTTTCATCATTTGCCATGGGATCCGTACGGACTGACAGTCGATTAACGCTGCGTGGACCTACCCCGGACCTGCGAATGGATGATGCCGCCGAGATGGAGGATAGGGATGCAAGGATCAAGCGTCGAAGAGCTCGAGCGTTCTTGGTGGCTGGACTCAAGCTGGAAAATAATACGCTGCAAACACGACGCGATGCCAACCAAGATGTCGTGGTTGAGCACGAAGATGAATGTGAAGAGGAGACTAGTGGGGGCAGGAAGAATCGGAGAGGTGGGATCATGGTCGAGGAGAATCTCGGGATTGGACAAGAGCATGTATCGTCACCAGGAGAGGTGGTCCCTCGGCCCGTATCGACAGCGAGGAGTACACCGGTGGAGAGGAAGAGGTACTCGGTCATGCGGAGGGAAAAGGTTGGCAGCAGCAGCGGTGGCGGTGGCGGCGGAGAGTCTAGTCCCGAAGTCGGCTGGTCCCAAAGTCTACCGATTCGACGAGCTGGAACGCCGCTCTTGCCCTTTTACTTGGCGAAACCAACCACGTCGGTGCAGCAAGATTCGGATCAGCGAGAGGTGTTGAGGAGTGAGGAGATCGAGTCCAAGGAGGCTGCTGCTCCGGAAATTACCATTTCTGTAACGGAAGACTTGGAAAACGTGGCGCCGCCCGGAGAGATCCAGCCGTCTGATGCAGCAGGACTGGATCCATTGTATGCTGCTCACTCGAGAGCATTGTCGGTCAGCCCTCAAGATACAAACTCGACCGTCGACAATGGCGATATCGTCCGCGAGTTGTTTTGGCTCCCGGGTGCGGCTAATCCCATGATGCCTGGCTCGTCAACACCACATGCACCACAGCAAAACGACCATGTCGTTCGTAAAGTCAAGAGCGATGTAGGACTCGGCGCAAGCTTCCGAGATCCTATACCCAACGCCCCAGGGCGATCAATGTCGCGCCCGCCTTCACCTCTGCTCGTACACGGAGACTCGGCGGGTGCATCCCCAGCAAGAGATGCGGATAGTGAGAGAAAGAGTAGTTGGAGCACAGCCGCTAGAGGCTGGTTGCGTAGCGAGACCAAAATCACTCCTGAGGTAGAAATGGAAAAGGGTTTTGGGTGAGTTTTCTTTTGCTTGTGAATTCGTGACTCGTTCAGGCCATTGCTAACTTGACCATCTTTTTAACGATCCTAGTCATGGGCGTGGGGGGGACAATCAAAACACTCCACAAACTTATCCTCTGATGAACGAGGTCGACGTTCCGTCGACTCCGACTCAACCCTCGAAGGAGAAGAAGAGCTGGAAGGCGTTATTGGGCGGCGCAAAAGGGAAAAGAAGGGGCAGTTTGCCCAAGACGTTCCGAGCCGACAAGCAACCCTTCACCGAACAGCCACAAGCCATCTCACTGCCGGAACAGGCTCACGTTCGTCAATCGACGGGTCCGTCTTCTCGAGCCTACTCCGTCGCAGCAGCAGCCGTAAACAGCCAGCAACAGCATCTTCTCCAGACACCTTCGCCGACAATGCTTCCACCAGCGTTCCCCAGCATCAACAGCAGGAACCAGATCAATCACTTTTCTCCCTTGTCGGCAGCCTCTTCCTCACCTCAAACTCCGGAGTATCTCATGACGTCCCCAGGAATGCGAGCAGACCACCGTTTGCCCAGGGTATTGCACAACAACAACAGCAAATACCCAAGGCACAACCAAGTCGACATCCTCTCGCCCACGCCCCAATTCTCGCAGAGCACTGAAGGGAATGGTGCTCATTCGTTCAACAGATTCAACAAGACGTTTACCCTGTCCGAGCCATCATCACCTACTCATCATGCTCAATCATCATCCACTCGATACGATCCTCATCATGACACACTACCTCTACGACCCATGACCAGCAACGAAAGACTGTTCGGCCTCGGTCTTGACCCCGTTCATGGTGGTGATCATCAGGCTACAGCACCCATGACGCCCTGGAAGGGCAAGGCACGGGCATGCGATACAAGCGACCAACAGGCATGGTCACGCCACTTTGAACACCAAGCCGTTGCGTTGGTTCGGTTATCTAATCAAAAGAATGCGACCCCGCTGCCAGGCACATCCACATGCAACTTGACACCAACCAGCCCCGGCCTGGGCAGCAGGCCCAACCTTGGCATTGGTGCAAAGCCATTGGTCTCCCAACATTACGAGCAGCCAACGTTTAGAGAGATTGCCAACAGTCCTGTCCAGCCCTACTTTGATCAGCAGACTGTCGACGCTTCACATCCTCAACAAGCATCTGGTGATGGTGCCAAACAGAGTCGACATGCACCACCGTCGCCCGAGCAAAAGGCCATGTTACTCAAACATGATACACGCATTTTGCCGGCCAAAGTCTTTTTCATGCTTGGTTTCTTTTTGGGTCCTTGTAAGCCATGAAATTTTCGTTTCGAACAATGCTGCTTTGATACTGACCTTTTGACTCCTTGTTCAGGGCTCTGGTTACTCGGTGGATGGGGCCTTTCACCAGCCGGTCACCACCTTCGCTCAACCCACGTAGGCATTCGACCGACAGGCTCGATGCGCTTTGCATCCCCTCATCAACGAACGAACGACTCGAGCAGCAGTAGTAGCAACCACGACACATTGGCCTTGCCACCGTTCAACAGGGACAAGCCCGAAAAATGGGTCAAGCGAAACCGATTGGCGGCCGTCGTCAGCTCTGCCGTGTTTATCCCAGCCTTTTGCGTCGGTTTTGGTTACCTTGGCCACTTGTTATAAGGACCAAGATTGTCATTTTTTTAATGCGCACCCCCTACTCTTTTTTTGGGACAAGGATACGCACACTTGCAAGAACAATCTATAGACTCTTGGATTCCCATCAGAATGGAGAAAATTGTCCGGACCGCCACTCTTGCGCGCGTGTGTGTGCAAGTACGAAATGACTACACCCATTCTTTTGATGGTAGCGGTATAATAACGCCGGTCGTTGGGGGGTCATTGCCATCCTCGACCAAGACACTACTTTAGTCCAAACACACTAGTACTTTTTTTACATGTTTACGATACCTCGGAACAAACGAGCCCAGTGCGAAACTGCTCATTCAGATTATTAATGATACCTTGTGCATTTTCCGATCAGCCTCACAATGTGCTAGTTTGGTTGAGGATTGTTCGGTGCTCTATCTGTCTCTCGCTTACACACTATGAAAAGACTGAAGTTACATGCCAATACTTCCATAGTCATCCGTCTTGTAAAAGTCGGCCATTTGCTGCAATATCCGTTCGAGGCCAGCTAACCAGTCATCGAGCTCGGCCATTCTGTGCGAGAAGGGGAGCCATTAGTCTTTTTCCTTGTCAAACTAGCCATCGAACATGGGCAATAATCAAATGATTGAAGCAACTCACACCACGTCTGTTGGTGTACCGAGCGAGGGGTAAAACTTGGCTCGCCACGGACAAGCATTCATCGCAAGCTAAGCATGCATGAGAACCGAGTTGGCGTGTTCATCAGTCAGTCGGTCAGTCAGTCGAAAAAAGAGCACGAGAGCCCCCCACACGACTTGCCTTGAAGATGGGTCTCACTAGCCACCCGTGAAACTGTTTCAAACTATTGTCATACGCTCTCGACATGGAGACGGACAGCTCTTCCTGTTCGTTTTGCAGATTCTCCCGCAAACCAAGACTGGTGAACCTTAGCGCTCTGAAAGTCACAGCATAAAGACAAGGACATTGGTGTCGCTTTGAGCAAACGAATACACCAAGACAGAGTGTCAAGGAAAAAAGTAGTAGATTCAAACTGACCTCAACAGCCACGTGAGTTGACCGCTGGCGAATCGGTCCCCGCTCTGCTTTTCGTTGCGAAGGATATCCTCGAGTGTGTCCGAGGTTTCGGGGTAGAGAGCGAGTCGTTCCCTTACTTTCTGCTCGAAATGTAGTGTCGCCGAAGAGAAAAGGTTGTGAGCCCACTAGCGTTCTTTGAGAGGGTCAGGTAGCATCACAAAGGGGAGGACTACTTGCAGCATTCTTGGAAGACAAGTCGTCTTGCACGACCTTGAATGCACGGTTCTGAAACAAGTCTAAGTCATGAAAAAGAGTAACGAATGAGCAAATTGGCTATCCAGTATATCAGTGCTGAAGATGCTTGCCAAAAAAGTCCACCACTGCATCTACGGCTTCGCAAAACTCGTCCGTCTTGACTCCAGGTTTCACTGTGACGTCTTTAAACGACTGGCAGGCGACCACGACGGGGTATTACGTTGAAGCGCAAACGGTTCCGTTTTCAGAGACGACTGAATCGACAAGCCTGTCATGAGCGACCGACTCACTCGCTTGACAGTCTTGTAAAACGGAACGGGCTCGTCGCTCTGCGTCGTGGTCGTCTCGGTAGTGACTTGACCGGTCTTGGGGTCTGCTTGAACCGTGGTCACGCTGTCCGCGTCCTTTTCAACGGCTACGACGGTGGTATCTGCGTCGTTCATTGAGCTAGTCGATGGGTTTGTGGTGGCGGTCTGGTCAGTCATCTTGGTGTGATGTGTCTGTTGGAGACAGACCAAACACGGGTGCAGTGGTTGTTTTTGTAGGTCGGTTTGGATCGGGATAAAGGTTTGAAACTTTGCATACGTCATCCAAGTATTGAGAGTATGAGAGTATCAGAGTATCTATCAGATGTATCAGAGGATCAGAGGGTCCTCTGAGTAGAGGAATAGAGGAACATTATTGGAATCATAGCACATCCAATCATCTACACTTGAATCTACAACTCGAGCATGTAAACGATACAGTCAAACTATTGTACAAGATTGCGCCTTTATACAACTGAGATTAAACACGATATCCCTGACGGGCGAGTCCTGAGTCCTCTAAAGGAGCATGAACCGTTTCGATTATGAACGCTGCTGAGAAATCTGATATTATAAACGTCTGTCCGCTTTCATTGTTTCAAGCCAGGCTGTGACTGGGCACGTTGAGGTGTCCAAGGGCTTTACGTCCCAGTGCTCGAATCAGCTTGTGGACCAGGTACAGGTGATCGTTCTTGCTTGATATCAAGACCGGTGTCTCCCGTCAATGCCACCAATCGAGACTTCAACTGCCAGTTCTCAGCCTTCAATGTGGCCACTTGGTCGTGTAGCATCCGCACCTCTTGCTCCAATGGTTGCTCAGGGTTGGATGTGCGCACATCACTTGGTGTCGCTGGTGAGTGACTGGCGGCTTGAAGTCCGAAACTGGGTTGGTTCAGGTGGAAAGGTGGATCATGCTGTGCATGGTGGTGGTGGAAGCTACCGATTTGGTTGGTTGATGTTTGGGTGTTGGTAGTAGATGCTGAGGGTGGCGCCTGGTCTGACATGCCGCGATCTCGGTAGGCTTTCAATTGCATCTGGAGTGAAGTCACCAAAGCGTTCAATGCTTGTTCTTTTCCTTCGAGCTGGCAATCATGTTGGTCAGAATGAAGAGCTATTGAAAGCTGATTTGAGGCCGAGGAACGGGCTTACCTCCTTGACATGCTGTTTCCGTTTCTCTCGATGTCTCTTTTGAGCTCTGGCATTTCTCGTCCGATTGTCATTCTCGTCATCGCCGGGTGCAGATTGGATGGCCAGGCTCGCTTTCACAACATTTTGATCAAGAGATCGAGGCATTTCAGGGTAATGAAAACTGCTCGATGTCGTCTTGCCTCTAGTCTGTGCGTATTCGAGCGGAGTGAGATTGTCCGTCGGTAATGTTCCCGGGGTGAACACTTCGCTGGATGATGGTGTCGCGCTCGCAGAGTGTGCCTTTAGACTGTGAGGATCAAGTGGTCCTGTGTAATGTCGAGGTGTTGCATGACCGGAAGAGTGATTTGAATGCCCGCCTCCGCTATGGCTTGGTCCCATATGCGTTCCCATGTACTGGCCACCAAACGGCGCTGAGAATCCATGGCCAAAATCTAGCCGGCCATCATTGGATCCAGTCAAGCGTTGACCCTGAGCAAGTTCTACGTGGGAATTCTGGGGCAAATAGCTGTGGGAGGCGGTCTGCTTCTGTCCTTGCCGCTGCTGCTGCTGTTGCTGCATGCTTTTCCATTCCCGGCAATGTTGGATATGAAAGGCACAGCGTCAACAAGAGTGTCGTCTCAAAGCATAAGCAAGTAGGGTGAGCACCACCCAAGTTTCTTACTATTGACTGAACTCTCCGATTGAGAGCAAAGCCGATATGAGATGTCCTCTGGCCACCGGCAAGAACACCCAACAAGACAGGGTCGAGACGGCTGGAATGTCTCTCAACACAGGCTTTCTGAATGATAATGACGTAATTGGATGATGTGATCGTCTCTGACTCCAAAGCGGATTTAGAGCACGCAAACCGACTCAAAGCGAATTTGGACTTGGGAGTAAAGCGGTAAAACCAATGAAAGGGAGCAATTTGCTTCCGTAGGAGGTCCGACTCTCACCGCCACTTGCTGGTCAAGATGTTCAAGCTTCAAGACGTTCATTACCTGCGAGGATAATCACCACTACACATACATGTAGTCATCGTCTTTGCTCGCTGGTTGACGCCACTTGTTCGTTCTAGTCTTTGCCGTTATTGCAAAGTCTAAAGGCCAAGCGCTCTTTAGCTGGCAGAAAGACGGCGAGGTTCGATCTCAAATGTCGGCCTCCCACGTTTCAGGCTCGGAGAGGCCCAAGAATGCCTCTCACTTACGAGGAAGGCCTCGTAGGGCGCCCTTTTCAGTTGGCGGTACCTGCCGACGAGGTAGCTCATCCCATGGGTATTTCGTCGAGCCTGGTACGGAAATCGCCAACGCGTTTACCAAAATGACCGAACCTAGCATGATGGCGCGACAGGGTGATGCTCAGACTGCTGGATACTCGGATATGATCCTTGCCCTCAAGGCCGATACGCTTGACAGACAAATGTCCCGACAGATGATCGCCCACGATGATTCTCAATTACTGGAACACTCTCTACATGCATGTGGACCTGTCTCTGAGCCATCTAGCACGCATGGGCCCAGCGACCCCACAAGATACATGCAAACAATCTCAGAAAACCAACGGTCCGTCGAGAACAGACTAGACTCTACATCTCAGCTCGTCCGACAGGAGAGGTTGCCTTCAACCACGGCGTCGTCTGCGCTTCCACTTATCAAGGGTGTTCATGGATTACAAGCTTATGCCACTAGGGCACTGATGGAGAGTTTCGAGTATCATGTCACTCGGAAAACGAGCTGGGAAGACTGGATCGAGGCGCTCGTGACATATCCGAGATGGATTCAAGATAAGGTTTGGGACGAACTCGAGGTACAATATCCCAGCACCATGGCGACGAGGTTCATGCGAGAGGTGTGTCTCTTTCCAGAGCCCCTATCTCTCTCCAATGACGGTCAAGGCTGACGCTACCCTGCCCATCTCCAGATTGCTCATCGAGACAAAGTCCCCGAACCACATGTAGTCGAGGTCAAGTATAGTCTCGATGAAAACCCTCTCGAGCGGCCTGGTCTGGATCTCAAACGCGTGACAACGCTACGACTGGATAGCGTAGACACTTATCGGGTTGACTTGTTGGTCCAGCTCATCGTGGTCTTGATCAAGCGATCCAGATTGCATACCGTCATTATGGAGTGAGTCATACATGCACTGGATGTCTCGATTCGCTGCCGACGTCTGATCTGTTGATCTTTCTCAGCAATACCTCAATCAAGTGTTCCTCCATTGTCAAACTTTTTGCCAAGCTTGGGACGCGGTTGAAAACAATGACGACGACGGGCAAGAGTAGGCTGCTGCCCGAAGAAGTTGATCTCTTGACGACCAAATGTCCTCATTTGGTCTTGAACGGTGTGGCGGTCCGTTTGTCCGCGGAGTCCAGCGATGCACAGTCGACTCGACATGACACAAACACCGACAAGAGCGCCGGTGAGAAAACATTTACGCCATCGTCTCCATCATTCCCATCCACATGACGAAACGACAGTACGACTTTGATGTTCTCATTTATTCTTTTGGGCATGAACTGCCCCCGTCATTTGATCCCTTTCCATCATCTTTCGACCTCGCACACTATTTGTATCACCCGACGATGTGTCATTTACAGTGCACTAGATGCTGTAACCTCTACGTGTCATGCTGTCCTGCATTGTGTCATATTGCTTGTAACGATTATCATGATTCCATATAGGTCCGCGGTGCGTTGGGATGAGAAGCACTTGTCCAGCTTTGTTGACCTCCACTTTTGAAATGTAAACAATAATGTAAACAAGCACTGAATGATAGAACAACTTTGATAGTGGTTGCAGAGCATCAGCCTTGTCCGTCGTTACTGTATGCTTGGTCAACAAACAGGATACACGTAGTGGAAAGCAACCATGCAAAACCAAGAAGCCCGACTACGGTCGTTCGCCGGTGCACAAATCAAGACCAAAGGCCGTGGAAAATCAACCAGCACGCTCAGCTGGCCACTATCACCGACCGAATTCCCTCACCTGACACCCGAGAATCTATCCCAAGCAGGATACTATTACGCTCCGACGTTGGAGGACCAAGATCAATGCGGGTGCTTTCTGTGTGATAGCAAGTTGGGCGGATGGGACCAGCAAGACGACCCGTTTCAAGAGCATTACAGGCGCGGAAAATGTGGATGGGCGATTGCCGTGTGTTTTGTTCATGTGGATGCACAGAATGGTGGTGGTAAAAAGGGGGCCAAGGTGGGCAAAGAGAGGGTCGAGTATGAGGATCAAGACTTGCTGCCGCAATCAGACGCAATGAACAAGGCGAGGCTCAAGACGTTTGGCAAATGGTGGCCTCACCCGACTCGAGGCTGGTTGCCTACACCGACGACCGTGAGTTGCACAAATGGCTTGATCGTGGCCAATCACTTGGCTTGCTGACACAATGGACGCACAGATGGCCAATGCTGGGTTCGTCTATGCACCAACAGAACAAGATCCAGATTGCGTCACATGTGTTTATTGCGACTACTCGACCGTAGGGTGGGAGCCAACGGATGATCCCTGGGATATACATTTGAGAAAACGTCCCACATGTCCGTTTTTCACTGCAAGACTCGTGTCTCGAAACGGTGCTGCAGCTTCCACCTCTGCTGCTACCAATGCGGTCACTACTACAGCGTCAGGCACCAAACGACCTGCTTCGCGGGCGACCAAGGCAGGGAAAGCGTCGTTGAAACCGAAGGCAGCTACGACGAGCTCGACAACAGCCAAACGCCGTGCGACTACACGAAAGACAGTAGTGGACCCCGTACTAACATCCGAGTCTGAAGCCGAAGCAGAATTGCCACTGGATGAGCCTGCCGAGGAACAAGAAGAGCCACCTGTGGAAGACCTTGCCCCTCGGGCCAAGCGGAAAACGAGATCACGAGCTACCGTGAATCCGACCTCGACGACAGCCCGAACCACGACACGAACAAGGAAGACGACGACGGCGAGGTCAAATACACCACCACCGCCATCACCGCCGGCACCAGCAGCAGCTCGAGCCAGTGATACAGAGGCGGATGAGTTGGGGGGTGATATCGCTCCGGATACCGAAGTTGAAGAGTACACTGTGCCAATACGAACTGAAGCACCGCCGCCGTCTCAAAAGACGTCGACTGGGAAGAAGCGAGCCACCCGGGGTGCTACGTTGGCAAAACGACCTACACGACGGACAGTGGCTCGTGCCTCACCGGAAGAGCAACCGGCGGCGGCGGTACAGATCAAAGCGGACGATGAACCAGAGATTCGATCGACTGCTCCACGTCGAGCGACTCGGAAGACGACAACGACAACATCATCTTCTTCAACCACGCTGCCTCTTGCGTCCAAAAAGGCTACGACCAAGCCCAAGCCCCCCACACGAGCCAAGCCCACCGCGACGTCGGAGCGGTCGTCTGTCCTTGAATCGACGACGGCGACCGAGGACGAGTTGGATGATGACATGGACAGACTGGCCATTAGTCGCAGTAGCAAACCCGCACCACTGACCAAATCGGCGACGACGACTCAAAGCGTCAAGACCAAACCAACGACGACGACCCCCTCGACTATATCTGGGCCACCACCGCTCGACGCTCCCTCCCACCCGCGATCGCCATCAATCGCATCATCTCTTCCCAACGAATCCTCAACCGACGCGACTGAAGAGGAATCAGATGTTGATGCGTTACCTCCAGATGACCAAGAGACTGACGACGCTGCAGCCGACCGAATGAAAATGATAGATCAAGGCGCACGGGAAGCGAGGTCGGTCATGGAGACGCTGGATGACCACCATCATCATCACGTCACACCCAAACCACCCACCCGGATCGCTCGTACACAACCACTTGAAAAGACACCCAGACCGACCAGTACACCCCCACCGTCACTACCTCCTGCCCGCGTCTTGTCCCCACACAAGGACATTCAACTCGACGATGATCAAGCGGAGATGACCGTGGTCGAATACGTCCGGGCCATGTACGCGGCCAAACACGATGCGATCAAGCAAGACGGGTTGACCAAGATTGCCGCATGGGAGCAACGAGCTCGAGAAGCACGGGAGATAGTCGAGGGGATCCCATGTCGAGACTAGTATTCATTTGCCATGTGTTGGGTAGAAAACAAGTGTCGTACAATGAAAAACCGACGAGAATAAGAGGGGAAGAAACCACCGTGTTTCCATGCATATATTACAATAGACATGTCCAATATTATACGATCTGTTGTTACAAATAAAAAAAAGGGAGACTTGACGATGCTGGGTTGGGTGCACACCTAGGCAATCACACATCCCTCGGCTTTGGCTTCTTGTCGCGTCGGCCGCCCCGTAGCTCGTTTTCGACGTGCAATCTCGTCTAAACGGTTCCTGGCCTGTTCACTGCCGTTTTCTGGGTGGTGAATGGATCGAGCAGAGATGCCCATAGAGTCAGCTGAGGTGTAGTAAACAGGTTTTAAAAAGAAAGACGACGTACTGGCTGCCCGTAAATACCAGTTTTTGGCCACTTCGAAATTCCTCGGTACACCGATCCCTGCTTCGATATAGTCTGTCGAAAACATTATAGACACGTTGGCGTTCATTCAACACACGACTTTGAAAAATTCACTCACGGCCCAATGCAAACTCGGCCTTGGGCAATCCCTTTTCAGCCGCCCGTCTGGCCCATAAAAACGCTTCTTGATCATCTTGCTTTAGAATTCCTTCGGCACCCGTCAAGAACCACCCACTGAGCGCCAAGGACGCCTCGGCATCGCCCTTTTCTGCTGCCCGACTCGTCCACGCTATGCTCCGTCGAGGGTCAATGGGGCACCTGAGGTGGCCGGATTCATAGGCTTGACCGAGTTTGTGCATCGAGGGGGCGTACCCGAGGAATGCGGCTTGGGTATAGTGTTCACGGGCTGCTTCGAGGGAAGGTGCTAGGATGGAAGGGGGGATCCCGAGCGGTCGAGGGTCTTCGTAGACCATGGCGAGTTCGTGAAGGGCGTGGGGGTTATCTTCGTCGGCTTGACTGGCGGCACGGCGGAGCCAGGTGATACCTTCCCGAGGATTGACTTGTTGACCCATGGTGCCCGTGATCAGACTCATGGCGAGTTTGTACATGGCCGCCGTGTCACGTAGCGTTGCGGCTTTGCGGTAAAACAAGATGGCACGGTTCAACTCTTTCCGTGTCCCTGCACCTAGCTCGTTGCATACGGCGGTTCGATATGTGGCTGCTGGGTGGTTGGCTTTGGAAGCTTGCATGTAGAGTTGGTAGGCTTTTTCGTGATCGACTTGAAGGCCGAGTTGACCGGTTCCAAACATGTTGGCGAGAAAGAATTGGGCTTCGGGGTAGCCGCCTTCACCCTTGCCTGCACCCCCCTCGGCGGCGAGTTTTTTCAACACCTTGAGGGATTCGGCGAGTAGTCCATCACGGTACTTTTTCCCTGCCCTAGGGTCTGTCACGGACATGTCATCACCGATTTTGCGAGCGGCTTCAATGAGGTATTTGACGAATGCGAATTGAGCTTCAGGGTCGGGGTCGAGTTTCATGCGAGCTCGGTAGTCATCGACGAATTCTCGAGTGTAGGGTGGTTTGGTCACGTCAATGGCGGCGGAAATGCCTTGGCGTTTGGCCTTGCTCGATCCAATCGATGTTGTTGGCGTTCGTTTGAGGGAGATTTCTGAAGCCGATGAGACTGAACGGAGCGTGTTGGTTCGAGATGCACCCGCCGAGGCTGGTGGTGGTAGTGATGGAGGAGGAGGAGGTGGTGGTGGTGGTGCCAGACCGAGGTAATCGCTGGCTGCATTCATATAAGGGTGATTTTCCATGGGCGTAAAGCCTCTTGAAGACATGCCCATTCCCATCGAGCCCGGTGTTGATCCTTCTTCGTAGCTCTGACCGCTACTTCGCCGACGTCCAGGAAGTGTATTGTTGTGGTTGCTGCCTTGTTCATAGACGGGTTCCATACCTCCCGCATATCCACCACCACCACCTCCACCACCCGATGCACTGTCAAGACTGTACACACTGGCAGCGGCCCCTGCTCCTTGTCCATGCTGACTTGCCCCACTGGACCGATACCCCGAATGGTTTGACAAACTACTTGGATTCCTCGCGAGAGGTTGTTGATTGTACGATGGATACCTCGCTGCTGCTGCTGTTGATCCGTCATTTAACCTCATGCCGTCCATGGACCCTGCGAGTTGATCGTCCTGCTGCATAGTGTATGCTGGATAAGCTTGTTGTCCCTGCTGATAGGGAAGCGGGGGTGCATCTAATGTACCGGTATGATTGGGGGCTGTCATGATGATCTTGGGTGAATATGACACACCCTTTGATGTGGATAGATCATTGACACAATGACACTTACGATGGCGTAGACTACGACTTGCCGATAATCCACCCTCGCTCGTACTAGGGCCATTATACTGTGGACCTAGTGTTTGTGCACGACGAGGTTCGACCCTGGTGGCCGGATTCGACATGGCTTGTGATGTGACTGGCCTGTCCCTGACAAGAACCTCGACGCCGTCACCATCAAGAATGCTCATCTGCTGTTACCCCGCCAAGGGGGGACGGGGGGGGGGGGG